>OZ026563.1:4847939-4928139 GCA_964020155.1 Chondrilla cf. caribensis | reverse complement strand
AACCCTCAACCCTAACCCTACCCCTTAACCCTAACCCGTAAGGGCCCTATCAGTACCTAACCCTAACCCTAACCCTAACCCTAACCCTAACCCTAACCCTAACCCTAACCCTAACCCTAACCCTAACCCTAACCCTAACCCTAACCCTAACCCTAACCCTAACCCTAACCCTAACCCTAACCCTAACCCTAACCCTAACCCTAACCCTAACCCTAACCCTAACCCTAACCCTAACCCTAACCCTAACCCTAACCCTAACCCTAACCCTAACCCTAACCCTAACCCTAACCCTAACCCTAACCCTAACCCTAACCCTAACCCTAACCCTAACCCTAACCCTAACCCTAACCCTAACCCTAACCCTAACCCTAACCCTAACCCTAACCCTAACCCTAACCCTAACCCTAACCCTAACCCTAACCCTAACCCTAACCCTAACCCTAACCCTAACCCTAACCCTAACCCTAACCCTAACCCTAACCCTAACCCTAACCCTAACCCTAACCCTAACCCTAACCCTAACCCTAACCCTAACCCTAACCCTAACCCTAACCCTAACCCTAACCCTAACCCTAACCCTAACCCTAACCCTAACCCTAACCCTAACCCTAACCCTAACCCTAACCCTAACCCTAACCCTAACCCTAACCCTAACCCTAACCCTAACCCTAACCCTAACCCTAACCCTAACCCTAACCCTAACCCTAACCCTAACCCTAACCCTAACCCTAACCCTAACCCTAACCCTAACCCTAACCCTAACCCTAACCCTAACCCTAACCCTAACCCTAACCCTAACCCTAACCCTAACCCTAACCCTAACCCTAACCCTAACCCTAACCCTAACCCTAACCCTAACCCTAACCCTAACCCTAACCCTAACCCTAACCCTAACCCTAACCCTAACCCTAACCCTAACCCTAACCCTAACCCTAACCCTAACCCTAACCCTAACCCTAACCCTAACCCTAACCCTAACCCTAACCCTAACCCTAACCCTAACCCTAACCCTAACCCTAACCCTAACCCTAACCCTAACCCTAACCCTAACCCTAACCCTAACCCTAACCCTAACCCTAACCCTAACCCTAACCCTAACCCTAACCCTAACCCTAACCCTAACCCTAACCCTAACCCTAACCCTAACCCTAACCCTAACCCTAACCCTAACCCTAACCCTAACCCTAACCCTAACCCTAACCCTAACCCTAACCCTAACCCTAACCCTAACCCTAACCCTAACCCTAACCCTAACCCTAACCCTAACCCTAACCCTAACCCTAACCCTAACCCTAACCCTAACCCTAACCCTAACCCTAACCCTAACCCTAACCCTAACCCTAACCCTAACCCTAACCCTAACCCTAACCCTAACCCTAACCCTAACCCTAACCCTAACCCTAACCCTAACCCTAACCCTAACCCTAACCCTAACCCTAACCCTAACCCTAACCCTAACCCTAACCCTAACCCTAACCCTAACCCTAACCCTAACCCTAACCCTAACCCTAACCCTAACCCTAACCCTAACCCTAACCCTAACCCTAACCCTAACCCTAACCCTAACCCTAACCCTAACCCTAACCCTAACCCTAACCCTAACCCTAACCCTAACCCTAACCCTAACCCTAACCCTAACCCTAACCCTAACCCTAACCCTAACCCTAACCCTAACCCTAACCCTAACCCTAACCCTAACCCTAACCCTAACCCTAACCCTAACCCTAACCCTAACCCTAACCCTAACCCTAACCCTAACCCTAACCCTAACCCTAACCCTAACCCTAACCCTAACCCTAACCCTAACCCTAACCCTAACCCTAACCCTAA
This sequence comes from Chondrilla cf. caribensis, assembly GCA_964020155.1. Taxonomy (NCBI): domain Eukaryota; kingdom Metazoa; phylum Porifera; class Demospongiae; order Chondrillida; family Chondrillidae; genus Chondrilla; species Chondrilla cf. caribensis. The sequence goes on along the minus strand of OZ026563.1, from coordinate 4,926,309 downwards.
CCCTAACCCTAACCCTAACCCTAACCCTAACCCTAACCCTAACCCTAACCCTAACCCTAACCCTAACCCTAACCCTAACCCTAACCCTAACCCTAACCCTAACCCTAACCCTAACCCTAACCCTAACCCTAACCCTAACCCTAACCCTAACCCTAACCCTAACCCTAACCCTAACCCTAACCCTAACCCTAACCCTAACCCTAACCCTAACCCTAACCCTAACCCTAACCCTAACCCTAACCCTAACCCTAACCCTAACCCTAACCCTAACCCTAACCCTAACCCTAACCCTAACCCTAACCCTAACCCTAACCCTAACCCTAACCCTAGACATATCAACCCTACATATCCCTATATACACAACTCTGAGGGACACTCACATTGTACATAAGGGACATATGTACACCATGAGGGACATATCAACCCTACATATCCCTATATACACAACTCTGAGGGACACTCACATTGTACATAAGGGACATATGTACTCCATGAGAGACATATCAACCCTACATATCCCTATATACACAACTCTGAGGGACAATCACATTGCACATAAGGGACATATGTACACCATGAGGGACATATCAACCCTACCTATTCCTATATACACAACTCTGAGGGACACCCACATTATACATGAGGGACACTTAACAACCATAAACTTATGTGTCCCTAACCCTAATATAAAGGTAATAAATGTCCCTGACATGAGGGACATCAAATCTTACCATAAAGGACACCAAGTAGCCATCAGGGACACTTAACAACCATAAACTTATGTGTCCCTAACCCTACTATGAAGGTAATAAATGTCCCTGACATGAGGGACATCAAATCTTACCATAAAGGACACTAAGTAGCCATCAGGGACACTTAACAACCATTAACTTATGTCCCTAACCCTAATTTAAAGGTTAAGTTATCATCAGGGAACACTTAACAAACAAACTCAAGTGCCCCTAACCCTAATTCATAACCTATAAGGGACATCCAACATATTATAAGTGTAAAGTTCCCTCATAACTACTATCCCAAGCATACTTAATCCTAAAAACTTAAATTTACCCTTATCCTAATACTATGGAGGACATTAAATTTCTACATGTCCCTTATAAATACTACTCCAACCAAACCCTAACTTCACCATAAAGGACTAAGTAGTCATCAGGGAGCACTTAACAAACAAACTCAAGTGCCCCTAACCCTAATTCATACCCTATAAGGGACATCTAACATATTATAAGAGTAAAGTTCCCTCATAACTACTATCCCAAGCAAACTTAACTTAATCCTAATAACTTAAATTTACCCTTATGCTCATACTATGGAGGACATTAAAATTCTACATGTCCCTTATAAATACTACTCCAACCAAACCCTAACTCAAAAATGTACTAAGTCTAACCCTACATTCATTCCTTTATATTTGTCTAACCCCAACCTTTGGGGGACACATGCCAAAGTTGTCCCTAATAGCAATGAACTCAATATCTACCGCCAGTTACATAAAACAGTGTCTAACCCTTATGGACTCTAACCCTAACCCCTAATGTCCCCTAGCTAGACAAAAGAAGGGGACATTTAAATCATGTGTCCCCCAAAGCCTACATGGGGTCCCACAGGGTCCTAATTGGAGGGACAAAGGATTGTAATGTCCCCAAAATCAGTTGGGGTTAATGGGGTTCATGGCCCATAGGGGACATATGACCATTTTTCTGGGGGACACAAAGTACTTGGGAAATTTTCAAACATTATGGGGAAGTGACATGCCCTACATACTTGTGTATAGTAAAAGTGGGTGTGGCTATAAGGGACATTTATTAATGTAATTAAACTTAAGACAAAATGGAAATATGGGGGACATGTCCCTCATATTAAAGGCAACCTATAAGGGACACACAATTGCTGAGGGACATGGACCACTGTCTAGGTCATGTCCTTCATGGTAAATATATACTATGGGGGACAATGTGGGAATCTGAGGGACACGAAAGGGACATTTAGGTAGCCTATAGAGGGACATATCCCTAAAATCCCTAGCCCTAACCCTAACCCTAACCCTAACCCTAACCCTAACCCTAACCCTAACCCTAAACCCTAACCCTAACCCTAACCCTAACCCTAACCCTAACCCTACAAGGACCAGGAGTGTCTGTGCATTCGGATTTCAGCTATGATGCACCACGTACACACAGGAGAGGCCGTGGTGACAAGACCAAAAATTGACATTTTTTGGGCTTGTCACCACGAGGCTTATAGCGCACTCAGGACAATCAGAATGCTTACGAAATTGTGTTGGTGAGTTAGGCATGGACACTAGGTAGCCCTTGGTGACCAGCAGAGAAATATCAAATTACTCAGGTGAACTGAAGAAGGGTTAGGGTTAGGTCATGATAATTTTTAGGGTTAGAGATGCTATTAGGGTTAGGGTTAGGGTTAGGGTTAGGGTTAATTTAAAATTCAGGGTTGGGCTTTTGCTATTAGAAGGCATCTACCAGGACCAGGAGTGTGTCTGTGCATTCGGATTTGAGATATGATGCATCACGTGCACACAGGAGAGGCCGTGGTGACAAGACCAAATATTGACATTTTTTGGGCTTGTCACCACGAGGCTTATAGCGCACTCAGGACAATCAGAATGCTTACGAAATTGTGTTGGTGGGTTAGGCATGGACACTAGGTAGCCCATGGTGACCAGCAGAGAAATATCAAATTGCTTAGGTGATCACCCAAGGCGTAATACACGCATATATGAATCTACATACAAGGTATATACATTGGCAATAGGGGGAAATTTTGGTTGACATCAAAATGCAACTTTTTTCTATCAGAAGGTAGCTACCAGGTCCAGGAGTGTGTCTGTGCATTCGGATTTGAGATATGATGCACCACGTGCACACAGGAGAGGCCGTGGTGACAAGACCAAAAATTGACATTTTTTTACTTGTCACCACGAGGCTTATAGCGCACTCAGGACAATCAGAATGCTTACGAAATTGTGTTGGTGAGTTAGGCATGGACACTAGGTAACCCTTGGTGACCAGAAGATAAATCTCAAATTGCTCAGGTGAACTGAAGAAGGGTTAGGGTTAGGTCATGATAATTTTTAGGGTTAGAGATGCTATTAGGGTTAGGGTTAGGGTTAGGGTTAGGGTTAGGGTTAGGGTTAGGGTTAATTTAAAATTCAGGGTTAGGCTTTTGCTATCAGAAGGCATCTACCAGGACCAGGAGTGTGTCTGTGCATTAGGATTTCAGCTATGATGCACCACGTGCACACAGGAGAGGCCGTGGTGACAAGACCAAACATTGACATTTTTTGGGCTTGTCACCACGAGGCTTATAGCGCAATCAGGACAATCGGAATGCTTCCCAAATTGTGTTGGTGAGTTAGGCATGGACACTAGGTAGCCCTTGGTGACCAGCAGAGAAATCTCAAATTGCTCAGGTGAACTGAAGAAGGGTTAGGGTTAGGTCATGATAATTTTTAGGGTTAGAGATGCTATTAGGGTTAGGGTTAGGGTTAGGGTTAGGGTTAATTTAAAATTCAGGGTTAGGCTTTTGCTATCAGAAGGCATCTACCAGGACTAGGAGTCTGTCTGTGCATTCGGATTTGAGATATGATGCATCACGTGCACACAGGAGAGGCCGTGGTGACAAGACCAAAAATTGACATTTTTTGGGCTTGTCACCACGAGGCTTATAACGCACTCAGGACAATCAGAATGCTTACCAAATTGTGTTGGTGGGTTAGGCATGGACACTAGGTAGCCCTTGGTGACCAGCAGAGAAATATAAATTGCTTAGGTGATCACCCAAGGCGTAATACACGCATATATGAATCTACATACAAGGTATATACATTGGCAATAGGGGGAAATTTTGGTCGACATCAAAATGCAACTTTTTGCTATCAGAAGGTAGCTACCAGGTCCAGGAGTGTGTCTGTGCGTTCGGATTTGAGATATGATGCACCACGTGCACACAGGAGAGGCCGTGGTGACAAGACCAAAAATTGACATTTTTTGGGCTTGTCACCACGAGGCTTATAGCGCACTCAGGACAATCAGAATGCTTACGAAATTGTGTTGGTGAGTTAGGCATGGACACTAGGTAGCCCTTGGTGACCAGAAGATAAATCTCAAATTGCTCAGGTGAACTGAAGAAGGGTTAGGGTTAGGTCATGATAATTTTTAGGGTTAGAGATGCTATTAGGGTTAGGGTTAGGGTTAGGGTTAGGGTTAATTTAAAATTCAGGGTTAGGATTTTGCTATCAGAAGGCATCTACCAGGACCAGGAGTGTGGCTGTGCATTCGGATTTGAGATATGATGCATCACGTGCACACAGGAGAGGCCGTGGTGACAAGACCAAAAATTGACATTTTTTTTGCTTGTCACCACGAGGCTTATAGCGCACTCAGGACAATCAGAATGCTTCACAAATTGTGTTGGTGAGTTAGGCATGGACACTAGGTAGCCCTTGGTGACCAGCAAAGAAATATCAAATTGCTTAGGTGATCACCCAAGGCGTAATACACGCATAAATGAATCTACATACAAGTTATATACATTGGCAATAGGGGGAAATTTTGGTCGACATCAAAATGCAACTTTTTGCTATCAGAAGGTAGCTACCAGGTCCAGGAGTGTGTCTGTGCATTCGGATTTCAGCTATGATGCACCACGTGCACACAGGAGAGGCCGTGGTGACAAGACCAAAAATTGACATTTTTTTTGCTTGTCACCACGAGGCTTATAGCGCACTCAGGACAATCAGAATGCTTACGAAATTGTGTTGGTGAGTTAGGCATGGACACTAGGTAGCCCTTGGTGACCAGAAGAGAAATGTCAAATTACTCAGGTGAACTGAAGAAGGGTTAGGGTTAGGTCATGATAATTTTTAGGGTTAGAGATGCTATTAGGGTTAGGGTTAGGGTTAGGGTTAGGGTTAATTTAAAATTCAGGGTTGGGCTTTTGCTATCAGAAGGCATCTACCAGGACCAGGAGTGTGTCTGTGCATTCGGATTTCAGCTATGATGCATCACGTGCACACAGGAGAGGCCGTGGTGACAAGACCAAAAATTGACATTTTTTGCTTGTCACCACGAGGCTTATAGCGCACTCAGGACAATCAGAATGCTTCCCAAATTGTGTTGGTGAGTTAGGCATGGACACTAGGTAGCCCATGGTGACCAGCAAAGAAATATCAAATTGCTTAGGTGATCACCCAAGGCGTAATACACTTATATATGAATCTACATACAAGGTATATACATTGGCAATAGGGGGAAATTTTGGTCGACATCAAAATGCAACTTTTTGCTATCAGAAGGTAGCTACCAGGACCAGGAGTGTGTCTGTGCATTCGGATTTCAGCTATAATGCATCACGTGCACACAGGAGAGGCCGTGGTGACAAGACCAAAAATTGACAATTTTTGCTTGTCACCATGAGGCTTATAGCGCACTCAGGACAATCAGAATGCTTCCCAAATTGTGTTGGTGAGTTAGGCATGGACACTAGGTAGCCCATGGTGACCAGCAAAGAAATATCAAATTGCTTAGGTGATCACCCAAGGCATAATACACTTATATATGAATCTACATACAAGGTATATACATTGGCAATAGGGGGAAATTTTGGTCGACATCAAAATGCAACTTTTTGCTATCAGAAGGTAGCTACCAGGACCAGGAGTGCGTCTGTGCATTCGGATTTCAGCTATGATGCATCACGTGCACACAGGAGAGGCCGTGGTGACAAGACCAAAAATTGACATTTTTTGCTTGTCACCACGAGGCTTATAGCGCACTCAGGACAATCAGAATGCTTCCCAAATTGTGTTGGTGAGTTAGGCATGGACACTAGGTAGCCCATGGTGACCAGCAAAGAAATATCAAATTGCTTAGGTGATCACCCAAGGCGTAATACACTTATATATGAATCTACATACAAGGTATATACATTGGCAATAGGGGGAAATTTTGGTCGACATCAAAATGCAACTTTTTGCTATCAGAAGGTAGCTACCAGGTCCAGGAGTGTGTCTGTGCATTAGGATTTCAGCTATGATGCATCACGTGCACACAGGAGAGGCCGTGGTGACAAGACCAAAAATTGACATTTTTTGCTTGTCACCACGAGACTTATAGCGCACTCAGGACAATCAGAATGCTTCACAAATTGTGTTGGTGAGTTAGGCATGGACACTAGGTAGCCCATGGTGACCAGCAAAGAAATATCAAATTGCTTAGGTGATCACCCAAGGCGTAATACACTTATATATGAATCTACATACAAGGTATATACATTGGCAATAGGGGGAAATTTTGGTCGACATCAAAATGCAACTTTTTGCTATCAGAAGGTAGCTACCAGGACCAGGAGTGTGTCTGTGCATTCGGATTTCAGCTATGATGCATCACGTGCACACAGGAGAGGCCGTGGTGACAAGACCAAAAATTGACATTTTTTGGGCTTGTCACCACGAGGCTTATAGCGCACTCAGGACAATCAGAATGCTTCCCAAATTGTGTTGGTGAGTTAGGCATGGACACTAGGTAGCCCTTGGTGACCAGCAAAGAAATATCAAATTGCTTAGGTGATCACCCAAGGCGTAATACACTTATATATGAATCTACATACAAAGTATATACATTGGCACTATGGGGAAATTTTGGTCGACATCAAAATGCAACTTTTGCTATCAGAAGGTAGCTACCATGTCCAGGAGTGTGTCTGTGCATTTGGATTTCAGCTATGATGCATCACGTGCACACAGGAGAGGCTGTGGTGACGAGATCAAAAATTGACATTTTTTTGGCTTGTTACCACGAGGCTTATAGCGCATTCAGGACAATCAGAATGCTTCCGAACTTGTGTTGGTGAGTTTGTCATGGACACTAGTTAGCCCATGGTGACCAGCAAAGAAATCTCAAATTGCTTAGGTGATCACCACAAGGCGTTGAAAACTTATATATGAATCTAAATACAAAGTATATATATTGGCACTAGGGGGAGATTTTGGTCGACATCAAGTTGACACGCCCCCTCCTCAATGAGCTATGCACATTGTTTCAGAAGTTAGCTCACATCCCCAGCTAGGTCTGTCTAAAATATCAAGTTGACACGCCCCCTCCCCAATGAGCTATGCAAAAAGGTGCTTAAAGTTTTCTCTCCTATACTCTCCCATACATTGAAAAAATATTAAGCACCTTCCAATGTAGCTGGGGTTACGGGTCACCTATTGAGATTGGAATTGTTTCAGAAGTTAGCTCACGTCCCCAGCTAGGTCTGTCTAAAATAACAAGGTGACACGCCCCCTCCCCAATGAGCTATGCAAAAAGGTGCTTAAAGTTTTCTCTCCTATACTCTCCCATACATTGAAAAAATATTAAGCACCTTCCAATGTAGCTGGGGTTACGGGTCACCTATTGAGATGGGAATTGTTTCAGAAGTTAGCTCATATCCCCAGCTAGGTCTGTATAATATATCAAGTTGACACGCCCCCTCCCCAATGAGCTATGCAAAAAGGTGCTTAGAGTTTTCTCTCCTATACTCTCCCATACATTGAAAAAATATTAAGCACCTTCCAATGTAGCTGGGGTTACGGGTCACCTATTGAGATGGGAATTGTTTCAGAAGTTAGCTCACGTCCCCAGCTAGGTCTGTCTAAAATATCAAGTTGACACGCCTCTTCTCCAATGACCTATACAAAAAGGTGCTTAGCGTTTTCTCTCCTATACTCTCCCATACATTGAAAAAATATTAAGCACCTTCCAATGTAGCTGGGGTTACGGGTCACCTATTGAGATGGGAATTGTTTCAGAAGTTAGCTCATGTCTCCAGCTAGGCCTGTCTAAAATATCAAGTTGACACGCCTCTTCTCCAATGACCTATACAAAAAGGTGCTTAGCGTTTTCTCTCCTATACTCTCCCATACATTGAAAAAATATTAAGCACCTTCCAATGTAGCTGGGGTTACGGGTCACCTATTGAGATGGGAATTGTTTCAGAAGTTAGCTCATGTCTCCAGCTAGGCCTGTCTAAAATATCAAGTTGACACGCCTCTTCTCCAATGACCTATACAAAAAGGTGCTTAGAGTTTTCTCTCCTATACTCTCCCATACATTGAAAAAATATTAAGCACCTTCCAATGTAGCTGGGGTTACGGGTCACCTATTGAGATGGGAATGGTTTCAGAAGTTAGCTCACATCCCCAGCTAGGTCTGTCTAAAATATCAAGTTGACACGCCCCCTCCCCAATGAGCTATGCAAAAAGGTGCTTAGAGTTTTCTCTCCTATACTCTCCCATACATTGAAAAAATATTAAGCACCTTCCAATGTAGCTGGGGTTACGGGTCACCTATTGAGATGGGAATGGTTTCAGAAGTTAGCTCACGTCCCCAGCTAGGTCTGTCTAAAATATCAAGTTGACACGCCCCCTCCCCAATGAGCTATGCAAAAAGGTGCTTAGCATTTTATCTCCTATACTCTCCCATACATTGAAAAATATTAAGCACCTTCCAATGTAGCTGGGGTTACGGGTCACCTATTGAGATGGGAATTGTTTCAGAAGTTAGCTCTCATCCCCAGCTAGGTCTGTCTAAAATATCAAGTTGACACGCCCCCTCCCCAATGAGCTATGCAGAAAGGTGCTTAAAGTTTTCTCTCCTATACTCTCCCATACATTGAAAAAATATTAAGCACCTTCCAATGTAGCTGGGGTTACGAGTCACCTATTGAGATAGGAATTGTTTCAGAAGTTAGCTCACGTCTCCAGCTAGGTCTGTCTAAAATATCAAGTTGACACGCCCCCTCCCCAATGAGCTATGCAAAAAGGTGCTTAAAGTTTTATCTCCTATACTCTCCCATACATTGAAAAATATTAAGCACCTTCCAATGTAGCTGGGGTTACGGGTCACCTATTGAGATGGGAATGGGTTCAGAAGTTAGCTCACGTCCCCAGCTAGGTCTGTCTAAAATATCAAGTTGACACGCCCCCTCCCCAATGAGCTATGCAAAAAGGTGCTTAAAGTTTTCTCTCCTATACTCTCCCATACATTGAAAAAATATTAAGCACCTTCCAATGTAGCTGGGGTTACGGGTCACCTATTGAGATGGGAATGGTTTCAGAAGTTAGCTCTCATCCCCAGCTAGGTCTGTCTAAAATATCAAGTTGACACGCCCCCTCCCCAATGAGCTATGCAAAAAGGTGCTTAAAGTTTTCTCTCCTATACTCTCCCATACATTGAAAAAATATTAAGCACCTTCCAATGTAGCTGGGGTTACGAGTCACCTATTGAGATGGGAATTGTTTCAGAAGTTAGCTCACGTCCCCAGCTAGGTCTGTCTAAAATATCAAGTTGACACGCCCCCTCCCCAATGAGCTATGCAAAAAGGTGCTTAAAGTTTTCTCTCCTATACTCTCCCATACATTGAAAAAATATTAAGCACCTTCCAATGTAGCTGGGGTTACGGGTCACCTATTGAGATGGGAATTGTTTCAGAAGTTAGCTCACGTCTCCAGCTAGGTCTGTCTAAAATATCAAGTTGACACGCCCCCTCCCCAATGAGCTATGTTAAAAGGTGCTTAAAGTTTTCTCTCCTATACTCTCCCATACATTGAAAAATATTAAGCACCTTCCAATGTAGCTGGGGTTATGGGTCACCTATTGAGATGGGAATGGGTTCAGAAGTTAGCTCACGTCTCCAGCTAGGTCTGTCTAAAATATCAAGTTGACACGCCCCCTCCCCAATGAGCTATGCAAAAAGGTGCTTAAAGTTTTATCTCCTATACTCTCCCATACATTGAAAAATATTAAGCACCTTCCAATGTAGCTGGGGTTACGGGTCACCAATTAAGATGGGAATTGTTTCAGAAGTTAGCTCACGTCTCCAGCTAGGCCTGTCTAAAATATCAAGTTGACACGCCCCCTCCCCAATGAGCTATGCAAAAAGGTGCTTAAAGTTTTCTCTCCTATACTCTCCCATACATTGAAAAATATTAAGCACCTTCCAATGTAGCTGGGGTTACGGGTCACCTATTGAGATGGAAATGGGTTCAGAAGTTAGCTCACGTCCCCAGCTAGGCCTGTCTAAAATATCAAGTTGACACGCCCCTTCTCCAATGACCTATACAAAAAGGTGCTTAGCGTTTTCTCTCCTATACTCTCCCATACATTGAAAAAATATTAAGCACCTTCCAATGTAGCTGGGGTTACGGGTCACCTATTGAGATGGGAATTGTTTCAGAAGTTAGCTCACGTCCCCAGCTAGGTCTGTCTAAAATATCAAGTTGACACGCCCCCTCCCCAATGAGCTATGCAAAAAGGTGCTTAAAGTTTTCTCTCCTATACTCTCCCATACATTGAAAAAATATTAAGCACCTTCCAATGTAGATGGGGTTACGGGTCACCAATTGAGATGGGAATTGTTTCAGAAGTTAGCTCACGTTCCCAGCTAGGTCTGTCTAATTTATTAGGTTGACACGCCCCTTCTCCCATGAGATATGCAAAAAGGTGCTTAAAGTTTTCTCTCCTATGTTTAGGTGATCACCACAAGGCGTAATACACTTATATATGAATCGAAATACAAAGTATATATTTTGGCAATAGGGGGAAATTTTGGTCGACATCAAAATGCATCTTTTTGCTATCAGAAGGTAGCTACCAGGTCCAGGAGTGTGTCTGTGCATTCGGATTTCAGCTATGATGCATCACATGTACACAGGAGAGGCCGTGGTGACAACTCAAAAAATTGACATTTTTGCTTGTCACCACGAGGCTTATAGCGCACTCAGGACAATCTCAATTCTTACGAAATTGTGTTGGTGAGTTTAGCATGGACACTGGCTAGCCCTTGGTGACCAACAAAGAAATGTCCAATTGCTCAGGTCATCACCACATGGCATATTACACTTATATGCATACAAAAGTATATACATTTTATTATATGTGGTATATGGGCACTGTGAGAATATTTGGTCGACATTAAAATGCATCTTTCTTGTTATCAGAAGGACCGTACTAGGTCCAGGAGTGTGTCTGTGCATTCGTATTAGAACTATGATGCATTACGTGCACACAGGAGAGGTCGTGGTGACAAGCCAAAACAATGACATTTTTTTGCTTGTCACCACGAGACTTATAGCGCACTCAGGACAATCTCAATTCTTCCCAAAATGTGTTGGTGAGTTTAGCATGGACACTGGCTAGCCCTTGGTGACCAGCAAAGAATTGTCCAATTGCTCAGGTCATCACAACAAGGCATATTACACTTATAAACATACAAAAGAACATACATTTTATTATATGTGGCATATGGGCAGTGGGGAGAATTTTTGGTCGACATCAAAATGCATCTTTTTGTTATCAGAAGGACTGTACTAGGTCAAGGAGTGTGTCTGTGCATTCGTATTTCTCAAACTTCCTGAAAGGATGGCCATGCTGGTGTCAGAGGGAAAGGGGGGTCACTGACACCTATGACACCGGTGGGAAATACAAAATGGCATGTGCCGGTCGACGAGATACGTACCTAAATACCTGACCCATCGTAGCATAATGCGGTGTGCTAGATTTGGTATACATAATATAACTTATTGTGTTGACATTGTGATAATAGATTATTGTAAAACAGGTACTGGCAATAGTTCTATTTTGATGTGTGTGTTTGCAGTGCTACACAGAACTATTAATTTTGCATGTGGAGGTCTGTCTTGTTTCCCACCAGAACAAGTGGCAGATGTAATACTTGAGTATGATAATCACAGTGGATCACATAATGATGTACTCACTGGTTACTACCAGTCATGTCCAGTATCTTGTCATGAATGATCTTCACTACTTCAAAACTGAACACAAAGCAAGTGAACATATTCTATCAGTTAATACACCTCAACCCATATCCTACACAACCATACCTCGAAGATGCAATTTGGTAATATCTTCTCTTTGCAGAGGAATACTGCTATGTCCCTTACAGTGTTCGCGCATTCTCCGACGAAGTTTCTATCACAGGAAAGCAATAATGCATATACAGTCTGGAATGTAGGAAAACTTTACATACCCTCGGGTTTTATAGTATGAAACAGAAGACTTTGTAAAGCTCCCTTGCCGTAGCTACGAGCTACGTAGCTCCACCATCTACGAGTATATTCGAATTTAGGAAATACTGCAACATCATATAATATGCATTCCTACGCGTAACTACTACAGTGAATTTATATTATTTATATTGTGCGAACAAAATGGCCGATTTCAAAACGCCGACAATTAGGATTTGGGCTAGAATTTGAGCGCAAAGACTTCAACGAACTTTAAATCTTCACCGAAGGTTCTTCTAAACCTATTAGAGACGATCAAGTGATTTGAGTGCCTGTGGGTGGCCTATTCTCCGAATTGAAAATTGAGGGCAACTTTAAATAGCGCAGATAATAATAATAAAATAGATAGGTCACGGTGGCGGGGTGGTCAGGTGACACGACTCTAGGCTCCAGGTCGCGGGTTCGAATCCTCAAGAGGACGGTTTTTTTCTCTGAAAAAAAATAGCTCACTTCCTGGTGGTCAGTCGCATACTCTCTACAAAGAACCGTAGGGGGGAGCTTTGGGACTTGCGGCTGACCTCCCAGCTAGAATGGTGTCTTCTGCATTCGTGGAATGACGCAAGTACACAGTATCTGTGGAAAGTCCCTGTAAAGCTCTCCATATGTAGGTGTCTTAGACCCTGAGTGGGTGACTTTTTTATTAATTACAAATCCGACAATTTCTTCATTTCATTAATGTGATCATTATGATACAGTATTTTGATACTTGAACAAATTATGGACAACATAAGGTTGGAAAGAGTGAAAGCTATTGCTACACCCACGTATCACCGTTTTAACTAATATTTATTATGTAATTATGCGTTTATTTTAATTGTCAATAACGAGTATCTATGGCCTAAATAAGTATACCCAACTTAACCTAAGTGACAGTCGATTAGAACAGAGGGAATGGGTATTTCCTGTGAATGTGTAAAAGGGATGGGTCCTGTATTGATGTTAAGGCGTTACAATCAAGATGCTGATTGTCCCACATGTAGTTGAATTTGGCCTTTTACAAAGCTAAAAAGTTTCAAAATGAAAGTATGTCAGTCACCTTTATCAGTTTGGAACACTTATGTATGTTTGCAAGAATTTCAACTGTGGAATAATATGACTGAATCAACGTTCTGCATTTTATTAATAAGTAGAATGGTAAATTCAAAAGTTCTCAATTCTTATTACTGTCAATGCAAAGAACTGTGATATTTCTCTGGAAGTGTTCGGAGAAGACCTGCAGGAAGGCAAGAGCAGAGCAATCACATTTTACATATCAGCTACAGGTATGCACCTAGTGACCCTCTCACCTCGGTCCTTCAATACTGTTCTACTAAACAGTTTGGAGAAGTACCTCTGGAGAGTTAAAAATATGTTCACAACAATGCGACTACTTCAGTGGAGACTGCTGACCTGTCCTGAATCACACAAGCAAGTGACAATGGTCTTGCCAGGACCCAATGTTCTTGCAACCTATAAATTATGTGTGTGTGTTACCATGATACTACCAAGGTGTAGACCATTAAGCAAACCTTAACAGCAGCAGCAACATTCAGTCCAGATGATGCTCCCACAAAGAAACCTTCTTCATGGAGAATTCTAAATGTCTAAAAAGTGACAACTACATGACATTGTTACAGCCTCTTCATCAGATATCATAACAGCAGAATCTATAGGAGCATCTGATACATTGTTAGTCACTCTTCCCTAACCAATGCCTTCAGTAATTGAGGATCCTTCTGTTCATTCCAGTTTACCATGAGAAAAGTAGTTGTAGAGTACACTTCCCTGAAATAATGCATCGCTTACACATTCACACACACACACATTCACACACACACACACACACACACACACACACACACACACACACAAACACACACACAAACACGCACACACAAACACCACAACAACACAGTCATGTTCACCTGAGGATCAGCAAGGACAACTTGCACTAGGGGATTCTTCTCTTTCAGGAACAGACCAACACCTACCAATGGATACTTGATATATGGAATTCCTTTGTAGATATGTGAAGTACAAACCAGCAAGCGTTCCACCCGTTCCTGTTCCAAAAGTAACAGCATCAACTCTGCCATCTACAATTGATGGCAATATCACGATCACATACATATGCCCACACCATTATACACACATGCATACTTGTTTGCCTCCAGATTTCAGGGCCTGTAGTCTCACAATGAGCTAGTCTGTTAGCTGTATTGTCAAACTATTTGGTCCAGACTGCATTTGAAAGAGAACTTGCAAATCTTTTGGCCTGCATAGAGTAGTATACTTTGACATCAAGACATCATATTCAGAGATTATACTACTCATATTAACAAATTCACTAACTATGTGGTTGTAGTTTTCTGGGTTATCATAAGGGACAGCTGGTACTGGTCTAACGTCTGCTCCTAGGACATGTAGAGCATCTATTTTCTCCTGTATACATTAAACAATGCACTCAGCCACAAAGGAGTCATAACCCAGTGATGTTGACGAACCTGAGATTGTGTGTCTGGCATAAAAATCACACATTGATAGCCAATAGCATTGCATAGATGTGCCAAACCAATTCCTATGCACAGCAGAAGATCGGTTTGAGATATGTAACAACATATTACCCTAGCGTCGACAATACAAGAAAACGAACGCATAACAAACCAGACCTGTGTTGCCTGCTGTCCCTTCCACTATGGTCCCACCGGGCCTCACCAAACCTATCCAATTAATTTTGGAACAATAATACTGCATGGTTCAAACTTCCGTCAATGTCTCTGACCTCTTTCTTCAGCGTCCTTGATGAGGTACAGAGCGGCCCTGTCCTTAACGGAACCACCAGGGTTTAGCTGCTCCGCCTTAACAACAATATTACATGATGTCTCTTCGCTCACACCCTTTAACCTCACTAAAGGAGTACTACAGGATATGAAAAGGCATCCATAAATTTCAGCCAGAAAACACTTGGATACTCAAAGCACCCTCACTTGCCAACCAATTCTTTAAAACCATCCACAACGTTCGAACTATAACGTAACTACAGAGAGAAAGATTATGTCATGATAACCACGACATAACAGGACCCCCGGGGAGATCAGTCTTGTAACTGACGGGGTTTTCCTGTATAAATATTTAATATCTATCTATCTATCTCTTATGCCAACATCGATAGGGCTGGGACGCACTCTACATACAGTGAATTTATATTATTTATATTGTGCGAACAAAATGGCCGATTTCAAAACGCCGACAATTAGGATTTGGGCTAGAATTTGAGCGCAAAGACTTCAACGAACTTTAAATCTTCACCGAAGGTTCTTCTAAACCTATTAGAGACGATCAAGTGATTTGAGTGCCTGTGGGTGGCCTATTCTCCGAATTGAAAATTGAGGGCAACTTTAAATAGCGCAGATAATAATAATAAAATAGATAGGTCACGGTGGCGGGGTGGTCAGGTGACACGACTCTAGGCTCCAGGTCGCGGGTTCGAATCCTCAAGAGGACGGTTTTTTTCTCTGAAAAAAAATAGCTCACTTCCTGGTGGTCAGTCGCAAACTCTCTACAAAGAACCGTAGGGGGGAGCTTTGGGACTCGCGGCTGACCTCCCAGCTAGAATGGTGTCTTCTGCATTCGTGGAATGACACAAGTACACAGTATCTGTGGAAAGTCCCTGTAAAGCTCTCCATATGTAGGTGTCTTGCGTGGGTGTCCCTGAGTGGGTGACCTTTTTATCAATTACAAATTACTTTTATTAATTACAAAAGCTATTCTTGCTTTATTTCATTAGATTCAATGTGATCATTATCATTTTGGTACTTGAACAGACTGTTATGACAAATACATAATATTCATAAGTCTCAAAGAATTTGAAACCGTTTTTTCAGGTCTATCATCAACTGACAATCACTTTTCTGCAAATCTTCAAAGTCTTCCTTGACAGCATCAATAGACTTCATACGTATCTGTATTGGGTTGTATTCATTTGCTGTTTCATACACTATTAAGTGTATGAAACAGTTTCAATAAAGTTTGCATATAATAACCTCACCAATGGCTTACTTTGTCAACAATCAGGTTAGCTTCACAAAATCTGGCTTAAGGAGTCTAGGTGTCTCTCCTTGCACCTCTTCTCACCAAATGAACGGGCGTGTGGTTGATCTCTATACTTATTACAATGCCAATGTCACAAAACTATACCAAACGAAACTGACAATAAACACTCCATTGGATCACATCCAATCACACTATATACCTGCACCCATTGGACACACAAACAGGACGCACAAACAAATGAGCAATAAATTAATATCATATCCATTGTCAAGTATGTATCACTCACAAACACACATGCGCGCATGCACACAAACACACACACACACACACACACACACACACACACACACACACACACACACACACACATTTTTGAAACACTAAGAACTAGAGGATATGAAGTAGCAACTGTATATTAGGCTTGTAGGCAACACAGGGTTGGAAAGACAGTGAAAGCTATGACTATACCCACATGCTACTGCAAAGAATGGACATTATTGTGTTCGTTTTCTGGTATGTTATATATCACTCTGTGTACACACCTTATTCATTCTTGTTATCATAACATAATTTATTTTGACGATTCATCTGATTACATGTGATCACTAAACTTGTATGCAGTCTACCTAGGATAGGGGATCAAGTACTTACTGCGGCAATCAAGCTGGTTCGACCACTGACTCTATCCCAGCCCTTGCTGAGACAGTGGATACTACTTTGCTTGCTCAAAGAAGTTATGATGCAACCCTAACCCTAGCTTTGGTTCTTTTAGGTCTGGTTTATCAAACTGTAATCATTTTCATGCTATTCTTGAAGAATACTATAGTACCATTATAGGTCAGATGACTACTACAGTATTTGCAACCTTGCAAGTGAGGCAGTGATTTTCTCAGTCTTCGAGTACCCTTGCCAACCAAAGGTGTGTGCAAGAAGCGTTAAAACTCCTACACTAGGACGGTTGTAATATGAACCAATGAGGCATGCAAGGGCAAGAGACGCAATCCAGAGATCATCACGGAAGGGGGGGGGGGGGCGTTTATATCTTCGCCTTCTGTGCACGCGTATATACGTACGTAGTGACATCGATTACTTGAGCCTATCCCAAGGATCTGCCTCGGCTAGCTTGATCCAGTGAGCGATGGCGGAATCGAGAGATAGCGACGGATGGATGAAAGTAGAATCTCGTACAAGAAATAATAAATTCTATTTCTTCAATGTATATACTGGAGAAAGTGTTTGGAAACTTCCGAAAAGTGTTTCATTTACAGAGAAAACATGTAGGCCTAAAGGACAGGATGACAGCGTGATCCAATCTTCAACCAGGGCGGATCTGGATGTCACGAAGGTACGAGCTACATCCAATGTCAAGGTGATTCCCTTCCCACTTGTGAAGAGCTAATCTGTAATGGTGTAGGCTGCTAGCAGAACTATAGAAGCGAAAGAGAACACTCTAGCTTCCCAAGTGGATATCCCTCCACTTATAGACGACTCAATAGTGGAAGAGAATGTCGTGGACATGCTGGATGTTACAGAACGGTAAGGATATGAAGGAGCCGTTGCTTACCCTCTCACACACCACACCTTGGAGAGTTGTGTTGTGTTGTAGGTGGTTCGAAGATGAGGAGATCGATGTGGACATGGACATCACTACTGAGCTCCAGCAACAAGTCGTGTACCAGGTGCAAGAGGCCAGAGCTGGAGTTCTTCATCACATGGATCCAACTGCAGCCAACGTATGTTACACTAGCATAGCAGCACACCAGAAATGTGTATGTGCCCATTATTGTGCAAGGATCCTCTGTCTTATAGGATTTGTTTGGAGCACAGATTTCGCTGTCCAGTACTGTGTCATATCAGGTTTGTTCACACTAGTCTGACTGTCAGAGTCCCTTGCACACAGTGGACAGCCTCAACTTGCTGGAGACATATGTATCTCAGTGTGTATCTGTAGGACTATTCTAACGCAGACCTTATTTCTTTCAGGATAATTTGTATCTAGTCCTTGATACAAATATTCTCCTATCTCACTTGGACTTTCTGATGGAGTTGAAAGATTGTGCCATTAAAGGTTATTTACAGTGTTTGTGTTGGTATCATCATGGACATCCTCCCATGTGTGCGTGTATGTGGAATTTCCACTGGTGTGTGGTGGGTGTGTTTGCTGTGCTAACCAGTTCATTGGTACCCGTGTGTGTGCTTATTGAAGGTGTGGGCCGACCAGTGCTGGTCATCCCGTGGACAGTGATGCAGGAGTTGGACGGGCTCAAGGTAGGCTGGATATTGAAGTGCTTCGGTGAGAGGCTCGCGTGTCAGATCATGTTGCACTACAGAACCAAGAGAATATTGGAGAAAGAGCAAGACGAGCCATTCACTTCCTTCACTCTTGTTTCATTTCCAAACACCCAAGGGTCAGAGGTCAAACAATGGAGGAAGTATGTTGAGCAATCCATTCTTAATGAGCTGTGTGTGTGTGTGTGTGTGTGTGTGTGTGTGTGTGTGTGTGTGTGTGTGTTGCGTGTGTGTGTGTTCTGTGTGTGTGTGTGTGTTGTGTGTGTGTGTGTGTGTGTGTTGTGTGCATTCTGTGTAGCCTGTAGTGCCTGGTGCCTTTGGTGCAGGTCAACACAGAATTGTCCAATGTTGCCATTGAGAACAATGATGATCGCATCCTCCACTGTTGTTTAGTGTATCAGTCCAAGGTGGAAAGTAAGTCAGCAGTCTCACCATGTATCTATGGTTACACCTTGCTGGTGTCAGGGGCTGAGAGTGGTATTGTGTTGATTAGTATTATTGCCATAATTATTAGGTCATGGAGGTTTGGTGGTGCTATTTTCCAATGACACCCAACTGTGCAGCAAGAGCCTTGTCAATGGCATTAAGGCTGTAAATAGGAAGGTGAATGACTGGTGAACTCTGTTATGATGTGCTGTATGTTCAGGTTGAATAGACACACGTCATGTTGCAATTTCTTAGATACTCCTTCCTGAGTTGAGAAGTCTTTGCAAGTACTTTCAAAGTGTTACCGGCAATGTAATGTCCTATACTCACACTGTAGGTTAGTCTGTCTGTGGATGTGTGTGTGTGTGTGTGTGTGTGTGTGTGTGTGTGTGTGTGTGTGTGTGTGTGTGTGTGTGTGTGTGATAATAGAAAAGGAAGGGGAAATAAGTGTAATATCTTTGTGGGTCTGCTATTGGTAGAATATGCACAACGTGTGTCCGAGCAGGTGCAGATGGAGACCATCAAGGCAGTCGTTGATGACATCATTTGTGAGACAGAATCACTCCTTAGAGATGGTTTGTCAGTTGTTGTGGAGGAGGAGATGAAAGTAATTTACAGCAATCTTTGGTGAGACCATCATGCCCCGCCCACTATCATACCTCACCCACTATTAAATGCTTGTCCTTCAGGCTGGATGTGGTTGTTATTAAACCTCCTTGGACGTTCAACAACATAGTTCAACTAATGGAAAAGTTAGTAGTAATACTGCTCTCTATCTACTGTGTGTGGTGTGTGTACTGTGTGTGTGGTGTGTGTACTGTGTGTGGTGTGTGTACTGTGTGTACTGTGTGTGGTGTGTGTACTGTGTGTGCTGTGTGTACTGTGTGTGGTGTGTGTACTGTGTGTGGTGTGTGTACTGTGTGTACTGTGTGTGGTGTGTGTACTGTGTGTGGTGTGTGTACTGTGTGTACTGTGTGTACTGTGTGTGGTGTGTGTACTGTGTGTGGTGTGTGTACTGTGTGTGCTGTGTGTACTGTGTGTGGTGTGTGTGGTGTGTGTACTGTGTGTACTGTGTGTGGTGTGTGTACTGTGTGTGGTGTGTGTGGTGTGTGTACTGTGTGTGGTGTGTGTACTGTGTGTGGTGTGTGTACTGTGTGTGGTGTGTGTACTGTGTGTGGTGTGTGTGGTGTGTGTACTCTGTGTACTGTGTATGGTGTGTGTGCTGTGTGTACTGTGTGTGGTGTGTGTACTGTGTGTGGTGTGTGTACTGTGTGTACTGTGTGTAGTGTGTGTGGTGTGTGTGGTGTGTGTACTCTGTGTACTGTGTGTGGTGTGTGGTGTGTGGTGTGTGTACTGTGTGTACTGTGTATGGTGTGTGTACTGTGTGTGGTGTGTGTGGTGTGTGTGGTGTGTGTGTGCTGTGTGTACTGTGTGTGGTGTGTGTACTGTGTGTACTGTGTGTGGTGTGTGGTGTGAGTGGTGTGTTTGGTGTGTTTGGTGTGTGTGCTGTGTGTACTGTGTGTGGTGTGTGTGCTGTGTGGTGTTTGTGGTGTGTGTGGTGTGTACTACGTATGTGTACTACGTATGTGTACTATCTAGTATGTGAGGTGTGTGTAGTGTGTGTTGTGTCTACAGTGTTTCTTGTGTGTTGCCATGCAATGTAGACATTGGATAGCAGTATTTGGATTTCTAACCAGCCAAAGCTAAAGTACATGTGAATGGATTAGTTCAACACTGTAAAACAAAGCAAAGTAAGTTCAAATAGGTGCATTGCTCCCTCAAGGTAGTCAGTTCGCTCGAGGTAGTCAGTTCACTTGAGGTAGTCAGTTCACTTGAGGTAGTCAGTTCGCTGGAGGTAGTCAGTTCGCTGGAGGTAGTCTGTTCACTGGAGGTAGTCAGTTCACTGGAGGTACTTTCTGTCAAGTGTAGATTCACCTAACCTTACCCCCCCCCCCCCCCTTGCAGAATCCCACACATCCAGTGAAGTGGCTGAAGCTCTACTGGAACATGCCACTCAGCTCATGATAGCTTTCTCTGCACATTCAAAGTACTCAATATTTGTATGATGTGGACCTGTCCATATTTGCTACATTCCATTTATTTGTTTGCAGCTACAATGGAGTGATAACACATTGTTTGGCTGCTCTCAAGGTACTGCATCAAAAACTGGCTGAAGTCACACAGCAATTTTCCAAGCAGTCCCAAGATGTGGTCAGTTGTGTCCGTCTGTGTGTTTCTGCATGCATGCATGTGTGGGTTCATTGTGTGTGTGTGTGTGTGTGTGTGTGTGTGTGTGTGTGTGTGTGTGTGTGTGTGTGTGTGTGTGTGTGTGTATGTGTGTGTGTGTGTGTGTGTGTGTGTGTGTGTGTGTGTGTGATCTTTATGCATTGAGGTGCACAGTAATATTTATTGCTAATGGTTGAAGTCTCTGTGAAGTGTACGTGCGTAGTAAACATTCCTTGTTCAATCCTCATCAGGCGGAGACTGAAGTGTCATCTGTCAACCCCAACCAGCAGGTGAATTTGGCTACTGCTCTCCAGAAACTGAGCCAGTCACCACCATCAGCTGCTTCTGAGCAGTTTCCATGGAGCTTAGAGCTGATTTACGAAGGAGTGAAGTTGCACAGGTTCCCTTCAGTGTGAGATTAGCTGTTGTGGCACCAAATGATCCTCTCAGCTCCACTTGCAGTACTCATATAGTAGCTATCTCCCGAGAGAGGAAGAAGTCAGGTCTGGTAGTGCAGGATCTGAGGGAGCAGCTGGAGGTTCTCTTCAAACATGTCACTACTGTCCTTGCATCCATCAACAAGTAAACCCCCTGCTGTCCAGCTGCTCTATCTGTGTTGAGAGTGCATGTCTGTTTGGTGTTTGTAGTTTTGTCTGTGGGGGATCAACTCCACCAGTTGCATCATGCCAAGACCTTATCCAGGTCATAGACAAAGCTCTCCAAGAGGTGAGAATGGGAGTGATTGTACTCAATAATATTGATATTAATTGGGTGCAGATGTAACCATGACAATTGTAATTGCTTATCTACAATTCAATGTTTGTGTTTTGTGTGTTTCATTAGTTTGTCACATCTTCCATCCTCATGCAGGTGGTGGGAGTACCAAATCCATTGACCCTGACTGTGGATGCCTTATACAATTACTGGTTGTTACCAGAAAGCAAGTGTGTGCTGGTAGACCGATGTTGTCTGTGCTGGTGGATCAGTGTTGTCTGTGCTGGTGGATCAGTGTTGTCTGTGCTGGTGGATCAGTGTTGTCTGTGCTGGTGGATCAGTGTTGTCTGTGCTGGTGGATTGGTGTTGTCTGTGCTGGTAGATTGGTGTTGTCTGCAGTGTAGTTTTTCAGTCTATTCTCCCCTCCCCCTCCCCCTCCTACAGAGTTTTCTTCCAACGTACACTAACGGAGTTCAATCAGGTAGCACTCGCTTTGCAAGATGTAGTTACAAAATATTTCTGACGTGACAAACAACTGAATTACTGTACACTCATTATACAAACCTCAATTGAAATAATAACATTTCCATGTTTTTTTAACATCTTTTATGATTCTAATAAGGATTTTAATGTGGTCTGGATTTTGTCTCTGAGAGTGAGCTGTGTCTTCTCCTCCGAGATACTTCGGCCGCTGCTGATGTTTTAATACGGGTCACATTTCCTTGAAGGATGTTTCGTATGTGCTCCACTATAAGCCGGATGGCCACTGAACGGATGGACAAGTGGGGGATCATAGTATGTCAAACAGGACAAGAACAAAAAATGTTCACTACCTCTGTTTTCAATTCCTCTTGGTATGATGACATCAGCATACTTCTTGCTCTAATTAGGAGACAAATGCAATAAGATACCATCATTTACATGAACATTCAATATTTTAAATGACAATACAGTATCATAAAATGTACACACACACACACACACACACACTGATATAGACTTATAGCCACATGCTTACAGGAAGAGTGAACTCCTCAAAAGCTGGCTTAACCAAATCAGTGTACTGCTTCAGCACATAGTCCAGACTCCTCCCTCGTTCCCTGGTGTCTTTCTCCACTAGGAAGAACAAGAGCATAACTAGATTTCTGCCAAACACCCGCATACATGACTACTCAAACTTACCTCTTTTGCAAAGTCTGGTGTCACTATCCAAATCAACAAACAGCTTCATACTGAGGAGATTACGAACCTCTGGATAATACAGCACAAGAATTCCTTCAAATAAAACAACTTCTGTGGGGTTGAACAGGTCCATCTCCTCCAACCTAACAAAACATTCACATCATTGACACATACAAACCTATACAATGTTACTTTATATTCACACATGCATATTATTATGTAGTTCATATTACCACCAAATACCCCCACACCCACCCACCTTCGACAGGTTGAGAAGTCGTATCTAGGTACGTGAACTGGTTTACCCTCATAAATCTGCTTGAGTGTAGTGACCATTAACTCTGTGTCAAAGGCATCTGGGACACAAGCACACAATAGGAGAATTACAAGTGCTGATGTGCTTGCTCACAATGTATTCACGTACACCTACCAGGATGATCAAGGTTATATTCTCCTTTGTCCACTGACAGCTTTTCGTTTTCAGACAGTGACTTATAAAAACAGTCTTGACTCAAAATGCTGACTTTACCGTTCACAATGGCCTGATCCATTCCATTGTCTAATTGGCTAACAATTGCTCTGCAAACTTCAGTCTGAATTTATCACAGCAAGAACTTGCTAATAAAGAGCTACGAAACACTAGCTGGGCGTAATTCCATGCATATAGCATACTTTTACATACCTTTCCGCATGATGTGCCTCCAGTCACTCCAATTAAAAAGGGAGTCTGTTTCACTGTTGCAAATGCAGTCGCCATTTTGATCTTGAGATAAAATGGCGAGTCCGGTGCAGAAGATATACTGTAAGCATGTAGCCTTCACGAGAGCGATTGGACGCGTATTGTCTAATGGAAATACGTACAGAAGTAACGGAGAATTGTTTCACAAGGAGAACTCCCAAGAATCTGTAAGTGCATCCAAGGTTCTTAAAGCAGTTATTGTTGGGTCACCCAATTCTGGAAAATCAACGTTGTCCAATCGCCTCCTTGGACAGAAAGTGAGCAATTTGTAATCAAATTCCCTACTGTGGACTGATTAACTAAGTCTAATTGCTGAATCAGCTGTTTGCTGTCTCCCCCAAAGTGCACACAACGCGACGTCGGTCTCCAGGGGTGCTCACGAAGGATGAGACTCAAATAGTGAGTGTCTGGCGTCCACAGGTGACATCAGTATATATGCTCTGTTCATCGCATCTGTTTGACACACTGCAGGTTCTATTGGACACGCCTGGTATTGTTCATTACAGGTACGGTCACAAACTGAAGATGTCAAAGGAGCTGTTAACAGATGCTGGTCGTGCACTCATGGAAGCGGACCTGGGTAGTGTTACTCCGGAAAATGTTAGAGAACTAAGCTCATCGGTGATATTTATTTTCCATTCAAGGTATCCTGCTTGTTGATGCTTCAAATAAGCGCTGCCTTCGTCAGTTACCCAGTGAAGTGCTTCACACAATACGTGAATATCAAAGTATTCCTTTTGCTTTAGCTTTGAATAAGGTTAGCAAGATGAATGTCATAAATCTTTGATTTATTAGTTTATTACATATGTGGGTCACTAGGTTGATTTGGTACGTCACAAGTATGTATTGCTGGAAATAGCAGACAATATGACTAGAGAGGTTCAGAAATTTCTTAACATTGAAACACGAGAGGTGGACCCAGGGTGTCCATTTTTCCACGAAGTGTTCATGATTTCAGCTCTTACAGGAGATGGAGTGGATGCAGTGCAGGTATGATCTCTTGAAGTGGTGGACTGTGGGTCTCTTTATCAGGCAGTTTGTTACATACAGGACTATCTTTTGTCAAGTGCTAAGCCTGGGAAATGGGAAGACATTAGTGCCCTACAGTCCTCACTGCTCACAGTTGTAGAAGATATTGTTAGAGAGAAACTGTTTCTCCATCTACAAAAGGAGATCCCTTATGTTATACAACAGGTCAGTGTACATGTCCAAGGGAGTCCATTCTGATATGATGGAATGTCTCATGCACTCACTACAGAGTAATGTACAGTGGGAGGAGTCAGATGAAGGCAACCTGACAATAATGCAATACCTGACTTGTACTTCTGTAGGTCAAAAGGTTTGTTAGGAATGAAGTTTATACGATCTAATTCTAATTCTGTTTAAGAATTTGCTTCAATGAATTGCAGTCCATAGTGATAGGTCCTGGAGGCAGTACAATCCAGAGAATTACTGAAGAAGCCAGAGATGACATTGAACAAATAATTGGCAAGAAAGTCGCCTTGACCTTACATATCAGAACAAGAAAATAATGATTGTTTTATTTCATAGTTCAAAATTTTGCTGGTTGTCTTGCTACAGTGATCCATATGTTACCTTGAGGGGCATCACTGGGTGTGAACACTTCATTGTTTTTGGAATAACCAAGTTTGGTTAGATCAGCTGGAAAGTAGTGGATGTTTGGCATATGTAACTCCACCTTCTTGAGGAGGGGATTCTTGCCTAGAATGAGATTGCCAGTGTCAAAAAGAGTTTTCTATAGTGAGACAATAAATGCATTAAACACAATTACAACACAATATGACCAATACTAACTTGGACAGAGGGAGAGTATGTTCCTTTTTGAGGAGGTCCAGCAAATTCATCGAGAATAGATGTCCGAACACTTTCCCTGAACTCAAACAAATTCAAATGTCTTATTCACAGACATGTACTGCTAGGTACTATGCTAAGTAATGTGCTCACCAGATCCCATTGAAGTTGGCTCCAATCAGCACATTGGTGAAGGTGTACTTGCAATAAACAGATGTACAAAATGAACGATCCCTTACTTCTGGCAAGGTGGTGTAGGCATCTCTGTGGAATCCTGTCACAAGGCAAAATTAACAAACCTCAAAAGGTACAAACTAGCAACACTAATCACCTTCAAATCCCGACTGAGTGGTCTTCAGTAGTTTCATTCCCTTAAGACCACCTGAGAGAATTGGGGAAGTCCCTCTTTCTTGTGCTACAGAACAGAACCTAACTGTATCACCTGCATTGATGAAGGCGTGGTTATGAGGTACTCCTCCCTATGTGACAGAGAAATACATTTCGCTAGCAATGGTGCTCTGTGTGTGCAGAGCAGGTTAGACACACCGTGGAGATCCTCTGCCAAGGGGATTGTTGGGCGTACACCTGACAACGCATGACCTACACACAATATCGCGCGGTAAATGCCATCTACTACAGTCAAGCAGCATAGGCAGTACCTGAGGATAAGTCTTGAGAAAATGGGCTACTAAAAGGAGAGCAAATTCTTCTGGAGTGTGAATCTTGAAAAAAAGCGAATATTGTAATGCATTAATATTGGAAGCAAAATGACATTCCTCGAACCATAGATGCTCTATACTGCTCGAACATATAGAAAGGCATTGAATCGTTAGTACAGCTGGATCGTCACACATATTGCGGACAGAACAGTAAGCTTACCCCGTGTTTCTTGGCTAACGCCAAAATGGTGTTCTTTTGGGAGTCTGTAGCAACGACGTCTTTATTGTCTCCCTTTTCGTAGTCAACTGTTGTTAATAACTCAAGTTCGACGTTAACTGAAAGCTCCGATATGGAATGCACGTCGCCTTGACGTTTCAGCCACATAACTCGCACAAAATTTTTCCCATAACCCTTAGCTTCAATCTTGGCCGCCATTTTATCAACTCTCATGGAGCGACTGGCCGGAAGTTTACACAGCAGGTAGAACACTCTAATTACACACAGGCTTCCACTTGCTGTACGCCTTCGCATGTCGCAGACCATCCAAACACTTAACTGTACTGATACAGAGATGCTTATAGACAATTCAAAAGTTTTGAGCTGTAAATTTAATGTTGATTGTACAAATACAAGTATAATTATTGACACTATTATAGTGAGCTGTTTCAACATAAAATGAGCAGTTCCCTGTTGTTTGCTTGTAATTGACTTGTTCTACATCTCTAGCTCTGAGCATCAATTATCTCCTTCATGGATGGGCAGACCTTCACATAAGGTGGAGAATAGGAGGGCCAACACTTGTCACCTGACTCAAATATGCAATCACAGAAAAGAAACAATAATCTACCTTTCCAGTTGTTGTGCATGACGGGCAATATGTTGAAATAGCAGCAAACCCTTTGACAACATCTTGGCAGACGTAGCCATTCTTCAGTAGCAGTGATGTGGCAATGGTAGAGCGGAACCCTCCCTTACAGTAGCAAACAACGGGCAGATTCCTACAACAGCAGGCTTGCTAAATTAATGAGATACAAGAGTTGATTAATCCAATTTACTTATCAAGCTTGTCCATAGAACTCAGGAGACCATCCAGTGGTAAGTTGACAGCTGATTTGACTGCATTCTCCTTAAACTCAACTTTAGTTCTGACGTCCACCACTTGGCAGCCTGCTTGCATCATTGTGCTAAGCACTCCGCAATTCTTCTCCTGCATAACAGAAACAAGAACAATGTCACATGATAGTGGCAGATAGTAACCAACTGGCATAACTTGCCAAGTTTATCTTAGTGTAAGCGTGAACAGGGTATCCAGTAGCCCTCCAACTGGCAATCCCTCCATCCAGCACACACAGGACATTGGAGTAGCCAATACGTCCCAATCTCTGCAGTGTCTCCATCTCTCTACCGGGAGGAGCTATCAGCCCAATCTCCTGGGACTGATGGATCATCGTGCCCACCTGACAGGGAGGAACAAATATGGTATGCGGTAAGGGGGTTCCCCAGCACTGTGTGGTCTGAATCTTACCCAGATGGAAAAATTACCATCTTCCGGACCAACTATAACTCCACCCTCTGATCCGATTGGACAGTTTATAGATTTAGGAATGAAAGAGTTGGCGAATTCAACAGCCTTCAGAAAGAATTACAATGGTCAAAAAAATTTCTCACCAACCCAGTCCACTCACACATTTCGTGTGTCCAAGACAACAAAATCACTGTGTTTGGTATAGTGTTTCATGAAGTCCACTGGGCCAACTTTAGGTATTTGCAACACATCGTCCTTCAAGGGCGGAGCTCCTTTCTGTGGAGTGTTGGGATGGTACCATATAGATATACAGCTGGAACACTTGTACACACTCACAATGTTAGAATCAACGTTGTAAGTAAAGTAATGAGGGGTGGTTTGAGGGTCTTCTGTCAAGAACTTGACAAATTCAGTTTTCTGTGGACAACACACAACTCAATGACAGAGATATTCATTGAGCCCATCCTTGTCCCACCTCGGTAAACTGGAGAGCAGGATTAGTTGCTATCTCTTGTCCAATGGTGGAGTAAAGAGCAGTTCCAAGGTTCTTTCCACAAGGAGAACCAGCACCATGAGCTGGGAACACCTGTAAGACAAACAGAGTGATCAACAACAACAAAAATAAACAATTAAACAAAGGCAGACAGAGGGCACTGACCTGAACATCCAATGGAAGTGTCATTAACTTATTTCTCAATGACTCATACATCTGTTCTGCCATATCCGCTGCTGTGTATCCTAGCGACCCCACAAGATCTGGTCTACCACAGGAGCCAATGAAGAGTGTGTCTCCAGTGAAGATCTAACAGTATACATAATACTTACAATGACTGGGATATTTGTTACATATAGACACAAACAAACACCTTTATTGGGTTATTGGCTTTCTTATCAGTTAATATATAGCAAACTGACTCAGGGGTGTGACCGGGGGTGTGGCAGACTTTGAAGCAATATTGGGAGGATAGTGAAATTTCCTGAATTTGGTGATAGCCCGGAGCATCCACATAACATCATACAGCTTCACTACAATGTGCACTAATGTGCCTACAATAGGCTGTAGCCGTACCTCGCCATCTTGAACCTCTTGGAGGGCAAATTGAGCCCGAGATCCAGATCCTGGGCCGAAATAAATGGGTACATTAAATCTCTTCTGGAGTTCCAGGTGTCCCGAGACAAAATCAGCATGGAAATGGGTTTCGAGTACTCCCGCTAAAGTGGCACCAAGATTATCCAGCTCCTGTGCAAGGCAATTGCAGCAGCGATAGTACGAGACACAACGACACAACACCAAACCGTACGTATTAAAATCAATGAATGGTTTCACCGAATTGAAAGGTACACAACGCTAATGATGTAGTAGCCTTTAGCTATACTCAACTAACCTCCACGTAAGCGTCCACGTCTCTTCGAGGATCCACTACAAACGCTCTCTTCTCGTGAGTCACAACATAGGACGCGTGGGCCAGGCACTCCAGGTAATATATTCGGACCTGTAATCCAGTGGATTCGACAATCACCTCTTTCAGACCGCTCTACCAAGAGAGGGAGAACAAACACACATGAACACCCTCAGGTGAATCAGACGAAGTAGAACAAATACGAGGAGCTCACGGGCAATGACTGTATATCGCTAGACATCTTTGAGCAATTTACACATCTCAGGTTCTGTATCAGCTGGAGCGTTATATAGTGTACGAGCGCTGGGCTGCAGGGTAAGGGTCGTGGTCAGGTCACGTACTGTGGCGTACAACAAATTGCACGGTAAAAAACGCATAATTCAGTCACGTGATACAGAATAGCAAAATATTATTTTCCATACAGTTGAAGCACAGATATCCACTCCTACACAATAGAGTGGACCTGATACTCTCAGTTGGAGTGAAACAGTCAACAACATCAGGCTGGTTCTGACAGTTTGATCACTGGAGTGAATAACAGACTGTGTAGGCTGGTACTAGGGTGTCCTCAGTGTATTGGGTGTGGTACTTGCGGTATCGACAGCTATGATGAGGGCCATCAACTGCAGGTCTTTGAATATTTCCTATTGTACAAGACTGAGGGGGATCTAGTGGAGCTACAGACAATAAAATTCATAATATGGAAATTAATGATATTCATTGGGAGGGATGTCTGCGCATAACGAGACGCCAAATTGCACGGTAAAAAAACGCATAATTCAGTCACATTGTGATACAGAATAGCAAAATATTATACTACATACAAGCATGCAATCATCCAAATAGTGTCATCAATGTTGGTCTACTAGCATCCATTCGCGCTCTAATTTGATCTCTTCATAGATAACATTTCTTCTTCAAAGGCTTTAACAAGGTCCTTGTCCATCGCAGCCTGGCAGGCAATTTCTATTGAGAAAGATCCAACGGTGACTTGAAAACTGAATAGGAGGAAGGCTGTGAGGAGACAATCCTCTCACCTTGTGATGAACACTTTGAGGTGGGTTCTACTGGAACATCCTCCAGTGATGTCTGAACAACACGCTTCATCATCTCTTCTGGTGTCAGAACTTGATGAACCTGCGGATAGTAATCACAAACTGTGTACATGGCGTACTTGACACTGGATGAAATGTGAATACACACAAACACACAAATATACCAAAAGTGACAGATGATTTACCTTCCTCTTTTTGCTAGTTGATCCTATTTCGTAGGCATGACTGGTTGGGGCCTGTGGTGGTGTATCATGCAACAGATTGGAATCATGTTGAAGCACAGGTATCCACTCCTACACAATAGAGTGAACCTGATAACCTAACCACATCTACCGCACTTCTCACAGGCTACTTTACAGCAGGTACACAGTCACTGGTGGAACAGGGTATCTTACCCGAGGCATCCCTGCAGGCCAAGACCTCTCCTGGTGTTGTTTAGGTGAATGGACTTCCTTAATAGGAGCTTTACCGCCCACTTCCTGGGGAGGCGGCACCTGCTGGTGGAGGTGAATATGGCACTCGATACATCACTTCAGAGTGGACCAGTACAATTGACATACCACAACATTGTCTGTTTCCATAGCAACTAGAGACTCCTCCTCTTTCTTATCCTGCTCACCATAGGCATCAAACTCGGGGTACATAGTCCACATTATGTAACGATCGAGGTCGGCAGCCACAATACGCCAGTCGATCATCCTGTCAGCAAACGATGAGCACAGATTGTCCAGTAAAGGTCTCAATGCTGGGTTCTGTGCCTTCTCCAGTAAGGGTTTGAACATCTTGGTCTAAAGCACATCAGAAAATACAAACAAATACACGTGCATGCATGTACACGCACACACCCACACTCATACTTGCATACACAAGTTAAACGCCAGACACACTGTGGACTCACGGTGGCCCTCAGAACAACATCACGTTTGAACATTGCATTGTTTCCTGAACAACAGTGTCTGACAATTCCCACCAACATGGCTGCCGCATATTGGCACTGTTTCACCAGAAGTTGACCAGTGGTGAGTTCATCATCTGTGACAGTGAGAATGGTTAGGAGCCACCACACCAAGTAGAAGAATGAACACAAAAACATGACCAAGTCCCTCACCAGATGGTGGGGTGATGATCATCTTGACTATCTTGTAGAGTTCCATCCGTAAACACTTTTCCATTGATCTCTTCAAGTCCATGTATCCTCGTACTCTAATGTCCGGCTGCAGTGAAGGGTGAGATGGGCGTAGTTATGAGAGGGTGGATAAGCAGTGGTGGGTGTGGCTATGAGTGGTTGAATATGTGAGAATATGCAACTGGGTGGGGTAATAAAAATATAGGAGCAGTGTGTGTGCATTGAGATATGCACTTTGATATACGTACGTAGTTGAGTGTGCTAGGGTAACCGCAAGATGCGTGGGTGTGGTTGGGTGTGGAAGGAATGTCTGCCGACACTTACCCAACAATCCAATAAGAAATGTTTGATGGGCTGGACAAGGCTTTCAGTGGCTTTTCTCCTGTTCTGTGCACAAGGATCTTGACCCTGAAGCACTGAATTCTTGAGGAAGTCAAAAAAGCATTTGTGGATATTTGGCAAAGACGGGTTTCCTCCTGTATAAGAACACAATAGAAGATGCCAAACATGCATAACTGCCGGGAACAGTATACAATATAGAGAGACGGGCAATGCAAGCTACAGGCACTCCACTGGGCCAATCGGAGTAACCTCAAACACATGTGTGGATGAGACATGTGAGACATGTGAGACATGTACCTGAACAGAGTTCGGTGACCTCTCCCACAGTCAGCGACTGCCCAAGCAAACAGCAGAACTCCATAGCCAGACCTTGATTTATAGTCAAAGATAAACAATATTGCTACCATGACAACAGAGTGGCTTTCTGTGAACAGACTAACTTGTAGAGCGACATTGGGAAAAAGGAATAGCATTACCAAGTGCTACAGCACCAGGGTCCTCCCCTATAGGAGTGCAACAGTAAGATCAGTCGGAACACATCACACAGCTGAGTCAGCAACAAAGGACTAACCAGGTCTGAGGAGAGGCTTGAACAGGTCACTGACATTCTGGAGCTGCGTGGAGCTACCCTGGGGATTGCCGGACATCATGTGAAGAATTTGGAAAAAATCATCACCCTAGAGAGAAGGATGGATTAAGGTAGGTGGAGTCAGGTGGGTGGTGCCAGAGGCAAGTGGGTGGAGTCATGTGGGTGCAATGCGAGCGTATACAACAGATACACAATACCATTGGCCTTGAATGTGACAGCTGCCTCTCCTCAGGTCTAAACATAGCATTCAACAACCTATTCATCAGTCCATCAGGATTATCAGAGATGGGGTTGTCCCCTTGTGTTCCCCTGCTGGTCTGACGGCTGCGGCTCTGTCTCCCATCACCCTGTCTTCCATCAGCTTGTCTTCCATCACTGTGTCTTACACCACCCTGACGTCCATCAGACTTGGATGTATTTTGAGAACTAACAGTCTTTTTAGAAGATGCTGACTGCTCTGCTGTTGATGCCTCAGGCTTGCCTTTCTTCACTTGCTCTTCTTTCTTTCCCTTCACCTCAGATGAGCCTCTTACTTCCGTATTAACATCACTTTGAGTAGTGCTAGGAGAGGCTATGGATTGGGTTGTTGATATGCCACTACTGTTACTATGAGGAACAGTAGCCATGGAAACATCCACTGACGTCATAACAAGTGCTGAGGTAGGTCCACTGGAGGTTGGGAGTTGAGTGTCGGGATTTACATGAGTACCATCCAACTGGTGGGTGTGGTCCTGCCGTTGTCCGGCTCCCATGAACTCAACCAGGTGTGGGGGGACAGAACTCATTCCAACAGTCAAACCCTGGATTTCCCCACTGACAATACTCAAGCACTGGAAGCATCTTGAGATGACCTGACTTAACTGATCATATTTCCGAAGTTCTTGATCCTAAAAACACAAGAAGGCTTGCAGGGCATGCTCACTGGGACCTCAAGTGACAACCTACCAACAGCTGCTGTCCAGTGGTGATGTTTTGTATCTGGGTCTGGAGAAGTGATGACAGCTCTGCAAACAGCTTTCTGATGTCTTCGTAGAGTCCAGCTAGACTGTCAGCTGTTACAGAGCCGATTACAACACCTGGCAGGGGAACCCCCTGACCTGAACCTGGATGGTTCGTATGCTGTTCATCTGGAGGTGCTTCCCCACTTTGACCATGACAACCATTTCTACTGGACACCAGTTCCTACATGCAAGACACAATTAGACAAGATGACATCAAAACAAAACCTACACACTCACCTGATAGTGCTCAATATCTTGAAAGGCTTGAGCTAGCAGTGATCTTATTCTACGCATGCGATAGGTCAACTCAATTCTCTCCTGAAGGGATGATAAAATTGATAAAGCAAAATAGCTTTGCTGTGGACAAACAGTACCTCTTGAGCAGACATCAGAGAAGTGGTTGTTGCCATGACAGCAGGTGTGGGGTTTACATTCTGTACAAACAGATGGAAATGAATCCACACAAATCTACCAAGAGTCATTAACCACTCACTGGGTGATTAGAGTCCCTCTGGGGGTTCAGGATACTGGGATTAATGACATGTTCCAAAATACTCTACATCAATGACACCACAATAAGTATTCAACTCAACGTCCTTTGCCAGAAATGGATGTAACACAGGATGACTGTGAAGCTCCAACCATAACCCCACACCACACAGTTTGTGTCAGTAGAGTACACCTACCACACGACCAGCAGCCCCTCACCTACCACACGACCAGCAGCCCCTCACCTACCACACGACCAGCAGCCCCTCACCTACCACACGACCAGCAGCCCCTCACCTACCACACGACCAGCAGACCCTCACCTACCACACGATCAGCAGCCCCTCACCTACCACACGACCAGTAGCCCCTCACCTACCACACAATCAGCAGACCCTCACCTACCACACGACCAGCAGCCCCTCACCTACCACACGACCAGCAGCCCCTCACCTACCACACGACCAGCAGCCCCTCACCTACCACACAACCAGCAGACCCTCACCTACCACACGACCAGCAGACCCTCACCTACCACACGACCAGCAGCCCCTCACCTACCACACGACCAGCAGCCCCTCACCTATCACACGACCAGCAGACCCTCACCTACCACACGACCAGCAGCCCCTCACCTACCACACGACCAGCAGACCCTCACCTACCACACGACCAGCAGACCCTCACCTACCACACGACCAGCAGACCCTCACCTACCACACGACCAGCAGACCCTCACCTGTGTGACTGTTGCCGGGTCAAGTGGAACAGAAACAGGAACTGGAAAAGAGCCAATAACAACAGTGGCACCACTGTGGGGAGGGGGTAGGGCTGGACTGGGCACCCCTTGCACATGGGGTGGGGGAGGAATAACCCCTGAGATGGAAACAGATGGTCCTATCCACAACAAGATGTTACTCAATAACCATCAATCAATAATAATGGTGAATATCAACCTGATTGTCGTTGTTGTTGTTGTTGTTGCGTCACTGGTTGCTCCACTAAATGAATGACGTGGCCATCACTAATGGCTGTGGAAAGGTGACATCTGATAGTTCGAGGGTGTACACTCAGCCACCAAGCACTTTCCCACAAACCCACCATAGTCCGCCAGTCTCTTCGTGTCTTCGAGAACACTTCCTTTGTAAATTAACCTCTGAGATGATACTGAAAAGCTCTAATTCAAAAGGAAATCATACTCTTCAAGCATACGTCAATTCCCATACGTTTTGAATGCACAGTCACTAACCGGTATTTCTTCAGCAATTTTTCTTTTAAGATCAACAATTATCATCTGTTGGTTTATTACAAAACATATATCACCGAATGCTGTTATATTAATCATACAAACACACGTACGTCAACTGGAACCTTCATGGTTCTATTCTGTCCATCGATAGTCCTTAGAGTGATGGAAGTGGTAGCCATTTTTATTACGCTTATTACCACGTGCTCCAGTGACGTCATTAATAAGTTTGACTGAAAAAGTAATTCAGTACACAAAATAGCTACGTATATAATACACTCTTCCGAAATGAACAATAAAAGATTCACATCCATATAATACACGCAGGAGGAGTTTAAGGGAAGGGCTGATAAAATAGGTTTGTGGTGATTCTCATAATGGATGTCCTGATGGATGTCCTGATGAATGTCCTGATGGATGTCCTGATGAATGTCCTGATGGATGTCCTGATGAATGTCCTGATGAATGTCCTGATGGGTGTCCTGATGGATGCTGCTGTCTTGCCCACTTGGCACTCTGTATAGCGTACTGTAAGGAAAGATTGGAATTCACTCCCTCCCATCCAATCAGGGTGCATGCACAAACTCACGTACATACGTACCTCAATTACAATGCTAACCCCAGTATCTCTAAGAATATCGTCCTTTACTTTCTTCATTGTCAACTCAGCTCTAGCACTGTCTACATCCTGTAAATATTTCAATGTCATGTGAAGTCATGGGACATGAAAGTTGCCTACAAACTAGACACTCACCAGCCAGCAAGATTGGCTATTTCTCCATCTGATCTGCTTAACAGAACAATACTTCAAGAGATACGTCCGTAAATGGTCTTTTGCAGCTTCTGGCAGACCACTGATGTACAGCTACAGGAGATAAGCAGTTATATAGACATCAAGCACATGATCATCATATGATAAGAGATGATTAGGAGAGTACCTCCACAAAAGGTGATGGTCGTTTTACAATATCCTGGACAGTGCTTCCGTTGGTGGTCTGGTTGGACACCTCCTCTTCCCAGTTCTCTGAGAAGGTAGTTGCTGACTTATCCATGGATGAAGGATGTGAAGGGGTGTGTGAAGGGGTGTGTGAAGAGGTGTGTGAAGGGGTGTGTGAAAGGACAGGTGAAGGGGTAGGCGAAGAAGTGTGTGAAGGGGTGTGTGAAGTGGCGATATGGTCTCTTCTCCTCTGAGCATCAAATTCAACACTCTTACGCAGGCTGGTCTTCAAAATCCTGGCTATTCCAATGCTATTAGACATTGGCCTGTCTGAGCCAGTATGGCCAGACCTTCGCTTGGTTGCCAATCCAGAGGTATTGGAAAACGTTTTAGATGAGGTTATTCTGTTGAAGAAGATAGTGGTTTGAAAGGACTGTAGTGGTCCCGTTGACCAACATGCACACCAACCTTTGCTTCTCAAATGGAGGATTCTTCAGAGGTTGAGTGGATTCCACACTGGACACCTTGGGAGACAGCTCAGTGCCGGGGAAGCTCAAGTCTGACAGGATTGAGGTGGGACTGCCCAGTTCATCCATTCGGTCAGCCCAAGACTAAAACCACAAATGAGTACATGAAATCACCACCACAGTCAGTGGTTCCCCATCTCCAAAAACCACCACCACCAGGGTCAGCATGCACACCACACTCACTTGTACAGCTTTGACTGGTGGTTTGGAAAATTCCATGCTCTTCACTTCAGCACCTGGTAGGGTGGACAAGTTGGGTGCATCATAACCCAGGGACAATGAACATGTACAGTACACCATACTCACCAACCTCCACTAACCACAAACCACATGCTAGCCATGACCACACACACTAACCAGTGAGCAATATTTCATTGTTGAGATTTATAGGGTCTCTCCCTGGTGCCTCCAACAGCAAGCACACTTGGACTTGGTCTGAGGAGACACTCTCCTAATTTATAAACAAACCGTAGTGAATGAATGGTGCTTCCCACACACACACACACACACACACACACACACACACACACACACACACACACACACACACAGACACACACACACACACACAGCACCAACTATTTTGGCTAAAATAGGATTATCTTCTGAGTTGCAGGTTACTTCTTCAAATTTCTCACACATCTACACAAGCAACAAGAAACTGTTAATAAGGACGTACATGGGCAGATGCACAGAGATATACAAACCTTTTCAGTGAATACTTGATCAGATGCTAAGGAACACTTGATGGACTATGAGATGGTGACAGTGAGTCACATGACATGCACGTGATCAACATGAAGTAACACTTGATAACATACATGATAGGGTAATCCCCTGAACTCTCTGTCTAAAGGCACAACATATGATCCAGGAAGTTCTTCGGCATTTCCAAAATCAATGTATCGCACAGCTACCTTGTCACTGTCCACAGCTTCCACCCGAGCTCTGTACCAGATTCTATCTTCACTGAATCGAGCAGAACAGTAGTCACCACACGACCACAGAGTGGCATCTCCACCAAAGTACTTCTGAACAGAGATCCTAATGGAACAGTGCAATAGCAGTAACCATCACATGTGGACAGACCAAACTGGAGGACACACACACACACACACACACACACACACACACACACATACACATACACACTCACTGGAGAGATTCTGTCATTGTCCTAAATTTATCATTAGAGAATGAATCCACAACTAGTTGAGCCCAAAACGTCCCGCTCTCATCCAGTGGGGACATGATGATCAGCTGAACTCTATTACCTGGGGTTGGGGGTTGGGGATATCCATAACGTAATAAGGTGGTCCAATGGGGTGAGCTACAGGGGCAGTTCATACCTTGTTTGAACTCTGGATGACACGGCACAGGGAGGACTGCTAAGTCATTCCCATCATCCTTGACTGCAGTGCTTGCACTCACTCCTGGCGGTGAAATCCTCTCTGAGCTGTTGTGAACATGTTCTAACTCTTGATCAACAGGTTCAGAGACTTGCAAAGTAGATTCCAACTCTTGTACAATAGGCTTTGATTCTTGTATAATAGGATCTGACTCTTGCATAACAGGTTCTGACTCTTGCACAACAGGTTCTGACTCTTGCACAACAGGTTCTGACTCTTGCACAATAGGTTCTGACTCTTGCACAATAGGTTCTGACTCTTGTACAATAGGTTCTGACTCTTGCACAATAGGTTCTGACTCTTGCACAATAGGTTCTGACTCTTGTTGCTCTTGCACAATAGGTTGAGACTCTAGTACAATAGGATCAGACTCTTGCACAACAGGTCCAGGCTCTTGCACAACAGGTCCAGACTCTTGCACAACAGGTCCAGACTCTTGCACAATAGGGTCAGACTCTTGCACAATGGGCTTCAACTGTGGTCCCTGTTCAACATATTTGGGTCTTGGTTCACTTTTGTCTTTGTTGCTTGTCCCACCATCCTCCGTTGATGCCTTATTCTTCAACAGAACAGTCACTCCTCTCATGGGTAATCTGACCCTCTCTTCCTCAGAGACAGGGTGGAGCGAGTCAGCCTCCTTGATTTCTGGTGTGAGAGTATCTTTCAGACGAATATCTCTGTGAATTATGGGATGAACCTGTACAGTTAGAGAGGTCGAGTACATGTATAAACGGTCACGTTACCACTTTCGTTAACATGCTCACCTCCTTAGTACTTTGACTGGACTTAACCATCATTTCCAAGATGACTCTGCTGACATTCACGGCATCATAGAAGAGCTCAGCGATGTAGTGCTGGCTGCTGTTGTGCACTTCTCCAATAATCTTGGCTGTTAGCACTTTACTGCGACAAAGATCACCAAATTTCCATTTAGCCTGGTAAAGAGAGATGATAGCAACAGGAGTGCAACAGATTTCTGACCAATACCTACATATGTACGTATGTACGTACACACAGCATTGCTGTACCTCTCGGGAGAATTGCAGTGTTGTATCTTCACTCAATCGACACAGCATCACCTACACACATACAGTCAAATGTATGTCAAGTGTGCGTGTTAGGGGTGTGTGCATGTGTGTGTGTGCAAGGGTGTCTCCATGTGTGCTCATTGTATTAATGAATCTACACATGTACAACGTACCACACTACACACACCACAGTATATACCACACCTGAAAGGGTAAACACTGATATTTCTCTTTTAGGGGGAATATCTCATTGACACTAACTAGATCCACAGCTGCATAGTCCAATAACACTACTTTGACCTGTCACAAAAGATAGACAGCAGTAAAGTGCCTGGCAGAACCTCTCGCACAAGTCAACAGAGTGGTTGTATATGTGCATGCATGTGAACACCAGTTGAGTGTTGCCTAAGAACACACCTTAGCAACATTGACAACAGACTCAATTCTAGCTCTGTACCATTTCTGGTCATTTCCATATCGAGCACAGCACAGTGCTCCAACCACCGGTTGACTTAAAGGAGCAGTCGGATAGGTCTCAAGGTCATGCCTACATAAAGTCACACCCACTAGTATGACACCCCTAGCTGTGAACACGTACTGTAGGCAGCTCACACATACTCAATCATTTTACTAATTGCTTTCAAATCTTGCGCTCGTTGTCCATCAGGATCGAAGACACTACAAGAGAATTCTCCATCTGAAGAAAGTCCGGATGTGACACGAACCTTCACTACGGTACCTGCACAGAATGTTCAGAGTGGTGCGGTATACACACATGCATACACACATATAACCACCCCCACCCTCACACACCTTTACCATACACCACCATGGGCAGCAGTCTCAGCTCTGATATGGTGTCACTGACACTCCCGATGCCAGCCAGAGTCCCTATGCCACACCTCCTCACTCCATCCTACACACAAAGACATCGCACAAGGTAAGAGTGGCAGACTCACACACAGTGGAAGTAAGACTCTCACAGGTAGAGATTTTCTATCTCTGATCTTCCTCCCTTCGTTCAAAATATCCTGTCGTGTAGATAGAGCATCGATTGTGGATAAGCAAATGGCAATTTGACATTAATGCTCATCCATTAC
The DNA here is from genome assembly GCA_964020155.1 of Chondrilla cf. caribensis. Lineage (NCBI taxonomy): Eukaryota > Metazoa > Porifera > Demospongiae > Chondrillida > Chondrillidae > Chondrilla > Chondrilla cf. caribensis. The sequence continues at coordinate 4,886,352 of OZ026563.1, read as the reverse complement.
CTTCCGTTTCAGTTCTAAAATATTCTTTAATTTCTTAAAGTCCTTGTTCACACTTTCTTCAAAAGATTTGAACCTAAACAGTCATATACACCTCACAATGCTACCCGAATCATCATATCTATTAGACTACTCACTCCTCTTCCATGTTTAGCGCTGATCCTGTCTAACATTTAGCATCAGATTTGGATCCAGGAGTGAGGTGAGATAAATAAGCGTACAATGAGGAATTGGCGTTAAATAGTCAAATAACTTGGGAGGTTTACAAACAAGAAAGGTTCATGAGGAGTCCCGATGAAGGGCGCGAATAATTAGGGGGCGGTACCAGGATACGCTGGTTTGAAAGATCATAATCGGATATCTGCGATCCAATGGGTGTACACGTTGATTTGCGGTTGGAATCCAAATCATGACTGTGCACCTGTCGATACTGTGTACTGATTAAAGACACACCAGCAAGGAATGTCTTATGAAAAGAGCATAGATTAGATCTTGTGTTGGGAGTTCCCCTTTGGGTCACTACACAAAGTGGGATGCACTCCTCACAATCTTGCTCTCATAATGTAATAAAAAGATATCATTGATAATATTATGAATAATAATGTGATATTAAAGACATCACGGACATCAGATAACATAAGCTAATAAATTTTGCTGAACAGAATGTAGTCGGTGTGCAAAGAATGTGAACAAAATAGTTGTAATGATAAAATTGAAAAACAGATTGAATTTACTACTCAACAGGAGTATCCCACGTGTGTCCTTAGCTAGCCATATGTGATACTGACAGAGGAACAGCTGCAGCCAATCACAGACACATCACACAATATGAAGCAGTCTTAGGACATGGACTTCCTGCAGAGAACATCAATTGTTTCAACATAGACTTACTTCTAATGCAAACTTTCCCAAAAATTTACATGGGATGTTGAAGCGTTTCCTAAAAGTTACATTGGCATTGCGCAACACCACAAATGATAAGATCTATAATATGCACAAGTTGAGAATGAGAGCACACAATCATCACATCATTTCACATGGTATGCCTATCAACATAGGGTTAACATACTGGCAATATTGACCACTTTGTATGGTAGGTATTGCAATCATGTTTGTCTTCACATGTTGTCATGGCAATCATGTAAGTCTACAAAATAACACCACAAGGGTAATCACACACACCGGCCTTCAAACAGAAGTCAATGATTACCAAAATGATTATGAGACAGACTAGAGGAGAGATGTACTGCGTTCTTCTCTGTTCTCTGTGAAGTGCTGTTGGAAGGGTAGCTTTTCCTCTGTGACTCCTCCACCAACACAATACAAAGGCCACTACCATACCCCACAAAAATGCCTAAGGAGAAGAATACCATGTAAAAGAGGAATGAACAAGAAGTGGTTCCCACTTCAAATTACATGTCTGTCCAATTGAAGTCGAAACCACCACTCATGATAACTTCCTTTAGAATCAGTAAACTTTGAGGAAAATGGTAACAGAGAAAAGATCCATACAAACCTCTCCTACAACAACAGGGATGAAGGCAGTAACTCTTGAGCCCACAGCTAGGCACACAACCAGTACCTCATTGGATAGAAGATACTCCACAAGGAGGAACAGAAGCAGTAGCTTGATGGCTGTCATAGCATAGAGTGATCTGGCCTGTACAGAGTCTGAGGAAAAAGGTACAAATTACCTTCAACATTCATCACACAGAGATGTGTGCACCTGTGGAACACACCTTGGACTCGAGCGTCAGTAATTCGCGGCCATGTTGCCATGGCAATATACCCAAATACATACCAAACTGTTATGAGAGGGATAAAGTAGTACATTTCATACGGAACATCCATTATCAGGCAGAAGATGACTGTGGATAGGTTGTATCGCACAAGAACCTACACAGGTGAATACAGATCCAGATACTAAGGGATAGCTATGATCAGGACCACTTTTAAGACTCAACAATTACTAGTACACACACATACACACATGTGCACACACACACACACACACACACACACACACACACACACACACACACACACACAAAATTGTGGTACTCAATCAGTACCTGAAATACTCTGCATATGCCGAAGTTGGCTGTCCTCCAAAAGTACATGAAATGCCCAAATCCACTGAGGAACAAGTACCCAGCAACAAGTAGCCTAATGGCCATGTACACTGGCAGCATCTAGAATGGGGTAACAAGAGTGCAGTGTCCAGAGAAGACAAGCAACTACTAGTGGCATTGAAGCTACCGAACTTCTCCCAGTGTAGTGATAGACCAGGATAACTACCTGCATCCATCCCTTTATCTCCTCGGTTTGTGAACGATTCAGTATCTGGTCATTCTATACAGGAGAGATCCTTAGTGTGTTTGTGTGTACATGCATTTGTGTGTGTGTGACCTAATAATCCAACTCACTAAAGTATTGCCCCAAAATGGGGCAAAACAGACAAAGATGACAATCAAGAGAGGGAAAAACATCCAATAGAAAAAGACTTTGGAGGACACATTAAAAATAGAAGACCTAATGGTTCGACCAGAATAACATTCGTGTACATTCCTTATCAGCTTGCAACCGTGGCTATCCCTCCACTCACTCACCTGTCAGCAAAATACACATAAGCCAAAATAATACATAGTTGTGCCCAGTCCTTCATGAATAGTATAGTCTTTGTAAAGAAAGGGGGGATTTCTTCGTACATGGTGGGATCAAATAAGGTAGAAATTTTGAAGATGAGTAGAATCACCAGGAAGAAACCACCAATAATTGACCTAGTCAAGGAAGATCAAGCAGATACTACACCTCAAGACACAGCAATATTTGGTAATCCTGAACTCACCAGAACAGCAAGGAGATCTGCAGGACTATTACAAAGGCCAGATTCCGCGTGTCACGCTCCAGACAGCAAGTGGCATCGACAGGCAGCAACAGGCGGTTGCAGAGAATGTTGAGGAATAACCTTCGATAGTGAGTTGGCGAGATGGAGGCGGAAATGCTTGCAAACGTCTTAGACACGGCAATGTAGGTCGAACTGATGTCGCCGTGCGTTGTCATGTTGAAGCACATGTCGACTTCGCTGCAGGGGATTCAGACGCAATCCATCACCAGCGGGTGAAGACACAGGGCTCGTGGGACACATCTCGGGAGTAATGTAACGCCTGGTGTTTCTCTACATTTAACTCCCGTACAAGATCGGAGATCAAGTGCACCCTGTATAATTAATGTTAACTCTAATCCTAACAGGTTAGAGTAGGGGTAGGGGTATGGGTAGGGCAGAGGTTAGGGTAGGGGTTAGGGTAGGGGTTAGGGTTACTTATATATATATTGATTAATAGCTGGTCCAGGCACTGCACTTGATCCAAGATCGGTGTACCTTATCGTGTAGTCGTGCAGTAAACAGTTGGTTGGTACATAGTCCCTCTCCAACCACATTCCTCCGAAATCCGTACAAAGAACTGTTAGGAAAGCAGAAATAAGATCAAAACGTCATAGTGTACAGTCTCACCAGGTTACCCCAACCTTGACTGTGTTCTAAACTGACATTCTCACTTCCGTCCATTCCCCAAACACCTACTACCATAGACACGTGTCTATGCTACTACTAACCCTTCGGTCTCCTCAGACGACTGGGTTCGATTCGATTGCGTCACTGCATCCCTACTCTACACCCTCGGTGTAGAGTCTATGGCTGCAGCCAAGCAGATGATCAAGTCACGTGATACCCAAGCGGGAACTGGCGAGCATCTTCCTTTGGCCAACAAGGACTGTGATGACTTCGTCTGATATCCTTTGTAATCCGCGAGGATGGACGGAAGGACTTATTGTCCCTATTGAAAACACTATGAAGGATTGTCTTCACGTAGCGGAAGAACTTGTAGAGGACAAAGACGAGTATTCTTCAGAGTTGTGTGACTTGAAGAAGAGTATGACTAAGTTGTCTGAATTGGTCTGTAGAACTAACAAATTAGGAGATGTCATGTTGGATATACAACAAGAAATTGAACGGAATCAGGATGAAACGACGGCTCCAGATCTTGTGAATGTGTTTCATACGAAAATTCGCGAAAGAAGTTCCGCGATTCAAAGTGAGGCTCCAGGTCATCCCAGGATGAAGGAATTTGACGATTTGATGTCCACCCGTCCCTCCAGTGACCCCCAATTATCTCAAGAAGAGACTGTGGGTGTTGGTATTGTAATTGGCCAAGTTGAGGTGTCATTGACTTGTCCCCTAGCCAAGACGTTGATGGTTGATCCAGTCAAGAATAAGAAATGTGGCCATAGCTTCTCGAAACAAGCTATCCTCCATCACATTAGGAAGTACCGTCAGAACCATCGGAAAGAAGCAACTTGCCCCATAGGTGGATGTAATGTCAAATTAAAAGAAGCTGACTTTGAGCCTAACGCAGATCTAGAGAAAGCTATTAGAAAGAAAGAACGTGAAGAACGCCGAGGAAGAAAAGAGAAAGAAAATAATGCAGTGGTTGTGTAGCATGGCTGACTGGTCTATAGTGTTAGGGCTGGATCGACTGGTCTATAGTGTTAGGGCTGGATCGACTGGTCATTGGGTTGATAGCAATGCATGTGACATGCCGAAGTAATCACGTGATAATCTTATGATCAACAATATGGCTGGTCTATCATTTTTCCGGAGCAATAAAGGGAAGCGAAAAAATGACAAAGTACCACCGCAAACAAAGAACGTATTGAAGGATACTTCATCGAATAGTTCCAATACGTTTTTGCAACCAACATCTGTGGATGTAGCTGTGAGTTTTTTCACAATGAAAGGCCTTTCCCGTATTAACGTTGCTCTTGCCCGTATTGGTAAGATGTATGAGTGTATGTGGTCCTGCGCTTTGGTTTCTGTAGTATGTCACTGCATTGCAAAGTAGTTTTACCCCGTTCCCGTTGATCAGGTCGATACCCCCAAAGGGAGTAGTTCGGCGAAGGAGGCTCACTCGTCCGTACAACCTTCTCCCGGGATGTCCTTGTTCTCTGGACTCAATTTAACAGATCCTTCTTCAAAGGGTGAGTCAGTCTACATCGATCACTCATCCCTCGCATTACCCCATGCTTCATTTTATTGCATTCAGTGGAAGATACTGAAAAGACCGAACCATTTACAGAATCTAGTAATTTCTCCTTCATAAGTGGCGGACCTCGGAATCAAGGAACTTCCATGGAAACTATTGTCCCACATGTGCAAAGTGATGTTGATAAGAGGATGGTTCCGGAGGGAGCAAGTATGGACCATCCCATTCAGGAGAAGGAGGAGGGATTTGGCTTTGTGACACACCCCTCTGAGGACCCATCCGAAGAAGGATTTGATTTTGTGACACGCCCCCCTGAAGAACCATCGGAGGCAGGATTTGATTTTATGACACAAACATCTGAGGAGGCACTCACATCGTCAAGGGGAAGTGGAGAGCAATTGCAGACTACGAGTGTAGTCACCAAGCAGTCTCCCAATCCACCTTCTGCTCAGCTTCCTGTTACCTGTCCATTGACCTGTCCATCCAATCCACTAGTAACTGCAGCCTCTTCTGAACCAGGCAAGAAAGGAGCACGTAAGAAGAAGACTAAGGCCATGCGCCCAGGTCTTCCCTCCACCGAGCAGAGCGACGTGTTAGTCTGTTGTTGCTCTACTATTGGGATTATCACTCTTGATCTTTGATATCTTGTTTCTTACAGTAAAAGAGATATGGTTAAGATAGAAGACACACAGCGTGTTAGCACAGGTATTGATGATGGTGTGTTGGAGAAAACCCTGCTGACCAATGATGATTCATTCCCAAACGCTGATCATGTGAGGACAACTGGTGATCAACTAGGGATGGCAATTGAGCAATCCCACAGTAGTATTGAGCAACCTCGTGGAGAAATTGAACAACTTACTAAAGATTGTATGGAAAAAGAGGAAGTTATGGTCGAGTCCAAACATGACGAAAATGTGATTTCATCTCTGTTGAAACCAAATTCAGGTACTGAGTCCTCCACACAACCAGGGACCGAGTCCCCCACACAACCAGGGACCGAGTCCCCCACACAACCAGGGACCGAGTCCCCCACACAACCAGGGACCGAGTCCCCCACACAACCAGGGGCCGAGTCCCCCACACAACCAGGGACCGAGTCCCCCACACAACCAGGGACCGAGTCCCCCACACAACCAGGGACCGAGTCCCCCACACAACCAGGGGCCGAGTCCCTTACAACCCCTGGTGATGACGGTATCACAGACAGTGTAATACAGCAAAAAGGTGACCAGGACACCCCCCTTATGTGGCAAGGTAATACAGACCTGTACTGCTGTAGACGGACTGCACATATGCCCTCGGTGTACGTGTGTGTTGATGATGCCATGTTTTATGTCTGTAATGTACTTACATTCTTGCTTGTATATATCAGGAAAGACAGAAGAAATGTTGGCGGCTCACGAGAGGGAGATGTCTGAATTGAAGTTTGTTCATCAAATTTGTGTATGAGTGCATGCATGTTTGTGTGTTCATTGTCAATTCTTGTGGTCTGTTCAGTTGTGCTATAGCTGCGCTGAGAGTGGAGAGTGCTCACCAGTTTGAGGACCTACTGTCCAAGGGAAAGCTGAGAATTGAGGTATGTTTTTATCCACTCTCAACTCCTCACCTGTTACTGTCTCTGGTGTTCTGCAGACGCACAATGAACAGAGGAAGTTGAAGGAAGAAGAAACTGCTGCTTTGGAAGAAGAAAACTACTCACTTGCAGAAGAACTTAAAGAACAAATTGAAGAAAAGAATTTACTCTTAACTGGATCACGTCCACTAGTGGAAGAGCTTGTTGAGGTAAGCCCCCAGCATTGAGGCTGCACTCGTTCCTTGTACCGCGCTGATCTAAGTGACCGTGATGATCTGAGTGCTGCTGTTGTCACCACTCAAGGCTCTCCCTGTTGTGGTGGCCAAGTTCACTGAAGCCTTCAAAAGAGAGACAGCAGCCAGAGTGGTAGCCATGGAAACTGTGACTCAGTGTAAAGTGAGTGCCATGGGCCAGATCAGGTGATGTCTGTTGGCTACCTGGACTTGTCCACCAGGATGACCTGACCGGCGTATTGGATGTTCTGGAGGGACAGCATCGTGACCTCATGAGTCTGTTAGTGTGTAGCCCACTTTAGTATTTGTAGCTTGGTTCATGCAAACTGCTCCCCATTCCAGGAAAGAAGGGGAATTGAGTGAATTGCAAGAGGCAGTGACTGAACAGAGAAGGTGTGTTTGTGTTAGTGGTGTGTTGTGGCTTTACGTAGGAGTATTGCGTTTGTAGTGAAGTTGCAAGAAGATCAGGTGAAGTGAATAAGAGAGAAGAAGAATTGAATAGCATGATTCAAGAGAAATGTGAAGGTTTCCAAACTAAAAAGGATGTTTTGGAAGCAGAAATGGAAACTTTGGAGGTGCATGATTCTGCTATTTGTACTCACCATTGACTGAACACTGTGTGGACTAGTCACTGGTTCTTACTTTCTAGGAAGAAATATTGGATCTTGAGAAAAGGTTGAACACCCTTAGAGAACGCAAGAAAACAGTTTCTGTTGAGATCAAACAGCAGGAGAGAAGCATCACTGCTGCCCAGCGCTCCTTTGCAAAGGACCAGCAACTTGTGGAAGAAGAAAAATCCATAATAGCTAAGCAACAAGAACAGCTCACGGTGGAAGAGGTTAGTGCTGAGTGTTTCCTAAGTTTGTTTTATACTGACTTCCACCACGGTTGGCCCAGGCTGCCTTGGAAACAAAAAAAGGGAATATTGAGGTTTCCATAGAAACCCACAGACACAGTACTGATGCGTGAGTGTAATTTCTGTTCAATTCCAATTGGTCAACGTAATGTCAGCTCAATTCCCATTGGTCAATTCCTGTTGGTTAAGCTAATGTTAGTTCATCTTAGGTGTATGTTACTTTTCTTCAGCTTTGTGGTTGTCATGGATACCCTTTCCGATCAAGTTGACTGTCACAAGACTAGACTGGACACTATTGCCATGGAGATGGAGTACATGTCTTCCTTCAAAGATGAATTCCTACCATCATTTTCTGCTTCGGAAAAGCTACAATGGTAAGGACCGAGGACGGAGTGGTGGGCATATTTTTAGCATTCCTCCCATATCACACATGGTAAATGCTACTTGTTGGTGTTCTGTGTGGTTGGGCTTATGTCAGTCGTGTGATCTTGTTATTTGTGTTTTGTAGTCTTCTGGAAGAGGAGGAGTCGATGTCAGCTCTTGTACGCCAGCTGGCAGATAAAGTGTGTTTGTTATTAAATTTTGTGATAGTGTTTAGTAAGATGGTGTAGAGTTATCTCGTGTGTTACAAGGTTGTAAAGGGACAAACAAGATTGATGGAGACGAGAGGGCTCTTATCTGAGGTCCGCACATCACTTCCACAGGTAGAGGATGCTAAGAAAGCAGCCGTAACAGGTTTGTGAATTATTGGCAGCCCATGGGCTCTTGTAAGAAGTTTAGTTGGTTATTTGCAGCCCATGGGCTCTTGTTCCGTCATTCCTTCTCATGTAGCTCGTAACTACAAGGAGGCAGGTAGACTGAATGAAAAACTAAAAACCTTGGTCACTGAGGAGACATCACTAGCTACTGAAGTTGAAACGTTGTTAGCTGAATTGGAGGAAACATCATTAAAACTTGATGAAGCAAAGAGGGAGCTATCCATTACTGAGCAAAAACGTTCAAAAGAGGAGGAATCCTCAGGTGGGTGGAATTTGCCAGGTTGAAGTTGTGTGCTTGCTCCAATGTTAACATGTCCATAGAACTGGGTCGGCTGGGGACTTTGTCTAGGTGTTGTGAGAAGATTGAAGACATTAGATCAAAGTGGGTTGTCTCCGGACATTTCACATCACATGATGTGTCATGTGACTGTTTTTTGGCATTAGGACTACTGACAAAGAGAACTCACCTTTTCATGATCTTACGGACCACTGCCTTCAATTACTGAATGTAAGCTCTTTCTTTCCATGGATGTGTGTACACACACATGCTTCAGATAGGCTTTATCATTTGTGTGTGTTGTATATTTACATCTACTGATGAGGAGTTGTTGTCATTTCGTTCATTTATAGTGTTTTAAAGACGAAATCAAAGCTAAGATGGGCAGTTCGTGATTGTTGAACACAACTTTGTATTATAATACTGTATAGGTGCAATGGAACACGCTGTGTACATAAAAGCATATTAATGTATAAATTGTAATAATTATTATGCTAATATAAAATAGCTTATAAATAGCTATGTATTGTATGATGCATACATCTTATGTTTTCAGTAGCTCAAGAACTTTTTCATATGTACAGAAACTGATGGACACACTCAGTGAAGCCTATAATAATAGCAAGAGGCATATCATATGACAGTCATGTGACATGTATAGATAATAATATACAGACTTAAAATACCAATACCTTAACAAGACTGGGAACGGCACCCTTGTAAAATGCCCAAACACCTTCTTCCACAAGGACTACAGACGCACAGTGAAGCGCCCCTCTGTAGGAACCAACACGACCAAATTTACCTCTTGCAACCTCAAATCCTTGTACCTGTTGAAATGAAGGGAGTCACCCCACTCATCACTACTTCAATCACACACACACTCACTTGAAGTCTTTTTTTGACCAAGTCAAAAGGCAAAACAGCTATCTTGCTGGTTACCCCGGCAACAGCTCCGCACAGCAGGTTCACAGCAGACATATATCTGTACTGAAGTAAGTACAATACTGAGAGACTCTCAGATGGGAAGGCATGCTGTCAATACTGAGAGACTCTCAGATGGGAAGGCATGCTGTCAATACTGAGAGACTCTCAGATGGGAGGCATGCTGTCAATACTGAGAGACTCTCAGATGGGAAGGCATGCTGTCAATACTGAGAGACTCTCAGATGGGAGGCATGCTGTCAATATACCTTGGGAGGAGTAGCCATTTTCAAGGAATGGTAGATACCAAATTGTAGCCCTGTCAGAGGGCCTATCTGTAGGATAGTGGGGAGAAACCCTGGCCAAACCACCAGACACTATATCATCAAAGAGTTTCCTGCTATTTATGACAGCCTCCAACCTTTGTAAAATGTTCTGACTCCGCCTTCTTGAAACATGCATTTAATTGCATGGGTTATCCCCCTATAGATCTATACATATCAATAATCACAGACACACACACGTGCATACCAGGATGACAGCAGCACAAGTTCCAGGTATGTGTACCTTTGGCTCTCCCTGTCCCACCAGCCGTGTCCGCACGCAGTCCATGGGATAGCAGAGGGATGTCGTGGCACATCCAGAGACTAGACCCATCACAAAATTCCAGGCTATTCAGAAAAACAATAAGTACACTCTCAACAAGCAACACTAAAGGCTAATGAGCACAAACAAACACATACAACTACTCACATACTGGATACTGCGAAGTTGATATTCCGTAAAGTCTACAAGCAAGCAATTTTGATGCTTCAAATATTGAAAACTGAACAGAAAGAACATGTATGTACTAGTTGTGACACACACACACACACACACACACACACACACACACACACACACACACACACACACACACCACACACACACCACACACTGTACAAACCTGTAAACTGCCATACATCACATAAAACACTTGACCCGTTAAGTGGCCCTTCCTGGACACCGTGCAGAGAAGAGAGTATTACAAGGAACATTGTATGTGAGATATTGAAGCATGACCCACCAAAGTCCTGCAAATCCTTCTTCTTGGACAATTCTGTGAACAGCTTGTCTTACTCCTCTGTATTTGGTGTCTTGTCTGGAAGGGTCCTCCAACTGAAGCTGGAATCTTATCTTGAGCACATCAAGAGGAGACACTACTAGGCGTGTCACAATCCCGGACACGCCCCCAGCAATAACAGAATCAGACAATGGCATGTTTTGAATTCAAAGTGACACTCTCAACAGAAGAGACGGTCTCTGGTGATGTCCTGGAGAATAGCCAAGTATTGAGGAATGAATTGGAGACAATCACATCAGTGTAAACACACACTCAACACCTCATTAAGCATAGCTACATCATTAGACAATTAGGATCAATCCTCTCTGAACTGTATAAAGTGTGGACTACACTCTCTCCAGGACACAGTCATAAGAGGATAAGAAAGACCATGGTGGTACCCACCACATTACTGCCACTACTGATCTCAATCATGATAGTCAGTGACGGAGTCAGCTCAAGGCAGAAGAACCGTTTTCTTCGCCTTCACAACAGAGCACGTTCGAATGTGCCCAATGCAGCCAACATGCTGGGAATGACGGGATAGGAGACTGGCCTCTTCAGTCCAAGATTGTGCCGACCACTGTAGGTTCAGCCACAGCACTAACCACTACCGACAAAACACGAGCAACGCTCCATGGAGCTGGATTGGGGAGAACATCTTCCTAACTTCTAGTGTCAATCCAAAAAACATTGTCGGCCAGGCACTATCGCATTGGATCTCTGAGAAGACCCACTACAACAGAGACACAGACCACTGCGATGATGGAGAGGAGTGCGGCCACTACAAGCAGGTGTGTGAGGACAACCCACCAATTATTAGTGATAACATCCGAGCAAATATCAAGTTATTACTCTGCAGGTGATATGGGCCAACAGCAATAAGGTTGGGTGTGGCATTAGCCATTGTGAGTCCATTGAAAACAACCCTTCACATTAGCCACTGCTGGAACCATAGTGGTTTGCCATTATGGACCGGGGTATGTTCAAATACACACACACACACACACACACACACACACACACACACACACACACACACACAGACACACACACACACACACACACACACACACACACACACACACACACACACACACACACACACACACACACACACACACACACACACACACACTTCCAACATGCTTTACTATAATGGCCTCCCACAATCAAACCATCCAAGCCAATGGACCACATATACACATGCATGCACATGCAAAAGTCTTAGTTATTTGTTTTCTACTTTCTATTTCACACACATCACTACAGCGGTAATGTGAAGAACGTGTCTCCATATCAGAAAGGGACAGTGTGTGGAGCATGTCCAGGATGTGCTCCGATATGCCTGAAAAGACTTTGCTGTGAGCTATACTTAAGACAACGACTACCACTAACCAACACTACACACACTGAGATGCACACACGCACACACCACGCGCGTAAGGTGAACACAAAGCACATAATAACAAAAACTGACGTCTTCACTTACCTAAATCATCACTTCCGTCCCACTGCAGCTGTCTTATAAACCTCAACACGCGAAAACGATTTTTCAGAAGTGAAGGTCATAGGTCATACGAAGCTTCGTTCATGATTAATTTGTATAATACGGAAACCATTTTGTGGGCGTGAACAACATGACGCAATTTTGCTTATAGGCACACTATTTTGACGATATAAGTACAATACAATCTGGTCTGTTGCTATCATACGTAGCATGGCATAATAGAAGCTTTATTCTTGTTCAAGACACACTCATCCATCCCTTTAAGGGCTGTCTGTGCCCCTATGTACACTTGATAGAATAATATATGACCATAATATTAATACAGTAAGAAGCAGCACATGATGATAGCAATATAAATACTAGAGTAATACAATAATAATAATCAGCCTCTGTGATTCTCTTCCATTGGGGTCTAGATAGGGGATCTTGCATTCTGCATTGGCTACTGTGATAGTCAGGATTTGCTGGATGATGTCTAGTGTATCTGGAGCATCTCAAGCACATTATTGCTGATCTCAATAGGAAGAAATTTAATCCGCATTTTGTCCAATGGAATAATTATGGTACAGTGAAACCTCGCTAATCCGACACCTCTATAATCCAACATTCTCTAACCCAACCATTATATGAGATACAGTTAGAATTCAAGTTCAACGTGATAACTTCAGCAAAGATTCTTTTGAGCCTAAAAAGAATGCCCAAGATTCGAGTGCGGGGCGGCAGCCCCACGAGCTTATTTCCAACTTGAACTACTTGTTTGTGTTTATAGTGTCTATGGTTTGTGTACATCACAATCATCAAGTCTAGGTGAGTGGAGAGAATGACAAGCAACAATGCGTCACGGCTTGTCTTACTGCAGCCAGCACACTCTTGGACATAGATGATTCGGTTTGAGCCAAGCATCCATCAATGGGAATAAACACCAGGTATGCATGTCAGTGATCGCACATGACCAATACCTTCCATAAATCCAATACATTCTACTGTACACATAGTTGAGAAGTGATCATAGGATAGAATCAAATGATACAGAGTTATGTATTGTACAGAACATAGCAGTAAAATGAGCTTTGCGAATGTCACGATGGGATATAGTACAGATTTCAAAAATAAGTGATAAACAACCCAAGGTTCATTTGTTGCCTTTAATGTCTGTATCCGTGACTTCCACCACCTTGTGACCTTCCTCAGTTCTGTGGAACACCAGTCAGAAGGGTAAAGAATTGCATGACCTGGTGTGTGGGTGTGCCTACCTGTCCAGACCGTGCCCTGTGACAGTGGCCACTCCTCTTTTATCCACATACAATCTAAGACGCTCATCTGTTGAGAGATGACACATAATAGTGCATTATAACACACGCTACACACTGCAAGTACACGTGTGCACATGTACCACACCTTCGCCATCAACTGTTGTTGAAAAATCTTGCCTAGAGTAGGAACACACACAGTTCAAAGCAAGACTCACACAAAGTGTCAAACCATCACACACCTGTCTATCAACTTCTGGACAAGCATCTCAGGACTTAGCTTTGGGGGGTCCCACCCAGTGGAGCCCAGCTACAAGTAGACAGAAGCAACATCACATTTACACTGGTACCAATGTCTATGCCATAGTGTGTACATTAGAAAGCAAAAACATACTCTTTGTCGACTGTTAGCCATAGACTCTGTGGTAGCTAGTGATTTGTGGGCTTCAAGAAAGGCATCTAGACTCAGTTAAGGTCGAATTGCAACAAAGAAGGACATTGATTAACTATCAGAACACAAATGACAGGCTTGTACATATGGGATACGTCTTTCAGAGTCAGACATCGTAGAATAAGCTGAGGAGCATCTTGAGCAAGTGCCCATTGTTGATATTTGATGTTTTTGGTAAGTGGAGCGGTTCTGTGGTGACCACACTCGTCCCTGGGGATGTGTAGAACTAGTTGAAGGTGATTCATCTTCTGGCTGCTGTGTTGAAGGCTCCATCAAGGAACCACAATCATCACATCTCCGCTCAGCAGAAGCCATAACTTGTACTTTCTCGTCACTGACACAAGAGCCTCGTCTCAAGTTTGTACATTCTCTTACACTTGAGGTACTCCCCCTTATGCTGGAGGTGCTTCCCCTAACATTGTGTAACATGAGAGGAGTTCCATCCATTCCAGATGTGCTGAGATGCCTAGTCAAAGGAGTGTTGTCTGACCCAGTGGACAAGATGCTGGTCGGTCTGCCTACATCTACTTGGATTCCTTCATCGTGATCCTCTTGTGTGAGGAGACTGGGGAGCTGGCGTCTTGGAGGTCTAGGGGTGGGGCAGGGGAGGGGTCACATCCAGCTAGGATACATTAAAATATACAACAACTCACGCTCTGAAAACAGGTCCACCTGATACCACCTTAAGAGACACAGTGACCTGAGCAACAACAGACAGGGAGAGATACAGTACTCCACCTTTCCCCACCCAGCAATGTTGTCTGAACACCTTAACGTAGACACAACACAGCTACTACACACCTTCAATATGGAATTGTCTGGTCTCCTCTTATTGTCATTGTAGCTCTGAAGAAGATAGCGTCTCTGGCACTCCCCAGCACCAGCATATTCTGATAGATTGATGTCCACATAGCCCAGCTGAGGGTAGAGAGATGGGAGTACACTAGCAAGGCTTCAGAACTAGAGACGGAAGACAACACAAGAAAAGAATCACCCAAGTGCATACCTTGACACATGACTTTCCCCCTTTAGCTTCCTAAGGGAGAGGAAATATCATGTATGGACATGTGGTGCAATGAAGAGGCATTCATGAGATGCCACCAATTATTACCAACACATTAAGAACTCAAGATCACAATGTTATATACATACCTGGCACAGACAATTGGAATGACGAGAATAGTTTAAAAACACAAAAAAGACAACTCGCATATTACAGATCATACCACAATGCAATGTCAAGAAATATGGACGCCCTGACAAGACCCACTGCTAAGTACATAGGTTTGTACGTATGTCTTGCTCCAAGACAGGACATGACATGTACAAGTATGAGGAAGTGGAGGATACGTAACTATGGGTGGGTTGGGGCTAACCTTCCTCACAGACACACGGACATCACAGGGCTCGAGGATCTCTGTCGTCTGATTGGGGAGAATCTTGCAGGAGAACCTGAAGTCATTGTCCCACTTCACATGATGGTTGTGGACTTCCTCCCTGAAGGTGACAGATGAGACGGTAGTGCACACACAATGCAGGGTTCATACATAATACAAGACAGGGTTGATACTATACAAGATGGGGTTGATTGAAACACTTTCATTGAAACAACAGCCAGTGGACTGGCTGCACATTGAAACAACCAGGATGAGGATACCATACAAGTGTTTCCTACAACCGGTCACCTCTCAAAGGGAACATTCAGAGAACCACCAGGTCCGCCTGACTAGTGGTGAACTACACAGCACCTAACTACTAATGCTATGGGCTTGTGGGCATAATTTTATGGTGCTGTGTGCTTGGATATTGAAACCCACACAGTGCATACTTGATATTGAGGGTAGTCGGTACATTAGGAAGACAGCTGGCATGCCACCATGAACAGACAGGGAAATAGGATATCATTCAATCACTGCCATGTACACATGTTGTTCGTTGAGCCTTATTAGAGTTACAGTCTCAAGCCACACAGTCAACACTCACACACAATATGCTTGGATAGCTATCAAACGTAAAGAGAATGTGTGTCCAATAAAAACTAAGCGGTCACATGGGAAGGAAAACTGTAGGTTCATCCTACGCTCGCACCTCTCAGGCCCACGCCAGCTTAAGGTACCTCCCAGGTCCGTGGGCCCGATAAGCCATGCCAAACCAGCTACTCCCACCCCCAGGTTTAAGCTTTGATAGAAACCCAGGCTATCAAAGCTTAAACCTCTACATGATAATAAAGGCCTTGACAACCCTAACCCCACCAAAGCTCACCTGCTGGAAAAAGCCTGAAAACCTCCATCGAAGAGCCTGACCTTACAATATATAATCCCAGTGACGATAGGGAGATTGGTTAATTCGAGCTTTAGTGACACGTTGAAAACAAACTTCTTCCTCTTTATACTCAACATTCGAGCCAGAGTAGTGTCCATATCATCAGTAAGTCTCGAGCCAGCTACGACGAGAGCCGGTACGTCCACAGGACACAGCGAATAGGGAGTGTGGTCCGATCCGATTGAACTACTCACCAAAACAGAAGGGGCAGTATATTATAATGACGTAATAGGATATATCATGAATACAATTACCAAGCTCATGAATACAATTAAGGCCTATCTGTTGTTAGATATACAAACTAGAATACAAAGGAGGGTCTCTGAATTCAACACTGACAGTTTCTGTCGCCTCGTTTTGTTCCAGAAAAGACTTGTCGTGAGAGCTGTACTTGTAAGTGACAGTGAGGTCCATGAGGACGGGCGGCTGTGACAAAACACACGTACAGTGTTAACACAAAAGGATAGTATGAGATGACTAGTGTGGGGACTCTTGTGTGGGGGCCTGTGGTGCATGTGGGGATTTGTGTGGGGACCTGTGGTGCATGTGGGGATTTGTGTGGGGACCTGTGGTGCATGTGGGGATTTGTGTGGGGACCTGTGGTGCATGTGGGGATTTGTGTGGGGACTTGTGGTGCATGTGGGGATTTGTGTGGGGACTTGTGGTGCATGTGGGGATTTGTGTGGGGACTTGTGGTGCATGTGGGGATTTGTGTGGGGACCTGTGGTGCATGTGGGGATTTGTGTGGGGACTTGTGGTGCATGTGGGGATTTGTGTGGGGACTTGTGGTGCATGTGGGGACTTGTGGTGCATGTGGGGACTTGTGTGGGGACTTGTGGTGCATGTGGGGATTTGTGTGGGGACTTGTAGAGTGTGCATGGGTCTAGTGTGTATGGGACCTGTGGGGATATGCTCGTGTCCCCAGAGACACTCCACTAGGCAGGGTGTATGGTGTGAGGAGTACATATGGCATGTGGCCACAACTCAGTGAAACATACTCGGACTTTCTGAATATCAAGGACTCTGAAAAACGTAATGTCCTTCCTGGCACTTTCCTTTGGTGGGTACTTCTCAACAGTGTCTTCAATACGGGCACCTAGCAGTCGCTCCTGGTATATATGACGGAGAATTCATTAGATAGAGTATTATTAGATAGACTAACAAAGGGTAAGTTCCTCTAATTACAGCACACACCCCACTCACCATGCCCATGGCAGAGTTCAGCATTTTCTGACAACTCCTGTTGGACCCCAAGGCCAAGGACAGGTCCTGGATCTGCACACACCACTTGGATCCCTTCAGAAGTTCAACTGTTACAATCAGCACGTTTGTGTGTTCTGCTTCAAAACTCAACCGGAATGGAGCAATTTGATTGGACGATGATACTATCAAATCCTTTGGTATAGCTATAGAGTTAAGAAAGGCACAACATTTCAACACACCAGAAATAAATTGTAAACACAACTGTAAGCAAGGAGCTGTAAACAAACAAACATACTTATCGCTTTCCCCCACAAAGTCTGTCTGGTCTGTCTCTCAGTCTCGATTGCATGATCAGCAGATTCTTCGATCTTGTCAGCAAGAGAAAGGTCCTCCCCAAGGTTGGACACTATTTGTGGGAGTTGCCAGGGACCATTCCCTATAGCTTTGGGCTTCAGACGGCGAACATCTATGTGTTTACAGAAGACCATGTGACTGTCACACTTTAGTGGAATGGGTAATAAAGACAGTGGTACTTTTCTGCACTTGGCTGAGGAAGTCATACAAACTCTGCATGTCGCTGTTCTTCTGCGACTCCAGAGCCTCTTTGATGGCCTTGACAAAGAAGCTGTTCTGCTCAATGTTTGATTGCCTGGTCTGGGCTCGGGGCTCATAGGACCGACCAGCTTCTGACCTGCGGAGAGCACTAGGAACACTAACAACAGTCTACTTGCCACCAACCAAACACCACATGTGGCAGCCATTTTAGTTTATAGAGTTGCTAGTAGCCATTCACTCACGTGGCATAGCCAATGACAGTGTATGTGTTGTAAGGGATGGACTGATTGGCACAAGGATGGTTCAGTTTCTCTGCAGCAAAATGTGCTGGGTGTGGCATGGGTGTGGTCCTGGATAAAAAGAAGGTGGGTCAGTTATGCATGCACACAAGTTCATATTGTAAATATCTCACAATGTGTCTCTGCACATGTCCAGCAAAAGGATATTCAGCTTGGATCCACTCCTGTGCATCTCGTCCTTCAGTGTTTGAACACACACACACTCCTTAGGGTTGTGGTCGGAAGAGGCATCCACACTCATCAGATACTGGTGGTTTCCCACCTCAAACCCATGACCAGCGAAGAAGAACAGGGCATAGACTCCACGGCCGAGGAGACTGAGGAAGTAGTGGATGGCATGGTCCATCTCCTCCTTGGTCAAGTTGATCAGACTGACACACTGCAGCAAAGGGGGGCATCCCAGGAATACATCAAGCACCACACACCATATAAGACAACCTCAGAGTGTGCATTCATGAAGACAAAATGTACATCAAATTCTTCAAACACACCCAACACCCTTACAAGACACACCCAACACCCTTACAAGACACACCCAACACGCTTACAAGACACACCCAACACCCTTACAAGACACACCCAACACACTTACAAGACACACCCAACACACTTACAAGACACACCCAACACCCTTACAAGACACACCCAACACACTTACACGACAAGACACACCCGGCCCTAACCCTACTCCCACCTTGAAATCTAAGCTGGTGAGTAGACCAGCGAGGTCCTGAACGTCAGTCTCAGGAGTGCTGAGGTTGTTATGTCTTCTCACTCTGTACTTCATGTTGCCAATGAGCAGGGCAACCTTATCTGTGCACACCACTGGTGGACCTGGGGAGAGAAGGAAGGTGACCGGGGAGAGAAGGAAGGTGATTGGGGAGAGAAGGAAGGTGACCGGGGAGAGAAGGAAGGTGACCGGGGAGAGAAGGAAGGTGACCGGGGAGTGAAGGAAGGTGACCGGGGAGAGAAGGAAGGTGACCGGGGAGTGAAGGAAGGTGACCGGGGAGAGAAGGAAGGTGACCGGGGAGAGAAGGAAGGTGATTGGGGAGAGAAGGAAGGTGACCGGGGAGTGAAGGAAGGTGATCGGGGAGAGAAGGAAGGTGATCGGGGAGAGAAGGAAGGTGACCAGGGTGGAGAGCAACAGTGCAGACTTTGGAAAACACTCTCACCTTGACCGTTTTGCTGGAGCACGGGTGGAGGGTCGGCTGGGGGGGACACTGGGGTCCAATCGTGAGGTGGTCTGAATTCTGGACATGGGACAGTAGTGACCTAATGCAGGTACTAGTGGTGGTATGTGGTGCGTTTAACAATACCTCCTTGAGGTGGGTACACCGTTGATATGGCATTGGGAGGGAGCCTGGACTCAGGTACTGCAAAGACAAACACAACACTGTTAACGTGTGCACACATCTACCCACAGCCATCCCCACATCTTCCACACACCCCACGTCCCCAACATCCCTCACATCCCCCACATCCCCAATATCCCCACATCCCCCAAACCCCCATATCCCCAAACACCCACTCCCCATGCCACACATCCACACCCACTCGTCTACAAACACCTGGACATACTTCTCTCTGCATAAGTTTGATAAACTGGGTGATGTGGTTGCAGATGAACAGGTGGAGGTACAAGAGGGGAAGCAAAGTTTTGCACCCAGTTTGGTGACACAAGAGAATCTAGCAGGAATTAGGCGAGAGGAGGGAATTTCAATACAGATGACTCCAGTTCCTGCAACAACAATCTACCTCCAAATTCATTGTGCATGACTTCCTGCTGAGCGACTGTGCTCACTGGAGTGGGCTGGTTGTGGACTGCAGAGAGAGTTGACAGGAACACTGACATGACATAACAATGTCACATGACATCACAGACACCTCTTCCAACACAATGTAATTCATTTTCAGTTTCAACAACCAAGTTCATACCTGCATGTGTGTGTGTGTATGTGTGTGTGTGTGTGTGTGTGTGTGTGTGTGTGTGTGTGTGTGTGTGTGTGTGTGTGTGTATGTGTGTGTGTGTGTGTGTGTGTGTGTGTGTGTGTGTGTGTGTGTGTGTGCGTGTGTGTGTGTGTATTCATGGAGAGAGGTTGTACTAACTTATCACAGTACAGGTTTGGGAGAGCTTGTCCCCAAACCTGTTGGAGACGTTACACTCATACTCTCCACCATGCTCCACACCAACTCTCTCGATGACCAGTTCATGTCTCCGGCTGAAGTTGAGCAATCTTCCATTCCTGAACCACTGGTACTGCAGAGGCTGGTCACCGCGGGCATCACATGTGATCACCAAGGTGTTCCCAATGCTGACATGCTTCTCACGGGGGAAGTCCACAACCACAGGAAGAGCTACCCGAATGAGAACAAGGACAGCTGACATCAACAACACAAAATCACCTCAGCAAGGACACCTCAACAAGGACTAACCATCCGGGTGTATGTTAGGGATCACAGCACCTGGAAATTAAAGTCAGCAACATACAGGTCACATGACTATTACATGACCACCAGGTACACAGTCTTACCATTGAGTCCTTGAGGCTCCTTGACAACGATCTCCACCCACCTGGAGAAATCCTGGTTGTACTTGTTCATCACTCTGCAGCAATATCTCCCTGCGTTCTCCTTCTTCACCTCTTCTATCACCAAGTGAGAAGACTTCTGGTCCGTCAATGGGTAGGGGTTACCACGGATATCAGCTCTAAACCACAAGTACTCCGGTCTTGGGACACCTGTCCCTTCACAAAACAGCTCCAACTTCTCCCCAATAGTGATAGGTCGGGATTCGGGGTGCTTCACTACTTTAACTTTCTCTGCAACAATGCACAAAGACACTATAAGTACATTAATCACAAAACACATCACACACACACACACACACACACACACACACACACACACACACACACACACACACAGGGCAATTGTCTCCTTGTACCTGTATAGCCCAAGAACTTTAGTCCTTCCTCACAATCTATACTCTTCAAAGCAGTAATAAAGTTCTCTAGAGGATAGCACCGCTTTGTGAGGTCCAACAGTAGCAGGTATCCCGGGCTACCACTAGGACTGAAGGTAATGCACGCAAGGTAACAACAAGCTCAAAGTTAATTACCCCAGTATCCACTTCTAGTGTTTCAACACAGCTCAAGCTACCGGACGTGGATACACGAACTCACGAGGTAACTGCCATCGCAAATCGCTCCACTTCGTGTTCCTCGTAGGTGAGGTTCGGGAGATTGGCCGCAAGGTCCCTCCACTGTGAACCGACGTCCAACTTCCGACTGAGTTTATGAAGAAACGTATAACCTTGGTTGTTCAGTCCTTGTTTCAGGCGTTCTCTGGTCCATTCACTGGGAGGAATGGAGGGAATGTTATCTTCTCGAAGGGACATCGCGTCATAGAGTCTTCGACTGAGGATAGCTCTCAGATTATTCGTCCTACGGTAGATAAGATACTCAACACCGTCGATCGAGTACAGTCCCAGAAGCTAATGCGGTCAGAATAATAACAAATGGGATATCCCCCTTGAGCCCCATCAGCACACCGGAATTAAAATAGAACTGAAAATGGATTTGTTTTGTCTTTGAATAATGTAATTTCATCTTCTTCCTTGCCGTCTTCACTTGACAAAGACGAGCACGAACTGAGAGTGAGGGCACCCACCTTGCCAACCAAACCTTTCTTCTGCAAATCAATAATTTCAATCATTTCCGGATGACTGGACCATTTATCTACACATATATGAGATAATGTGTCTGATTTTTGTATGATCATTTTGCATCAATGGATGAGTCACATACCTCTTTCCTTGTAGAAACCTTTTGGCACCAAATAAAACTGTATTCGCCCGTCACACACCAGACGCAGCAAACTGTTGGCTGAGCAGTGCAGACAGTGACAGTGTGTCCTGAAAGGCTTCACTGGCTTACAAACTCACCAGCTCTGTACGTATCCAGCCGAGCTGCTTTGGCAGTGTGGTAACCTCTCTTCTCTGCCCAAGCTACACAGAATGAGCATGTACACATCAGTACACTGAATATAGCACACATGTATATGCCATCAAAAATAGTACACCATCACTAATAACACACTGTTACAAACAATGTACACCACACACACACACACACACACGCACACACACACACACACACACACACACACACACACACACCATCACAAACATCCCATGGGGTCCACTCTACAGCCGAATCCTGTCTCTCAGACGGAGAATTGGGATTCACCAGTTTCAGCAGGTTGACAATAGGTACCCTCTGAGCTAGGTATCCAACAACACTGTAGGGCTCTCGCACTTGAGAAATGGGGTATAACCCTGAAATTATCTGTGGTGGGTGTGGTCATGCAACAAACCTGAAAACGTAACCATTACCACGGGTTCAAGCATGAACCTACCTGGAGCTGCCTGTCCACTGCCACTGGGAACACCAGCCCAGGACAATCACAGAGCACGATTGAATCTGTGAGGTATATTGTCTGGAAGTGCTTGGTGTGTCCTGGTGTTCTGGATACACTAACAGCCTGGAGACCATGAAGGAAGGGGGAGGAGACAATGGAGGGAGGGGGAGGAGACCATGGAGGGAGGGGGTGGAGACCATGGAGGGAGGGGGAGGAGACCATGAAGGAAGGGGGAGGAGACAATGAAGGAAGGGGGAGGAGACCATGGAGGGAGGGGGAGGAGACCGTGGAGGGAGGGGGAGGAGACCATGGAGGGAGGGGGAGGAGACCATGACAGAAGGGGGAGGAGACAATGGAGGGAGGAGAGTATTTAATGCAGTGCACATCAAGACTACTGCTACTGATTAAAGAGATACCTTTTTACCCAGGATGCCATTAATGATTGATGACTTCCCTGCATTGGGGTACCCTAAGTAGACAAAGTCACATGACACACGTGATGTCAACATTTTTGTTGTCATATTATATACCTATCATTCCAATGGTGAGCACATCTGCTGGTCTGCTAACTCTCTCCGCTACAAAGGGACAATGGATACAACACTGACTACTAAAACTCCACAAAGTGTACAGACCATGGCTCCATACATGTAGAGACACATATAGTATGTTTCCCACTCTCCAGCTTGGTCGCAGTGGATTTAGCTGCAGCTGTCACACCCCCTGCTACACCCTTTTCCTCAAGATGGACCTGCCAGCTCGAAAAATCTACTTCTAAACACACAAAACAGCAAATGACAAAGCTTCAGGCCATGTAATCACAAGACCAGCAGCACTGGAGGTACCTTTCCCGGAATATAAGGAGGAAATCACTTGAAAGAGCTGGAAGGGACCCACTGCAGTCAGCACCTTCCTCCTCCTCTGGAACTTCAAAGAAACCTTTTGCTGTTCGTTGAGGGAGGTTTCTGGGTCGGGATGAGAGGTGAAGCAGACCACATGGAGATGGGGGAATTCTGAGAGGAAGTAGTGCTTCCAGGCCACAACCACATCAGGTGGGACCAGGTCAACCTGTTGGAAAAGGACAGGTGCAATAGACAACACTGTCAAGGTGAAAATTGACCCATGTAAACTTTGGCCTAAGAAAATGTTATGATGCAAAAATCTATTTGAACCCCATAGCACCATGGACACTACAAGTACATACAACCCAACACACAGTATTCTGTTGTAAATATTACCATGTACACCAAACATTGATTGCAAAATTATGCTTCTCTTGGATTTCAATCTGGACATTTCCATTGAAATACACTCTAGTTGACTGGGGGTGAGTTGGCTACATGATGGCTCTATACAACCATTGCTGCCATCCACATGGATGAGATGAAATGTTGCTAGGAAGGTCAATTTCAGGAGGAAAAATCCTACTGAAAATTGACCCACAGTGAAAAATTGACAATGGTCTAAATTTTTCGTGACAGCACTGCATCAATGGACAGTCACACACTTTGTTCAAGACCAACACAAACTGCTTGCCCAGTTCCTCCACGACATGTTTGTGGACCTTTGGGTGGAAGTGGATGGGCTACAGAGGCAAGACGGAATACATTGTTGCCATGGTAACAATTGGAGTAGGGAATATTGACCTACAGCAAAACGGACATCCACAATGAAACACACAACATTTGATCGCTCCAACACTCTCCAAAGTTGTCTCCACGTCTAGCAGGGAAGAAATACCACGTAGAATGACCCGTGGACAGGAGAAGGGGCTGAAACATGCAACTGTGCACAGGAAAATGAGAGAGGAACAGACCTCCAGGTTATGCTCAAAGTGGCTCAATCTTTCAATTCCAGGAAGAGAATGTAAACTGAGGAGATACTCATCGAAATACTTCTTTTCTGCCTGTTCGAGCTCATTCTTTGAAGTAGAATAGTCCCAAGAAGGCCTTTTAGGAATATCAAGAGCCCAGTTGGGAGGGTAGAAGTCCGGCACAGCAGATTCTCTTGCCTCTTCGTCAAGGGCAACCAGGGGGATCCGTTTAGCATCCAACTTGCGCTTCAATACATCCTCCTCTGCTTCAGCCTTGAACTGCAAATTGTACCTGCCAGCAAGGACATGTTATGCACTGCTAGATGCAACTGAGCACTGCTCGGGGTGATCTGCCACTGGTCTCACTTGTTTGGGTCATGTGGTCCAACTCGGTGAGGGAGTATGGGTTGATGATGAATTTTCTCTACTCTCAACTTAGTAACTTTGTGTTCAAAACCCTCATGGACTTTGGGAGAACCTTCATCTTCTTCTTCCTCTTCTTCACAGCCCTCACTTTCTGAGGTACTGGTACCAGATTGGTATTTCACAGAATCTCCTGTTTTGACTTTAGTGGATTAAAGCACTGTAAAAGGAGTGAAACCACCCAACGCAATATATACCCTCATACCCACCATGCTGCTGTTGTTTTCGTAGTCTTTTCTGATGAAGCTGCTTCTTTTTCTGTTTCCCACTGAACGGTTTCTTTCGAGGCATTATGCGTGTTTCTCCGTTTAATCCCGTTTTATTTGGACCCTTCTGATTGGCGCTATAGAGGCGGTTAGTGGAGTTGCCTAGCAACAAGCTGATTGGGTGTAGTCTCCACACTCACTCCAATAGGACCGTAGCTGAGGATGGCAGCAAGGAAGAAGTCTTCTCTGATGACCCCCGATCCTTACCATACTCCTGGGTTAGTGTACGATGTGAGATATTCCAAATCGTCTTTCCTTATCGTTTGTAATGTCGTTTCTGTTCTGTTGATCCAGGTACTGTGGGTATGTCCCGCAGTTCAAGTACAGGATTGGGAACACCTTTGGTAACATTACCCATCGCCTGCTCACAGACACCAAAGTTCCTAGCTCTGGAAATCCAGTCCTTAGCGATACGTACAGTACATACCCCCCACCAGCTAAAACCAAGGAGGATTTCATGAAAAGCGATGTTTACTCTCGCACCAGAAGCTGGGGTAGTCAAAAGTACGCGGCACAGATGGTCCCGGGGTACACAGGTGAACGCACTATTTATATCCCCGAAACGTTTTTCCGTACTTTGCTAACTGACTGTGATTTTCTTTAAAGGTTACATTCCTCAGCAACTGAATCACTTCGGGTCGAGATATGCTGAGATCTGCCACAACGCTATTGGGAGCTTCGAGAAGGGCCAGAAGAAGTACCAAGAGTACACCAAGGATATCTCCTCCCTCTCCAAACTGCAGTGTGACCCCGATGTCAGGCCCTATGAGACCAAAGCTCAGAATACCACCCCGATGAAACCTGTGTGTGACAAGGCCAAACCATACCTCCCAGCCTACGCCAAGCAACACTCCATATCTCCATTTTACATGCCAGATGGACACCCTCAGCAGTATTACATGGCGGGCTACACCGGATTCATACCTAAAGCACGTAAGCACTTTGGACAAAGCTACCCAACAACAACCACTCTGGCACTGAGGGAGCACAAAGCTGAGGAGAGTAGACTGAATAGGTCACTGGACGAGCCTGTCAACCTCTCCAGAGTCACAGAGAGCATTATGCCCACATCTAAAATCTACCCAAAGGACACTGGTCTTGTCCCACATTATACAGGCCACATACCAGGTGTGTGTGTGTATGTATGTGTGTGTGTGTGTGTGTGTGTGTGTGTGTGTGTGTGTGTGTGTGTGTGTGTGTGTGTGTGTGTGTGTGTGTGTGTATGTGTGTGTGTGTATGTGTGTGTGTGTGTGTGTGTGTGTTGTAATTAATGCTTAAAAGTGGTTGTTTCATGAAAATTGATCTAAAAGCTGTCAACCTGTTGTAGGTCAAAAGTTCCAGTTTGGAGATACATTTGGAAGTGGAACCAGAGATGCATTGCCACAAGTTGTAAATTAAAGATACAATCAATATAGTAGCGTAACTTATGGACAATAGTATTTTACTTACATTTGTAAATAAAGTTATAATTTCGATTAATAAAATTAATGACTTTTTAAAATGCTGTAAAACATAATCCTGCGGTCATAATCATACAGGCCTCTATAGTGGGCGTTTATGGACTGCACGCGCGGTTGGCGCCCTAAACGAGGGAGCTTCTGCAAATGGCTGCCCAAGTCGATTTTATTTCCGAACCTTTGCCAGTGTCAGTTGACATCGAATTGGATTCGATTTCACTGGAGTCATTGTCTCTTCCGAAGAAGATATTGTCGAATTTGCGTAGATGTGGCATAGAATCATTCTTCCCTGTCCAAGCAGCTGTTATCCCTCGTGTAGTGGAGGACAGTCGTGGCCCGCTACTTCGGACGAGTCGCGGAACGCTTCCTCGAGATATATGTGTATCCGCACCCACCGGGAGTGGTAAGACACTGGCCTACGTCGTCCCGATTGTTTCAGCTTTGTCAGAATATCCAAACCACTTGCTGAGATCGGTGGTGGTGGTGCCCTCGCAGGACCTGGTAGAGCAGGTAGCTAGTGTTTTCGATGACATTGCGCGTGACACGGGACTGGTGGTATGTCGTGTGTCCGGTCAGCGCTCGTTATCACTCGAACAGGACATGCTGGTGGATCCGACGTCCATTCCTCCACTGAGTAAAGTGGACATTTTGGTAACTACTCCTGGCCGTCTAGTGGATCACATCAACCAGACACCATTCTTCAGTTTGGTCTGTTTACGGTATTTGGTGGTAGATGAGGTGGACCGGCTGTTGGATCAGTCTTTCCAGGATTGGATGGACAGTATAGCACATGCTGTACACGCCCCCAGTAGCCACACCCTTTCAAATGCAGACACTCCACATCTTTTACAGCAATTACTTAGTACCTTAAAGGGAGTTTCCCCGACTATTGACAACAAGTTATCAAACTTGAGTAGTGAGATCTCTAGACCTGCTAGCGACAGACCACACAATACATTACTTCCGAGTTACCAGCCTCCAAGTGCTAGTGGGGTTCTATCCTCCAAATTCCCATTCCAAAAACTGCTTTTCTCTGCTACTCTAACACAGAATCCTGAAAAACTGGCACTTCTAAGGCTTTACCAACCCATATTATTTTCTTCTTCTGACCACACCCCAGCTGAGGAGTCCTCTTGGTACCACCTCCCTCCCACTCTACAGGAGTTTGTTGTAGTTTGCACAGGAGAGAATAAGCCAGATGTTCTCATTGAGCTCCTCACTACAAAGAATTTGAAGAGAGTTCTCTGCTTTACCAACACAAAAGAGTCTGTCCATCTCCTCTGCACGTACTTGTCTGATCATACCCAGCGGCTGACGGTAGGGGAATATTCATCTTTTGTCAGCAAGTCACAAAGAAAAAAGTGTCTACAAGAATTCAACTCTGGGAGGATAGACGTCTTGGTGTGTTCAGATGCCATGTCTAGAGGAATGGATTTGAAACAGGTGAGTCAACTGTGTTGATAGTCACTGTGTGTGTGTGTGTGTGTGTGTGTGTGTGTGTGTGTGTGTGTGTGTGTGTGTGTGTGTTACTAGCTATTCCCCAGTGCATGTAGCTTGAACAGTAGTCGTTTGATATTTGATATCAGGTTGAGTGTGTTGTGAGCTATGATGCTCCAAGCCATTTTAAGACCTATGTTCATCGTGTTGGCCGAACAGCTAGAGCTGGAGTGAAGGGAACAGCTTACACATTGCTGAAGCATCAAGAGGTTGGCACCGTAGTCTTTCCCCTGTTGAACTCTTGAACTAAAATGTAGTCGGTGTACTATGTATGTCTGTTTGCCCCTTTCAGGTGATTGGATTTAGTGAAATGTTGCAACAGCACAGCAAGTCAATGCCAAAGAAGATTAAAATCAAACTTTAAAACATTGTTTATCTCTAATGATGAATGCATGCGAACTTCGAGTTGAATCAATGCCGGTTATAATCATGGTCTCCAATTAGCGCCGTATAACTCCGTGGACTATTACTTAAGGAATATGGCTGTCTAAAGCGACGGACGGAGGGAATTCAAAAATGACTTCGATTTCAGAAGACCAGACACTTCCTCTTGGTTTAGAAAACACGTAAGATGATACTCACTGCTAAAAGACAGCGCAATCTACGTCTGTACTTGACGGTTGTTCTTCATAGGCTAAACCAGTTAGAGCACTCCAACACCGATTCTTTGGCCACTGTGAACGATGTCTCCACAACCAGCGATGTGTCCGAGCACCGCTTTCCTCAAAGAAGCGTTAGCCCCGTAACTCTGTCTTCTGGAACAGGAGCAAGGTTATCTCCGCAGCGAAGTAGACTGATGAGAGACCAAGAAATGGTGCGCTGTAGATTTAATTACTTGTTGTAGCTAGTATTGTTCTGTCATTTAACCATATTTCCTTCTTGTGTTTTGATATAGCAACTTTCTGAACTGAAAAAGGATAATTTTGGTCTGAAGCTGAGGATTTACCATCTTGAAGAAGCTTTGCGAAAACAGCAAGGAAACGACAGCGACGATTGGAGATTGGTATGTAGTTTAATTTGCACCACTTAACGCCTCTATATGTGGATTAGGTGTGTGTGTGTGTGTGTGTGTGTGTGTGTGTGTGTGTGTGTGTGTGTGTGTGTGTGTGTGTGTGTGTGGTTTGTGGTATATACCTACTTAGTTATCTGATGGTAGTAGATGTAGATGGCTATGCCACCACTGTAATCTGTGTGTGCAGAATGTCGATCTTAACGTGGAGATAGACAGTTTGAAGAAAGAATTGCAGGAGAAAAGTGAACTGCTCCTCAAGGCAAAGTGCGTGAACAGAAGACATCCACATTATGATATTAGGCACTTGTGTACATATCTGTGGTTTTACTCTCTCACATACTACATACTCACTCTCTCTCACCACATCCTCACTCCCCACTCTCACTCACCACATCCTCACTCACCACTCTCACTCACCACATCCTCACTCCCCACTCTCACTCACCACATCCTCACTCACCACTCTCACTCCCACATCCTCACTCACCACTCTCACTCACCACTCTCACTCACTGCATCCTCACTCCCCACTCTCACTCACCACATCCTCACTCCCCACTCTCACTCACCACATCCTCACTCACCACTCTCACTCCCACATCCTCACTCACCACTCTCACTCCCACTCTCACTCACCACATCCTCACTCACCACTCTCACTCACCACATCCTCACTCCCCACTCTCACTCACCACATCCTCACTCCCCACTCTCACTCACCACATCCTCACTCCCCACTCTCACTCACCACATCCTCACTCCCCACTCTCACTCACCACATCCTCACTCACCACTCTCACTCACTGCATCCTCTCTCTTCATCTCTCTGCCAGGCATGCTATGGACGGACTATCCATGCAGCATGAAGCACATGTGAAGAAGGTATAATGTTCTTGTTGTGTGTTAGAGGGAGACTGAGTTAGATGTTGTTGTGGCTGCAGTTAACCAAGGAGTTTGGATCACGCCTTGGTGAAGAAAGGAAGAAACTCCAAGATGCACTGGATAAGAAGGACAGAGAGATTTCTGATCTAGAAATGAGGTGCCAACAGCAGGAGCAAACTGTGAGTGGTGGTGACCTGGTTGGTGTGTGGTGGTGACCTGGTTGGTGTGTGGTGGTGACCTGGTTGGTGAGTTGTGGTGACCTGGTTGGTGAGTGGTGGTGACCTGGTTGGTGTGTGGTGGTGACCTGGTTGGTGAGTGGTGGTGACCTGGTTGGTGAGTGGTGGTGATCTGGTTGATGTGTGGTGGTGACCTGGTTGGTGAGTGTTATTCATTTTATAATTTCCCTTAGGAGACCGAATTGGCCGAGCTGCGAGGGTGAGTGTGGTGTCTGTCTAATGTGGTTTTTGGTGAGGCCATTAACTATGATCTCTCTCTGTGCAGAGAACTGGACAGGGCCTATGCTGCTCTACAGGACAAGGAAGCTGCAGTCCAGGTGAGAGGGGAGTGGTGGGGTTGAGGGGGTCACATCAGGGATTAATGTGTATGCTTCTACGTACGTATGTGTGTAGGCAGTCAAAGAGACCCAGTCTGAAACCGAGCCTCTGAGAAGGGAAGTGGAGAGACTCAAAGATCAGCTTAATGAGGCTGATAGAGAGATTGAGGTGAGGATTTTGTTGTTTTCTGTACCAAACTCCTTGTCATCACACATTACTGACCTCCAGGCTCTTCAGGGTGATGTGAAAGACAAGGAGGAGGAGTTGAAAGTGAGGACTGTGTGACTACTGGTGATGGAGTGGTGGTGGTGGTGATGGTGTGATGGTGATGATGTTTTGCCTGTACTCCAAAGGGTTGCCATGGGAACATTGCTGGTAAGGATAGGGAGTTGGACCGGCTGAATAGAGACATCCAGAGGCTACGATCACAGCTGGAACGAACACAGGTGGGTGCAATGACCCCTCCCCTTTGTGTTCTGACACCAAGTGTTCGCTGTTGGAACAGGGTGATGTCGATGGGAGGGAAGCAAGAGTGCAAGAGCTCCAGGGTGATGTGGAAGGACTGCAGCAGCAGGTCAAGAATCTGAGGAAGGAAGCTGCAGAGTGCCAGCCGTTGAGAAGTGCTCTCAAGAAGAAAGATAAAGAGGTTTGTGTGCATATGTACGTATGTACTCCCATCAACACTGGTCACTGTACACTGACCACACCCCTGTGAGTCAAGATGGGGTGTATAACACCCTGGCCTCCCTGGATGGCTTGTGGGAGGACGTCTGTACCACCTCCACCCCATCCTCCAGCTGTTTCCTAGTCAACAGGATGGCCCATACTGTATTTCCTGTGTATTATCTTTTCCAATACACATGTTGTTTCGATCATGTCTGCAGATCGATGTGCTCCAGGACACCCTCAAGGACTTGGAGAAAGAGCTGGACAGTGCTAGGAAGGAACTGACAGAGCTAGCAGAAGGAAACAGGAATGTGAGGCTCCTCCACCTGCAGTGAAGGGGTGTGTGTTCTAAGTATGTTGGGATCTGTTCTGTGCAGGACAGGGACCAGTTGGCACGTGAGCTGAGCGAGGCACTCGACGACAATGACAAACTAAGAGACCAAGTGCAGGACCTACAGGATAGACTGGATGTGTGTGTGTGTGTGTGTGTGTGTGTGTGTGTGTGAGGGGAGGGGAGAAGGGGGGAGAGAGTTTGATGAGCTAATTGAAATTCCAAAGGGCTCTTTCCTGCTCTTTACATACGTACGTATGTATTTGTTAATCAAATTTTATAGTCGATGGGTCCTGAGCTAGCTAAGTATGAGGATACTTTGAGCAAAGCAAAGCAAGCTATGAAGGACAAAGAGAAGAAGGTGGACAGCCTAGACCGTGAGCTGATGAAGATGAGTGCTGACAAGGCAGCTGAGTGTGCTGTGCTTAAGAAGACTATTGACGACCTCAATGATGTTGTCCATGACCAAGAAGGTACGGATTGAAAGTTGAATGGCGTGTGTGTGTGTGTGTGTGTATGTGTGTGTGTGTGTGTGTGTGTGTGTTGTGTGTGTGTGTGTGTGTGTGTGTGTGTGTGTGTGTGTGTGTGTGTGTGTGTGTAGTGTGTGTGTGTGTGTGTGTGTGTGTGTGTGTGTGTGTGTGTGTGTAGTGTGTGTGTGTGTGTGTGTGTGTGTGTGTCTGTGTGTGTGTGTGTGTAGTGTGTGTGTGTGTGTGTGTGTGTGTGTGTGTGTAGTGTGTGTGTGTGTGTGTGTGTGTGTGTGTGTGTGTGTGTGTGTGTGTGTGTGTGTGCGTAGCATATATGTACACATATTGTGGTCCATACAGAGCTAATAAAGGATCTCAATGGAAGGGTGAGGGATTTGGAAGAAGAATTGAAAAAGCAGCGTGTGAAAAAAGGTCGAGTAGATGGTCATTCAGCTACCTTCAATTGGCCACATGACCAGTGGGCGGATGGGGACAGTGGGTGAGTTCCATGTATTGAGACACTTTGGTTGAATGCACAGACCAGTTGTGTGGTTCTCTGTAGGATCGAAGAGTTACAAGCTGAAGTGTTGGGATTGAAGAAGAAGCTGAAGAAGAAAGATGTTGAGTTGGCCAAGTTGAGGAATGCTCTAGAAGAGCGAGACGGTCGTCAGCAGAGTCCAGAGATGAAGGCCACATCTGTTGGCAGTCAGACACCTCCGTTGGTCCACGGCACTCACACTATGGCAGATCTGGAGGCCATCTTAGCTGAATTGCGCAATCTCTTGGAGCAGCTGGGTAGGCGTACCCAAGGTGACACCACCAACTACTTTAATCTCTCGAGGAACCCTCAAGACCAGGTAGTGCTCAAGTGTATGTCTCGCTCACCTTGTGGAACTGAACTGAAACTTTACCTCCTCCACTGTAGGGTGACATGCTGGAAAGGTTGCTAACCGTCCTGGCTGCCCAGCAGAAGGAGCCGCACATAACACTCCAGCCGTCCCCTGTGCATGTTAATGTCACTGTGCCCTCCTCTCAAGCCCCTTCCATTATCACCGTGCCTTCAGTGGGTGAGGTCAGCCCTCAGGCTCAGAGGAGGGTGCTGGAGGAGAGCTCACAGACCAGGATCAGTGATGGTGCAGGGAACATTAGGAGTGAACGCAGTGAGGAAGCAGTGTCTGCACTACAGGAGAGGGTGGACCAGCTGCAGAAGGATCTTGAGAGCAGGGATGACGAGGTGGAAGCCCTGAGGAAAGCTCTGAGAAATATCGAAAGGAAGCTCAGAGAGAGAGAGGGTGAAAGGGCGAAATTGAACGACCATTTAACAAGATTGAAGAGTGAGTCTAGCGAGAGAGACAGTGCTGCCGAGTCGCTTCACAATGCAATCGATGAATTGGAACGGAAGTTGGAAGATAAAGTGGGTGAGCTTGCACAAGCCACTGAGGAGATGGCTGGCCTACACAGGGAGCTATCTGATCGAGACCAGTTGGTCCGTTCCCTGAGAGACTCAGTGAGTGCTCTGGATCAGGAATTGAAGGACAGTAAGCTTGGCAGACAGAAGGAGGTGGATGAGCTCAAGGAGGCTGTTGCCACTAAGGATGCTAGCATAGGGTCTCTTCAGAACACCGTTGAGTCACTGCGCCATCAACTGGCGGAGAAGACTGATAGGAGTGAGGAAGTCAGGGCTCTTCAAACTGCTTTGAAGAGCAAAGAGGCTCAGACACAACGAGATGCTTATGAGCGAGAAAGATTGAATGCCATGTTGACTGGTCTTAGGGACGAGGTGGAAGGAAGGGACCAGGCTTTGCAAGCAATGCAGGACTCGTTAGGGAGATTGGAAGAGGAGCTTCGGGAGAAAGAAGCAGAAAAGCAACGTTTGGTACGAGAGATTACAGGCCTGAAGGAGAGAATTGCTCAGCTGGAAAGGAACCACCGTGCTGCCCACAAGTCTAGGAAGACCAGAGGGACTTCCCCTCCTCAGCCACTTTTGACCAACTCAACAGAGGAGGACAGTGACCTGTCTGGTATCTATAGTCAGCTGAGGGAACTGGAAGCAGAGAACAGGTCTCTGAGGGACAAGCTGCAAGAGGAAGACGATCTGGCAGAAGAGTCCCAGATTGAGCACGTTTCTGACATGGATGTACTCCAGTCCAAACTAGCTGAGGCTCAAGGGGAGATTGTTCGGTTGAGGGACTTGGTACGTCGTAGTCAGACCCCTGATAGCCGAGCTGCCACTCCATTTGGGGGAGTCCCTCCTGAGCTAGTGTCAAGAGGTGTCCAGACCATCCCTACTAAGATAGCCCACAAGGCTGTGCTGGTTAAGCTGAGCGATACCAGTGCCACTGAATCCCTCCAGCGACCAGCACTTCTCCGAGAGAACACAGATGGCTTAACACTTCCTATCAAAAGTGTTGGAGTCCAACATGTCAGTCAACACACCCACCGCCACGCCCCATCTTCCCCCCCTTCCACTCCACCAGGACCTCTAGACAACTCCTGGGCATCCACCATATCTAATGACGACGGCGTGCTTGGAAGCTACAAGGATACCGATCATCTCCCCGTGAACCACGATGACAGTAGTCATCTTCTCCCAGACCTGAGTGCTCTTGACGACCAGTACCAAGAAAGCCTGAGACTGAACAAGTTGGCTCAGCACAGAATAGCCCAGCAACTTGCTGGGAAGAAACAGCTACCAAAGAAAACTGATAAGAAGTATGTACGTATGTGTGTGTCCTCATACAAGTATTGTTTACGATACATAGCCAGGTATTGTACACTGTTATGCCTTACTGCATACACAGGGCTTTTGTGGTTAGCTGTTGCCTCCTCTGTCAAATGGTGTGTGTACGTGTGTTCACAGAGATGGCCATAATTCTTCTGTAGTGTGGGGACGACACAGGTCACTAGTGTGGAAGCAAGCACATCTCCAGCTGTTGTAGAGGATCTCCGTCCAGTTGTTGATGAGCTCAAGGGAAGACTGGTCAAAACACTCAAGGACTTGGAATACTGTAAGGAAGAGCTTGCCGAGGCTAATAGTGTGATAGGAGCAAGAAGCAGTGAAGTGGAGAGGTGGGATGTGCTAGTGTACGTATGTGCTTCTGTACGGTGTATGTGCTTGTGCTTGTAGTGGTTTTGGAGCTAGTGGGTGCATACAGTAATATTGTATGTACGTACATACTTGTTTTCAAATACAGGCTCCACAAATTGGAGGACAAGCAAGCAGCACTCCAACAGCAGGTACAAAAGCTTTCCAAAGAGAAGAGTATATTATTGAAGAAGTATAAGAAATCAAAGGAAACCATGGCAACCCTGTCAGACCAGCTCAACTCATCAGAGGCTATGTAAGTGATGTGAGCATGCTCACTACATACATACGTGCCTTCCTCAGGGGTACTCCCTCAGAGGTCCTCCCTCAGGGTTCCTCCCTCAGTGGTCCTCCCTCAGGGGTCCTCCCTCAGGGGTCCTCCCTCAGGGGTCCTCCTTCAGGGGTCCTCCCTCAGGGGTCCTCCTTCAGGGGTCCTCCCTCAGGGGTCCCCCTCCCTGTCCTCCCACTCTGCCTTGCTTGTTCACATCTTGGTCTCCCACACTTAACACTTGTTTCCTTGGTGTCTTTTCTGTAGTAGTTCAACTCTCTCCAGTAAGGTTGAGGCAAAGCAGAAGGAAGTGGAAGACCTGAAGGAGCAACTGAAAAGGCCACCTTACTCCTCACGCTTGTCTTCATCAGCTCCCGTTCTTGATCATGTTGATGTCAGTGTACTGAACAGCTCAACCGGCCCCCATGCCTCTTCCTTCACTGGGAGACCATCCGAGATGAGCTTCAAACATCCCACCGCTTACTCCACCCCCTTCCACCCACATACCACTGCCCCACCACATGCCCACGAGTTTGCCTATCCTATCAGGGGAATACCCTCTGGTCTACACAACCACGTGAATTTACCAGAGAAGTCAACAGTAGGTCCTGAAGTGGACCACCTGACTGCCGACAAGTCTGTGCAGTGTACCGTACCTCTGGAGAGGAAGGTACAGGATGACGGGGCTACACACAGGCACAGTCAGATTGTTGAAGGTGATGTGTCTCCTGTGTACATGGTGTCACGAGGTGTGCAGCACAGGGAGAAGATAACCCGCAGCACACAACACACATCACACCATGATGTCGCCACCCAAAGCACAGGGACAGCAGACAAGAGTACATTTGGTGACACCTCCTGTGGACTACAGATGGGTGATCTGAGCTCTATTGGACACTTGAATACTCTACAGTCTTCTTCCCAAGTGTTGAGAGCTGACAAGCCCCACCTGTCCATCTACCCCTTGTCTCCTAACTCAGGTCCTCGGGATGTCACCCATTTATCAGATGACGACACTGAAAGTGTTGCTACGGCTACCACTGTGACAAGTATATCTGTATGTGATCAACCTACTGGAAGGTGGAGTTCCGAGGACCAACCCACTGTAGGGCGTGTCACAGTTGACAGAGGTAATCTCACTGTTCATGTGATTCACTGTCCCAGTGCATTGAATGTGTGTTTGTGCACACTACACTTAGGCACTGACCCAGTGAAAGATGGCCAACAGGTGGACAAGATGATACAGACGGTACAGGCTGCTCAGAAGAGACTGACACACTTGCTCTCAGCTCCAGATCTTGATGTTGGTTTCTGAGACTGTTGTTGTTGTGTGTTTGTATCACCAGTTTAAACTGGTTCTGTGTACAGATGACTGATAGAAAGTTCCTTGAGGAATTGATGCAGTGCTTGGTACAGCAGGAGAGGGAGTTGGAGGAGGGTCGAAGGCTGCTCGTGAACCTCACCTCTCCTTCCATGTGCAACGCCTCTTCCCAGATGACACCGGTCAAGTCAGTGAGGACTGGAGACGGACAGGGCTCTAAAGAAGTCTATGACTTGTCAAAAATGTACCGGGAATGTGAGTGGGCCTTATGTGCTGGAAGATGACACATTGCTCCTCGCATGT
This sequence comes from Chondrilla cf. caribensis, assembly GCA_964020155.1. NCBI lineage: Eukaryota > Metazoa > Porifera > Demospongiae > Chondrillida > Chondrillidae > Chondrilla > Chondrilla cf. caribensis. The sequence continues at coordinate 4,849,236 of OZ026563.1, read as the reverse complement.
TATACATACACCACATGTGACTGCACATCACAGACAATCTTTTGATGGAAGATCTTACGTTTTCTCAGTTTTAGAGACACGATCGAACATTTTGGCAGCCAAAGACAAACTCCGTAGATTCACTAAGAAGACATAGATATTGTTGTACTTCTGTTAGAGTCATTTTTATCAATTTAGTATGTTTATCGAATCAGATGAGACACTGTACTCCAAACCTTGTTCTCCCTGGTTATTGATATTCTTTGTAAAGTCTCACTAGGACCAGCCAGCGGTGCTTGCGAAATGCACTTAGCGAATTGCGCAATCATCCACGTACATGTAGCGTTGCAATAAAAATGGGCTCCAAGAAGTCGGAGAAGAAGAAACATCGTAATAAGGACAGGGAGGAGGAAGATGAACGAAGGAAAAAGGAAGGAAAAGATGAAAACCACAAGGAATCTAAAAGACGCAGCGAAAAGGACGTCAAAGGCAAGCGAGATAAGGAGCGAAGTCGATCCAGAAGGTACATTTACTAGACACGGTCAGATTGTTCTATTTGCAGTACATTCTGTAGACTCTATTTCCAACGAACCTCTATCGCTGTAATTGCGATTATATAAATCGGTGTGAACTGCATGAGTGTGGTCTTGTGCATTCACTTTTTAGTCCCTACCATTCTATTAACCGCGGTACTTCTGTTGAGGTAGTTCGCATAGCTTTAACCCTCTGTGAGCCCTGTTCCTACCGGGAATGACGCAGGTCTGCATACCACGTGACCTCCAGTTCCTCCAACTCACCACAGCAGGGTCTTGTGTGCTGTGTACATGTATCGATATGATCTGTTGTAGAGGTCATTCCAGTGATGAAGAAGACAACGAAAGGAAGAGATCCAAGCGTTATGACAGCAGTGACGACGAGAGGCAGTCCAGAAAGAAGAGGTCCCGTAGAAGAAGGTCCAGTTCCTCCTCCGATCGTTCCAAGTCTCCACCTTCAGAGAGAAGGTCACCAGTTGACGAAGGGAGGGTTAAAGTACCAGCTGAAGGTATACAATGGACCCCTGTGTGTGGTTGTGTTGTGTGTGTATTATTGTGTGGATTACAACTGATGGATGTTGATGTCCCCTAGACTCCATCTCCGTGTGGTACACTGGTGTCACTATTGGTACCGGTTGGTACACTGGTGTCACTATTGTTACCGGTTGGTACACTGATGTCACTATTGGTACCGGTTGGTACACTGGTGTCACTATTGGTACCGGTTGGTACACTGGTGTCACTATTGGTACCGGTTGGTACACTGGTGTCACTATTGGTACCGG
>OZ026563.1:4837939-4842939 GCA_964020155.1 Chondrilla cf. caribensis | reverse complement strand
TACAGTAGTACTGGACCTATTTGTGAGTTGTACAGTAGTAACTGGGCCTATTTGTGAGTTGTACAGTAGTACTGGACCTATTTGTGAGTTGTACAGTAGTACTGGACCTATGTGTGAGTTGTACAGTAGTACTGGACCTATTTGTGAGTTGTACAGTAGTACTGGGCCTATGTGTGAGTTGTACAGTAGTACTGGACCTATTTGTGAGTTGTACAGTAGTACTGGACCTATTTGTGAGTTGTACAGTAGTACTGGACCTATTTGTGAGTTGTACAGTAGTACTGGGCCTATGTGTGAGTTGTACAGTAGTACTGGACCTATTTGTGAGTTGTACAGTAGTACTGGACCTATTTGTGAGTTGTACAGTAGTACTGGACCTATTTGTGAGTTGTACAGTAGTAACTGGGCCTATTTGTGAGTTGTACAGTAGTACTGGGCCTATGTGTGAGTTGTACAGTAGTAACTGGACCTATGTGTGAGTTGTACAGTAGTACTGGACCTATGTGTGAGTTGTACAGTAGTACTGGACCTATGTGTGAGTTGTACAGTAGTACTGGACCTATTTGTGAGTTGTACAGTAGTACTGGACCTATTTGTGAGTTGTACAGTAGTACTGGACCTATTTGTGAGTTGTACAGTAGTACTGGACCTATTTGTGAGTTGTACAGTAGTACTGGACCTATTTGTGAGTTGTACAGTAGTACTGGACGTATTTGTGAGTTGTACAGTAGTACTGGACCTATTTGTGAGTTGTACAGTAGTACTGGACCTATTTGTGAGTTGTACAGTAGTACTGGACCTATGTGTGAGTTGTACAGTAGTACTGGACCTATTTGTGAGTTGTACAGTAGTACTGGACCTATTTGTGAGTTGTACAGTAGTACTGGACCTATTTGTGAGTTGTACAGTAGTACTGGACCTATTTGTGAGTTGTACAGTAGTACTGGACCTATTTGTGAGTTGTACAGTAGTACTGGACCTATGTGTGAGTTGTACAGTAGTACTGGACCTATTTGTGAGTTGTACAGTAGTACTGGACCTATTTGTGAGTTGTACAGTAGTACTGGACCTATTTGTGAGTTGTACAGTAGTAACTGGACCTATTCTGACATCATGGCTATTTGTGACTGATACGTATGTCACTTCCGTTGTCATGGTTATTGTGAGCAATATGGCTGCTCTGTTGTCACAGTTCTCTGGTGCCCCTGTAGGACCTGCTGACTGCCGACACAGCGGACACTCCTCTCAACACCCTCCGATTGCTACAGGAGAAGCAAAAGTCAACCAATTCTCCTTACCTTGTTGTCAGTGGTGGCCAGGCTGCCAATACCGGGATGTGAGTGGACCAAACACCATGGTATCGTTGTAATGATTAGTTATATAAATCGTTCTCCATTTCTATATGTCTGGAAAGATCGTCTCTATCAAAGTCAAAGACATGACAAGAATTATTAATGTTGAATGTCTTTTGTAACATGTTAAAACAAAGTTATACATATTATCATTGTAATAAATAATTCAACAGTAATAAAACAGAGGCCCAGTTGAGGGATGGGATGTCATTGGAGGGTGTGAAGTCATCTGGTGTACATACAGTGTATACGGATCAACCAGGTCACATGTTGATCACATGATCATGATTCCTCACTACAAGGAAATACAATTCACGTAAAGCACAGCAAATTTGTATGTATTGTGTTGTGTTATGTGGTGTGTGGTTTGTGGTTTGTGAGGTGTGTGGTGTGTGGTTTGTGAGGTGTGTGGTGTGTGGTGTGAGGTGTGTGGTGTGTGGTTTGTGAGGTGTGTGGTGTGTGGTGTGTGGTTTGTGAGGTGTGTATAGTGGTGGTGTGTGTGTGTGCGTGTGTGTAGGTGTTTGTGAATATTTTTATATACTTTAAAAGTAAAGAGTACATTTTTTGGCTTCACAAAGGATCAATTCACACAGCATATGGTACGGTCTATTTACAATTCAAATTAAAACAGAAAATAACACAAAAAACGTAAAACAAATTTTATTTTCGGAATATTCCTATAATTTACCTGCCATCAAAACAGACAAACAGAAAAACAAAGATGACTTGGAAAGGGAGTTTTCTTCTAACTACCCTCATCTTGGGGCTGTCCAGTTCGTATGGAGCAAGTGAAGGAGGTGAGAGCAGGTCTGAAGGACCACACCACGACCCTAACCTCAATTGTCCTCTCTCCTTCAACAGCTCTCTCCGTTACTGCGTTCACTGTTGGTGGACAGACCACACTAGACAACAACACTCTCTACGCTATCCCCTCCAGAGCCAGTGCGAATCCACTCCTGGTGTGCACTGGTGAAGGGGCAAGATGGCTCCTGAGCGACGGGTCTGAGATCACAGGCGGTGGGTTCTCCAACCCTTTCTACCAGAGAAGGAACTCCACTGCTGCCAGCCTTTACCCGGGACTTCACCCAACAGCATTGAGTGAAGGGTTGTTTGTGTGCATGGGTAACACCACCTCCAGAGGGCTCCACATCACGGTCCACCTTCCTCAAGGTAGGCATCTGCAATCCTCACACATGGCTATAATGACGCGTGCGCTGTACTCAATGCCAATATCTGAGGCAGTAAAATAATGATGTTGGAATAGGCTACAAGGTAGGGTAGATTACACCAGTTTGGCTGGTCTGGAGACATGACACGCCTTCAGCACGGCAGAGGGTGTGTCCCTTCAGTACAGATTTGGGTGTCCACCTTCACATACAACAAGCTGTGTCACCTCCAGACTGTGTACAAGTGGTTATGTATGTATGGGAAATTCCCTGATGTTACCAGATCTTTCAGGACTCAGACACAAGAATTGCTCTCCCTTGTACAGGTCCTCCCAGGACCCCTACTCTGAGTGAAGCACGCCAGCGAATGTTGGTCCAGCAAGGGGAGAGAGTTGAAATACGATGTGATGTTGAGAAGAGTGTCTCACCATACCCTACACTCTCCTGGATCAAGGATGGAGACACCCTCCACACAGATGGGCGTGTCAATACCACCTTACACTCAGTCTCATACAGATCAGAATTTTCAATGTATCTGCGGATTTCTGAGTTCACTCCTTCTGATCGTGGTACCTATCAGTGTAGATCTACCAATGGCCTCGGGACAGTGCACTCTAAACAGGTCTATCTGGACCTCAAAGGTGATGAACCATATTGGATATTAGATTGGCATGTACGTCACAGAACAAAGCATCCCAACCACCTCACACCTTGCTCCCCCGGTCCAACCACCTCACACCTTGCTCCCCCGGTCCAACCACCTGACACCTTGCTCCCCCGGTCCAACCACCTCACACCTTACTCCCCCGGTCCAACCACCTCACACCTTGCTCCCCCCAGTCCAACCACCTCACACCTTGGTGCACATGCACAATAGAATAATAATTACTAATAAAAATCCAATGAATACAATTATATTTCCTATTACCTCCTATTGTCCATCAGGTGTACCTGCGGTCTACTCCGCCCACCAGATTGTCTATTATGACCCCGAGGAGGGGAAGGAGCTTGTGATAGCTGTGAATGCTAGTCAGTACCATGCACTTCTGTGGTTCCATAATGAAGTTGCCATAGCAACAGAGAACACAGAGAAATACAAAATTGAGAATTTCGGACAAACCTTGAGAGTCACCATGGCAACTTATGAAGACCGTGGCAATTACAGCATTTCTCCAACTGCAAATGACAACTGCGGAGAAGGTGGAGCCAACTGCCAAGTGGGAGGAGTCAATATCCAGGCCATTCCATACAGTAAGTAACACCACCGTGAAATATTACATTGTTGCTAACAAAGGCAGTGTGTGTGTGTGTGTGTGTGTGTGTGTGTGTGTGTGTGTGTGTGTGTGTGTTACAGTGGGTGTATTACGGTGGTCACTATGTATGTTTCAAACAGAGCTATAACAGTAGGTCATCTATCACAACAGGTGAGGTTGGCTGCTCAATTAAAGAGGAGAACCCAACACTTTACACTGGGTCACACCTACAGCTGTCATGTGACACAAGGGGATACCCCATTCCTACTGTCACATGGTTTCACAATGGAACAAAACTGCATGACAGTCATGTGACATCTTCAAAAGGAAAAAGCTTGCTGTACTTGAGTGACATCACCATGGAAACAAGTGGATCTTACACATGTCGAGTCCAGCACACCAACCCTCTGACTTCAAGTACGTCAACAAGAAACTCGACCAGAGAGGTCACAGGTGAGCTAGTGAAGCAATAGTTAGTTCATACCAGAGTGACCAGGCCTCTCACTACACCCCTTAGTTAAAACCACCAGCAAACCAATTGTGATACAAGTCTTACTGGATCTCCCAAACTGCCAACAGCACCAGGTGAGTGGAGTCTGCCACACACTCACAGTACTGCCAGGACAATTGAAGTGATAATGTACCTTCTTTAGGTCCATGACGTCATTACAGGTGTGGGAAATTCCCTAAGAGCAACATCAGTTGATGCCTTCGAGATAGTGAATGCACTTTTTGTCTGTTCATCCGTTGGGAAAGGGGTATACCGGGGAGAGGTGCTACCAGTTGCCATGGATGTGGAATCAAAGGCAATACTACAGAAACATTTCAAAAATGTGCTATCTTCAGGGATAACTGTTGCCATCGGAAACACCATGGCAACTACTCAAACAAGTTGCCAAGTAACAGTGACATCACTGTCATCTCCATTGTGTGGAGAAGCTGTGAGTGACACAACTACCCAGGAACACAGTGTCATCATGATTGTCTCCCTAGCAACTGTCAGTGCTGTGCTCCTCATCACCATGGTGACCATCATCATCAGCTGCATTTGTGTTGCCATACGGAAGAGAAGGTCAGTCCGACATAACCTAATACTCATTAATTGAGTTGAGTTTGTGTTCAATTGAGCATGAGTTGTTGTAGCATAGCACTTGACACTAAGCAGCTGCTGGTTATTCACACACACACTTCAGCCACTACTTCAAACACTCCTTAGGTTACTGAAGAGA
>OZ026563.1:4707939-4835439 GCA_964020155.1 Chondrilla cf. caribensis | reverse complement strand
CTAGTGGTCTATATCTAGGGTCTATGCTAGTAGACTGCTACGGTGTCTGTACATGTGGTGTTAAGATGGCTACCGAAAGCAGTCTGCCCAAAGGTTGGATGGAGAGAAAATCCACTTCCAAGGACAAGGTGTACTATTACAACGAGTACACTAAAATGACTCAGTGGGAAAAGCCACTCTCTCCGGCACCTGGACAGGTATCAGCAGCGCATGCTCGTGTCTTGTAATCTAGCTATTAGAACAGGGTCAGTTTAGCATACGTAGCAGGCCGACTAAAGCAGGGGCCGTGAGTGGTCATGACGCTAGTACTGAGCATTACGATATCTACGTGGCTAATGTGTTGGTACAGAACGAAGAGATTGAATGAAAGTAGTTGAAAATGATTTCCTGCAAACCTCGAGGACATGAGCCATAGTAACAGTCACCTGGACCTGGTAGAGGTGTATCAGAGAGAATGAATGGGACATGTGGCTCTAAGGAAGGATCCGAGAGAGGAGGTTCCTTTACCCATAAATGGCCGTGAGCATGGGACCATTACAGGACACTCTCACTGAAGCTGTTTGCTATATTTAGGGTGGGGGTAGGTGGGGAGGATGGAGGTGATGGGGATTAATGGGAACTCACGTAACCTGGTGTTCGGAGAGGTTACTGTATTGTGTGCCTCTGGGTGGTTGTTTGTCTTAGTATTGGTCTGGGTGACTAGGGAGTGTTGTCTGGGTTATCTCTGTCGTGTTAGGTGCAAGCCTCTCATTTGCTGGTCAAACACAGAGACTCGAGGAGACCATCCTCCTGGAAACAGGAGAAGATTACCAGAAGCAAAGAGGAAGCACTTGAAATACTAAAAGGTTCCTCTTGTCAAGAGTGGGAGAGTATACAGTCGTCTGTTGGCTGCACTCCAATCACACATAAAATTTAATCATCTACTCCTACTCCTATACACTTGTGTACTCATGAGAGCAGAGATATGAATTTTATGTGGTGTCATGTGAGGTTCATACAGTCAGTACAGTTTACCCGACATTGTATACACCAGCTAAAGTGTAATGTGTGTCGCAAACACTGAGTTGAGAGATGTGGTTGTTCTCTTGCTCAAGGGTTCAGGAGTTCTATAGCTTCTGGTGAAGTGGGTTTTGCCGAACTAGCTTCCAAAGAAAGTGACTGCAGTAGTGCCAAAAGGGGCGGAGACCTAGGCCTGTTTGGGCGTGGCCAAATGCAGAGTAAGTGCATTCCTCCTCCTGTCAACGTTGTGTAATCTGATTGACTAACTCTGGTGACCTCTCTCTTCACAGAACCTTTTGAAGATGCAACGTGAGTGGGTGAATTGTTGGATTGCCATCGGCACATTCTCATGGTCCCATACTCATTTTATTTCTGCTCAGATTTGGCCTTGAAATTGGTGAACTAAGTGAACTCATCTCCACCGATTCTGGAGTGCACATCATAATTAGGACTGCCTGATGATCTGGGTGAACTGACCTCTGACCTATCAGCTCCATCTCCTTCAAATCTATAGAAACTGTTCAATGCATTTCAAGCAAATAATTTGGCCCCATCATACATAATATCACTTGATATCATTATTTAATTCAGTTAATGCATTCTTTCGTGTAATCCTTATTGGTCTACAGCAGTTACCATGGAAACAGTTCAATCACAATTCACCACAATGTGGTTCACTACTATCCCTGACTTGCGTTCCACTACACCCTGGGGGTAGGGGAGCTGTCTTATTTTATCACTATTTTTATTGGAGAGAAACTGGCTGGAATTAGTCATGACCTGTTCCCCATCATGACAGGACTTGTCAATCTTGTCCTTGGTGGTGGGGGCTATGTTGTGTTCAAAAGCCTTCTTCTTTGCAATAGCTGAATAAAATTAAGATAAACTCCTCTATTGTCATGGATTGGATATGTTAGTCATTGCACATAACACATACACACATACATCACACCACACATATGTATGTACGTACATACCACCATACCACACACATGTACACAGTACATACTGACTAAAGACTAAAGTTGTAAAGTTAACACTCACATTCTTTGGCAACTCGTTCCTTGGCATCTGTACGCTCCTGTGTGTGTGTGTGTGTGTGTGTGTGTGTGTGTGTGTGTGTGTGTGTGTGTGTGTGTGTGTACACATGTACGTATTAGAGAGATTTCAATGGAATTTAATATCCATAAACAGATTTGAACATGTACCCACCACATGGAGCTGGAGGATGAGGTCCTTGTTGACTTCTACAAGAGCGTTGGACAGAGCAGCATAATAGTAGATAATGACACTAAATATGGAGTGGGATAGCGGGTATTGATCAGAGCTCGGTTGATCGCAGATCTATCCATGTTAGCACCTTCACCCACAGCCGTAGTTACACATACACACACACACAGACACACACACGCACAACACACATACACTCATGCACTCATACACACACGAACACGCACCATAAAAGTGAGAATAGAGGTATCAACACAGAAGATGTCTTGATGTATTCAATAGCAAGTTGGACTGTATTTGGCCAAGTCATGATCTCATTGTCTATGGTTTGCATCATGGTGGTGAGTCCCCTGGGGATAAAGCCGGATGTGGCAGTAGTGGATGCGTGACATGTAATTGGATATTCAGTTTAATCAAATTATAATTTTTCAGGAAGAGTGCACAAAAGGAGATGTGCATGTGTACGTATGTGTGCGAGTATGTGTGTGTGTGCGTGTGTGCGCGCGCGTGTGTGTGTGTGTGTGTGTGTGTGTGTGTTGACGTGCACATTAGTATTGGTGTAGACAATGTACATGGTTCAACCACCTGAAGGGTCCACAGTAGGTGGAGGGTAGCATCCTCATAGCAGCATAGCCGACGGGAAACACGCAGAGGAAGACCATCAGGAGGAGGAGAAGCATGTAGAAATTCCTGGTGGATGCCACCCGGAACATGGCCTTGGGGGGACGGTTGAGGTAGCGCACAACGTACACTCGAATGTAGAATAGGGAGAGGCACTTGACGAGTGTGATCGCTGGCAGCAGGGGACAGAACAGCACTCCCATCCTACACAGATAGGGACACTTCAAGTCATGTGCATTCTAAGTATATTCATTATTCACTCTATAAACACACCAAACCACTATTGGTCCATCCCTGGTTCCCTCTCCCATCCCTGGTTCCCTCTCCCATCCCTGGTTCCCTTTCCCATCCCTGGTTCCCTCTCCCATCCCTGGTTCCCTTTCCCATCCCTGGTTCCCTCTCCCATCCCTGGTTCCCTCTCCCATCCCTGGTTCCCTTTCCCATCCCTGGTTCCCTCTCCCATCCCTGGTTCCCTCAGCCATCCCTTGTTCCCTCTCCCATCCCTGGTTCCCTCTCCCATCCTGGTTCCCTCTCCCATCCTGGTTCCCTCTCCCATCCTAGTTCCCTCTCCCATCCTGGTTCCCTCTCCCATCCCTGGTTCCCTCTCCCATCCCTGGTTCCTACTGCACCTAGCAGTCTTCCCTTCACTAGAGCCAGCTCTGGTTGTATGCACACCACACCTAACACACACTCATCCCTACATGGACCACTCATCACACTGCATTATCGACACTCATCACACTCTATATGCTATCCGCACTCATCTCTACACACGCTCACCACACCAGTGCTTGTCCATACACCAGCTTCAGTATATTGTTAGCCAGATTGAACTCAGCAGGACCCAATCTCTTGAAAGGCTTGATAAGGACCACCACATACCTCAGAACATCAGCAGCCAGCAAACTACCAATCTCCGCCCCCAGGTGGCTCCAGGATAGTTTATAGAACTCCTGACCCACTGTTGTCTCCCAGCAACAGTCGTCAGGAGGGCTCTGGGACGAGACGTTGACCGAAGAGTTCCCGAGGGTGTAGCCAGAGGTGGTGTTGGTGGGGTTGGCTTGGGGGATTCCCTAAAATAACCAGGTGTCTAGATATGGGTTGTTATAGCAATAAATGTCACACAGTCAATATCCACTCACACATAGTTGGGTGAGAGTCAACAGTGCTATTATCAGCACATAGAGACTGGTGGCGTACATGAGGAACATCCTAGTGGGGAGTGGGTGGGGTCAATTGAAGAACACATACAATCCATGTATTCAGTCTTCACGTAGTGAGGCAGGCTACACGCCTACCTAACGAGCATCAGCTTCAGTGCAGTTCTTGGATGATGCCTCTCCATGTACTCAACTCCAATGAACACCCAGGGGAGGATGAAGTTACGTGCTACCACCACTACTTGGACCTGTGCACATTTACATGTATAACCATAATAAAATACTGTGTGTGTGTGTGTGTGCGTGTGTGTGTGTGTGTGTGTGCCTGTGACATACCTGGAAAGAAAGGAGGAAGTTCCAGAGTCCATCCAGAGTCAAAATACTCCTCAGATCGCTATCTCTCTGAGGGTTTTGCTGTTGTAGGTTCTCCACTGCCAGTACAATACAATAGCTGCTCCCTCCCAGGATCAACAGAACACCGATATTGGTTATCACACGCACAAATATCTTCTTCCAACTATAGGGGGTGTGGTTGAGGGTGTGGACATGGGTGTGGTGAAGTGGAGTGACTAGTAATACATCTTACTCATGTTTGCTTTCCACTTTCTCCATCTCACTGATGGTCTCCTACCAAATGTACGCCAATGACAACCAACAAGGGAGAGAGGGCAAGCATGGGAATATCACAGACGTGGGCCAGACACACACAACAATATCACAGACGTGGGCCAGACACACACAGGAATATCACAGACGTGGGCCAGATACACACAGGAATATCATAGACGTGGGCCAGACACACGTATGAATATCACAGACGTGGGCCAGACACACACAACAATATCACAGACGTGGGCCAGACACACACAGGAATATCACAGACGTGGGCCAGACACACACAGCAATATCACAGACGTGGGCCAGACACACAGAGCAATATCACAGACGTGGGCCAGACACACACAGCAATATCACAGACGTGGGCCAGACACACACAGCAATATCACAGACGTGGGCCAGACACACAGAGCAATATCATAGACGTGGGCCAGACACACAGAGGAACATAGACCATGTTGGCTATCACCCACTCTGAGGGAGGTTGTAATATGGCAGGACTTCAAGAGTGCTGTTTCCCCGTGAGTGATGGCATGATCCCAGCCGGCAAACACCCTCCAAGAGAAAGGATAGTGCTCAGAGATCTTTGTCCTTTGTAGGAGCTTGTACTTCTCAGCCATACTGCATGGGAGTGGTGGAGGTGAGAGTAGGTGTGGCAGGGGTGTGGCACTATGGGTTATCAGGCCTCACTTCATAAGGATGGTTCCTGTGCTGACCACAAACAAGATCATAATAGACAAGATATATGCCAAGGGTAGCTTGTAGCCCAGTCCAATAAAGGGGTGGGGATTTGGAGGGGGTGAGGAGTACGGTTCATTTTGTCCACTGTCGTAGAAGCCATAGAAGAGCACAGAGTATTCGAATGCAGTTCCCTACAAACATGTCACACTGACATCCCCAGCAGAGTCAACATCTGGATCAACCATCTGTTACCTTCCCATCAAACACAAAAGACGTCAGTGTACTGGTCTCCTGTACTTCTTGTGGTACATCCAAGCCATGTCCGGCTGTTATCTGTGGAAGGGCGTGCAGCAATGGGTTAGCCCCCGCCCCCTGCTATGTACTAGACCACAGAGGACCAAGGACACAACGTGTGGTGCACACTGTACACCTACATAGGTACGTACATGTTCCCATGGAATACCCACCCCCTCACACACATGTCCTCACAGGACGTCCACCCACCCCCTCAGACACATGTCCACCCACCCCCTCACACACATGTCCTCACAGGACGTCCACCCACCCCCTCACACATGTCCTCACAGGACGTCCACCCACCCCCTCACACATGTCCTCACAGGACGTCCACCCACCCCCTCACACATGTACTCACAGGACGTCCACCCACCCCCTCACACACATGTCCTCACAGGACGTCCACCCACCCCCTCACACATGTACTCACAGGACGTCCACCCACCCCCTCACACATGTACTCACAGGACGTCCACCCACCCCCTCACACATGTACTCAAAGGACGTCCACCCACCCCCTCACACACCTGTGGTATCACCATAAACACCAGCACCAGCACAGTCATGAGGAGGTTCAGTGCACACAACCATCTCAGGAAGGTGAAGAAGGAGGCCACACTGGATCCAAACCTTCCTTCAATAGACTTTATGAATCGATTGCCGATGGTCAGCCAATCCCTGATATCAGTTCCTCTCTTCTTAGTCCATCTGTAGAGCTAGTGAGGGAACAGGAAGTGCAGCCACTACCACTACCACCCAAGGGCTAGTGTCCCCCCACACATTACAATCTCCGTATGTTCACATATGTATACACATTTACATGCTTGTATTTCTATAGTACACTATTACATACGTATATATTCAGAATATAAGGATGTTGCTCATACAGAGACATTTGCAGCACCTTATCACATCCACAGTACCAGACCACACCTACCATATCAGACCACACCCATAGTACCAGACCACACCCACCAAACCTTATAGGTCCTGTCCAATAGCAAATCAAATTTGTCCATTTCCGGTTCAGAGAGCAATATGTTTGTCTTGTAGTGTCTGGATTGCCCACAGAATATGTGTGAATGGTTGAACAAAACTGACAACAAATTGCATTAACAAGTAGCACCTTGTGGCAGCTATTTTTATTGCCATGGACCAAGGTTGAGCCTTGAATGTTTTAATTATCTTCCTCTGTTCTTTGATGAACTTGTGTGCACTTGAGCTGGTGGTGGGTCTTCTCTGGCTGTGTAGACTTTCCTGGCTCCTAATAAAGCCACTCTGCCTGTATTTGAGCATATATAGAACACTCAATAGTGCACACACACAACAGCATATTAGGTGAACGTGTCTCCTTGTAAAAACACGCCTTTCAACAACACTAAACACACACAGCAATTCTTCCTTAAATCCTGTGTGTGCAAACACCGAAGGATGCACCTGCCTTACAAGGTCTGTGCTCCACACACAGAAGCCACACTGCCCCTTAGTCAATAATGCTATTGTCGAGTAAGGAAGGGTAACCAACAATAGTGTTTACTGTTGTCACCACTACATCACTCTACATGCGCCTTCACCTACATCACTCTACATGCGCCTTCACCTACATCACTCTACATGCGCCTTCACCCACATCACTCTACATGCTGCTTGTCTTGAATCTGGATTGATTCACTCATTGCAGAGAATTGTTTACTGTAACCAACAGTGGCTGCAATGCTGGTATATAACTCACTCCCCTGCATCCAAGTATCTTTGTCTTGACATGAAATCCAGCTCGCTCATCCCCAGTATGACACCACAGGTCTCCCATTTCAGGTCAACATCTTTTGTCCTGTCCTTGGTCTGGTCCAAATTATCTGCTTCCCCCACATGTTGACCCCAGTCCAGCTCCTCTTCCTGTTGGCAATCCAAAATCGGCAGTTCGATCTCTTCTAAATCAACAATTTCTGCAATTAAAAGGGACAGCCATATATGGATTACCGGAAGTTCCCCTGTGGTGCTTAAAAACACGCGAGGAATGTAGATAAGGTGTAGGCATGCCATTCCGTCCTCCAGGAGCTTCTGTATAGCGTAGGAACGGAGGAGAGGAACGCGAAGACTACTTTCAGGGCGCAACAAAACGAACTTATTTGCATTTAACTTCTATTCCCCACAAGCTCCACAGAGAGAAGGGAATATGGCGTCTTCAGGCACCGTGGACGGCAGTTTCGTCCGAGAAAACTTTGCCAGAATATCGGCTAGGCTGTCCAAAAGATTTCGTGAGTTTCGTGTCGTAGTAAATTTAATGTCATTTTCTATTTTCTGTCATTTCAATCGTCTCTTGCGCTACCGCTGTGATCTCCCCGCCACTTGCCTTCCTCTCGAGTCTTCTCTGTCATTGTTTGCGGCCTTCCCTCGATCGAGTCTTGCTCCTCGTGAAACCATAGCAACCGCCATTGGCTTCCATTGGCTGTCCCCGAGCTCCCCACCCGCCGCTCTGTGCTCGGGTCACGTAGAAAGCGTTGAAGTGACAAACCATGTACTGTATTGGATGTGACAACTCTTTAGTTGCGTGTGTTCTTCAGTTACAATGTGCGATACATGTTGTGGTTAGCGAGGACCTACGTAGATAGTCTGTGTTGAATCAAATGGAGCAACTTGAGGAGTTGATGCCGCCAGACTCCCCAGTGGGGGGTGGTTGGGATGGCCTACTTTCATTCTTCAGGAGCATATCAGGCAGGTGTAGGCCATTGGCAAGGTGTACTTGGTGGGTGGGTGCTGCCTCTCCAATGCCCTCTGCTGTGTTACGAGTGGTCTAATTATTCGCAGAGTACCAGTATAGGGGAGTCAGCACTGGTTGTTTCTCTCACCCTCACTGATGATAAGAGGCCACACTCTACTAAGTGACCTTTCATCTTTAGTGTTGATCATGGAATCTAAGGGTTTACCGAATATGATGATGTCCAAGTCTTATCTAAAGTATCATAATTGGTATATCTGTTCTCTTAAATGTTTGTGCCACACTGTGATGTGCTGTCAGACATCTCCCCTCCACCCTCTGTGCAGGTGGGAGTGTCAGGGGTAGCATGCGTAGGTCTTATGACCAGGTCAACGATGTACATGACACCAAAGCCCCCATCTACAGTGAGGAGGCATTCCAGTACGGCGTACTGTTCAAGGCAAAGGTGAGTCATAGCACGCTCACTATGTGTACAGTGCAACGAGGTCTGGCTCTGGGTCCTGGATGTGTTCTTGTCAATGCACATAGTCTGTATACGTACATGACCTTCCAAAGCGTGGGCAAGGAAATGAAGGTTATTGTGGTGTGTGTGTGTGTGTGTGTGTGTGTGTGTGTGTGTGTGTGTGTGTGTGTGTGTGTGTGTGTGTGTGTGTGTCAAGCCATAGACTCAAATCTTGACAATCTTCATCATTGCTCTGGTTCATTTCATGTCACTTGCACATCCACATGCCGAGGGATGGTATGGCTTACATGCGTGGGATGTACGTAGCTTGTTTGGCACACACTTATTACTTACCAAAGTCTTGTGATGTCACCATGGAGAGGTTGTTGGCATGGCTGGCATCTCCCTGTTGACCACAGTCCTTAGTGTGCTGGAAGGGAATGAGGCAGATAATGGCAAGCGTGAGGGCTGAGAGAAACCATTAGGAATGTGTGGAGATGATCTACCTACATGAATACGTGTGTAATCTAAGTATGTATGTGTGTTTATTGTGCGTGCACGTCTATGGGAGCATGTGTACAAATATTATGTGAGTGTACATCTACATATGTACGTACGTATGTATATGCAAACCATCTGAAATTTCGTACTATAATGTTCCCTGTATGGACACACTACTGTGATCCCTGTTTAGACACACTACAGTGTTCCCTGTTTGGACACACTACAGTGTTCCCTGTTTGGACACACTACAGTGTTCCCTGTTTGGACACACTACAGTGTTCCCTGTTTGGACACACTACAGTGTTCCCTGTTTGGACACACTACAGTGTTCCCTGTTTGGACACACTACAGTGTTCCCTGTTTGGACACACTACAGTGTTCCCTGTGTGGACACACTACAGTGTTCCTGGTATCACTGTGTACAATTGCTACAGTTGGTTCTGGTGCAGTGCTGTTTGTGGATCCTTAATGACATCATTGATGTGGGTGGTTGTTGACTCAGCTCAGGGTCATCTTGCTGAGGAGGGGCGTGGTCCAGTTAATGTGATCACTGGATATTGTTACTGAGTTGGTCAATGGTTGTGATAACTTTGGGGACCCAGGGACACCACTGAGCCACAGGACACAGACATAAGGTCTAAGAACATCTGTAGTGTGTGTGTGTGTCCATCCATGAGTCAGTGTCACCTTACACTGTCTCCCCAGTAATCAGTTACCAGGAGTACTCTACTGTGATGTTGTGCTTGTGTATCCCTTCCCTCCTGGGCTTGTGTATCCCTTCCCTGCTGGGCTTGTGTATCCCTTCCCTCCTGGGCTTGTGTTTCCCTTCCCTCCTGGGCTTGTGTTTCCCTTCCCCTGCTGGGCTTGGTGTACTTGATTGGTGTGTTCTGTCTGTTCTACTTTGCTCAGTTCATCGGTAGTTTAGAGATCAGCCGACCAACCAGTAAATTGGATATCATCACAGCCATGAGGAGGATAAGAGTGAGTGGGTGTGGTTCAACTCCAGTGGGTGTGTACCCTATATGTATGTATGTATAGGTACGTATAGTATGCTATGTACTATATACATACAAATTGTATGTGTACGGATATGGTGTGTATACGTATATATATGTAGATCAAATTACGCTTAGTAGTCCCATTTCAGATAACGTTTTGATGATAAAATAGTGTGGGATTAGCTGTGTCATGTGACACTACCTTGTTGTACAGTATGAATTCAAGGTGAAAGGGATCAAGAAGATCAGAGTTCACCTGTTCATGTCTTTGGACGGAGTCAAGGTCACCAGACGTAAGAAGAACAGGGTGAGTTCCTCTGAAGGTTACTGGAACAAGCCCACATATGTCCTCGCACACCTTTGAACACCCTCCCACACGCACACACATGTATACACATCACGTGCATTTGTTCCTGGTTTCAAGTTGCCACATGCCAGGCTGTATTGAAAGTAATGATATTAAGCCTTTAAGAAGGCCCTGGGTCAGTGAAATCATCTTAGTTGGAGAGTCCAGCATTATTGAAAGTGTGTCAACAATAGAAAAATTGGATCAGGTGACACAAACCTTACAACATGCACGGTCCACCACTCTGTACTGCACAGTACACCACCACTCTGTACTGCACAGTACACCACCACTCTGTACTGCACAGTACACCACCACTCTGTACTGCACAGTACACCACCACTCTGTACTGCACAGTACACCACCACTCTGTACTGCACAGTACACCACCACTCTGTACTGCACAGTACACCACCACTCTGTACTGCACAGTGCACCACCACTCTGTACTGCACAGTACACCACCACTCTGTACTGCACAGTACACCACCACTCTGTACTGCACAGTACACCACCACTCTGTACTGCACAGTACACCACCACTCTGTACTGCACAGTACACCACCACTCTGTACTGCACAGTACACCACCACTCTGTACTGCACAGTACACCACCACTCTGTACTGCACAGTACACCACCACTCTGTACTGCACAGTACACCACCACTCTGTACTGCACATTGCACCACCACTCTGTACTGCACAGTACACCACCACTCTGTACTGCACATTGCACCACCACTCTGTACTGCACAGTACACCACCACTCTGTACTGCACAGTACACCACCACTCCCAATTGCACAGTGTACCATGTACAATGCTCATTGGGCATGCACTACTGCTGTTGATGGCATAGTGTTCTCTCTCTCCCTTCTCCCTTCAGAGGAGGAAGCACTACACCGACGACCAGCTGTTCATCATGCACCATCCCATATACAGGATATTTTATGTATCACATGACTCCCAAGACCAGAGAATATTTAGTTACATTACCAGGGAAAGTCCCAGTAATACCTTCCGGTGTAATGTTTTCAAGGCAAAGAAAAAGGTCGGTGATCTTGTATAGTCAGTCACGTGACAGTCACACGATATTCATATGATAACCGCATGATATTTACTTGTTCTTAATTGCAGAGTTTGGCCTTGCACCTTGTTCGAGCTCTAGGCCAAGCCTTCGACGTCTGTCACAAGCTGAATCCTCGCCCCGTTCAAAACAAGGATCAGGAGAAGAAGGAGGATGACAAGGACAAGGAAGTTAAGGAGACTGACATTGATGACGAAGAAGAAGTTGCTGTTGGAGAAGAGCTACAATCGACGGTGAAGGTGACTGACCTTGATGCTCTCACAGAGCAGCAAGATAAGAAGAGGGAGGGAGACTTGATCAAGTTCCCTGTCACTTTCGATGATGAGGATACAGGGTTCAATTGGGCTTCTAACATGGGGGGAGGCAAGCCAAACGGCAACCTAGCAGAGACGCAAGGAGTGAGTGTGATATAGTGAGGTCAACATGAGTGGGTCTGTGACGGGGTGGGAATGTGTGCTTGTGGTTATGTTGTGACTTGCATACCATGTGGGACGTGTGTGTGTGGCCTTACTGGGGAGGTTACATGTTGTGTTGGTGTATGTGGTTGACGCACTCACTGTCTGCTCTCCTTCAGCTTCTGAGCAACCCTTTCTCCACACACGATCAGGAGTCTTGGGAGGCAGAGAAGCAGCAGCTCTATAGCCACATCCAGGTCCTCCAGAAGCAGCTCTGGGAGGAGACAGAGGCCAGGGTGGAGGCTCAAGTATGTCTTTATAACAATGATAATATTATTCCAACAGTATGAAAATATACGTACATACATATGTATATTATATGTAGATGTGTATATACGGATATATAGACTCATACGTAAAATCTTAATGTTGAACCCCCGGGAAGGCCACCTTAGTGATGAAATCAATTGGTTGACAATGGAGGAAGATGGTTCCATCTGAATAACGACCACCTTCTCTTAGTAATGGGACCCCCTTCAGGAATGTAACACCAAAGTTTCCAATCCAAGTGTTCTATCACTCTCTACCATCCGAAATAAGAATTAGGACCACTTCAAACAAGTTATACTTGTCCAAAGGTGCAGAGCACTCTCGATTGAGGTCTACAACATTCAACACACTTTACCATGTGTTGCAGTGGTGGGTGTGTCTGTTGATTGTCTTGTATTTTGTCTCCGTTGCAGACTCGTGTTGAACACCTCCTGAAGCAGAACAAGGAATTGATGGACCACCTTCAAAAGATGGTGGGAGAGGGACAGACCAAGCAAGGTGTGTCTTCACCCCACACTGATTCGTCCCCGCCTCCCTCGGACGACCAAAACCTCCTCCACACACATGTGGAGGCTCTCTTGAAGCAGACTGGCAATTCAGACAGCGGGGTGCCTGGTGTGTCATCAGCATCACAGACTGGAACCGCAGTTGCACAAGGGAACTTAGACGTGTTTGATCCTCTGGAGTCTGCCACCACGGAAGTTACTGTCGGAGCTAATTAGCCAAAGAACAATCTTCCTCTCTCTCTCTCTCTCTTTCTCCCAATACTCATAAGCTGTACATTTAATTACACTATGTCTGAACAAGAAAATGATTATTTTAATTGTACACTGTTATTATCGATTCCTCGAGCACTAACGAACAATCTACACTAGAAAATGTCACACTTGTACTTTTGTACCTGTAATTACTGTAATTACTGCACGTGATGCGAGGGGCGGGTCCGGCCTATGCTCGTGATAACATGGCCACCGGGTAGCAACGGAATCGTCACCACTGCTTCAGCAGTCTACTGTGCGCGTTGAGGAAGATGTCCAAGCACCATACGGACGCGAAGAGGATCGCTTCTTCTCTCTTTTCAGGTGAGTGCATAGCAGTCGCTTACTGCTTCGGGTAGACGTCCAGGAATCCGTGCTGTCCGGTCGTCGATGTATTAGGCAGAAAGTGTCAGCAAAGTAGGTATTGTTTAGATCCTTATTCTGTTTCTGAATGTACTCTACGTGCATTTCTCCTTCACCTACATCACTCTACATGCACCTTCACCTACATCACTCTACATGCGCCTTCACCTACATCACTCTACATGCGCCTTCACTTACATCACTCTACATGCGCCTTCACCTACATCACTCTACATGCGCCTTCACCTACATCACTCTACATGCGCCTTCACCTACATCACTCTACATGCGCCTTCACCTACATCACTCTACATGCGCCTTCACCTACATCACTCTACATGCTGCTTGCCTTGAGTCTGGATTGATTCACTCCTTGCAGAGAACTCCTCACTCACTGTCCAGATTCTTAAGAATGGAGATGGTTGTGTGAGGAATGCAGTCACCTTGAAATTTCTCTTTGATGGTAATAGGTCGACTGTTTCAAGAGTGAGTCTCTCTCTGTGTATGTGTGTACATACATCATACTTGAATATGGGTGCCTCTCTGTATACCTGGTATGGTTGGGAGGATATGCACTCTATCTGTGCTCTGTAGCCCATGGCCTCTCCTGAAAAGATTGTAAGCGAGTGGAATGGTTGGAAGGTTCGTTCAGCAAAGGTCAGGATATCAAAACCTCACTGGAACACAAATCCAGAGATGGCAAGGGTTGGTACCAGGGTGTGTTGCAAGCCATGTAGCCTGTTTACATGTGTAGTCCTCACCTGCAGTTCTTGGACCAGTGCACCAAATGTCTTAGTCTCTCCTCGAGTGCTCAGCACCTGTACACACCCACGGGCCATAGAGTGGAGGATGTGCATGAACTCAGTCCTCATCAAGTGAGCCGGGAGTTGTGTGTGTTGTACACAGTAACAATCCCCTTTTCATTTCTCTTCCCATTTCCATTCCCAATGTAAAGTTGGTTTATGTCTCCCAAGGAGGTCCATTCATAGACCCCAACACTGATTGGAAGGCTGCGAGAAGAAGGAAACTCCTGGGTGGGGTCCACTCAGAGTTGAGCCGAATGGATCACTTGAGGTGGTTGTATGGCTTTGTTGGAAGTAGCCCTGCTCTGTTAGCTGACGGTGCTAGACCCGGAGCTTTGGTGGGTCTGGGAACGTACACTAGAGGGCCACAGAGGAAGAAGGTTCTAAAAGACATTGGGAAGGAAACACAAGTGCAAAAGGACGATGAAGTAAAGGACTACCATTCAATTTCTCACAAGAAGACAGATGAACTACACCAGTCCAAACAGCCCTTTTGGAAGAACATTGTTGAAACAGACCAGTTGCTATCAGGTGGTGACAAGTCAGCAAACAGACAACAGTGCACCCTGCCTCCCTCAGCCCTGCCTTGCACTCAGCACACGCCCACTTCACACACCCTCGCATGCTCGACATGGACCTGGCGTAGGAACCACCTAGTGCTGGCCCATCATCCTAATTTGGCACTGACTACAGATAAAGTAAGCAGACATGTTCACATACGAATTGTGTGTGTCAGTACTAGTGTATATGTGTGTGTGTGTGTGGAGGGGTGGGTGGGGTGTGGATGTTGTCAGTGTGTGTGTGTGTGTGTGTGGGTGGGTGTTGTGGGTGTGTGGGTGTAGGGTGTGGATGTTGTCAGTGTGTGTGTGTGTGTGTGTGGGGTGGGTATGTGCTGCTAGCGTTTGGTATTGCGATGCAGCTGTCCAGTGGAGGCATGCTGGTGTTGGAACAGTTCAGTGAACACAAGAGCGAGCAATTGTGGGACCACACAGAGGAGGGGTTTGTTCTGAGATATTTATCTGGAAATACCAGGGTTTTACTCTCGAATCTTGTTCCAGGTTCTTGTTGCCATGTACAAGTGATAACCTGGTACTCACACTTACTGGCTTGTTGTCAAGGAAACCAATTTTAAAATTATTGCCCAGAGTTGTAGATACCCAGACAAAGAGTCCTTTGTGTCAAAAGTGGGCGGAGTTGCCTGGAGTGGATGATAGCAAGTTCCATCTACTGGGACTAAGTGGGAGCATCCATGAGGAATGTACGTATGTGTGTGTGTGTGTGTGTGTGTGTGTGTGTGTGTATGTGTGTGTGTGTGTGTGTGTGTGTGTGTGTGTGTGTGTGTGTGTGTGTGCATACACCTATGCACGTACGTATTACATTGGAGATTTACAATAATTCCTGTATTATTTTATTAATCAGGTCATTTTTATTCCTGTGCTGGAGAGGTGTGTACCCACTCCCTTTTGGGTGGGGCACCCCTGTGTCAGGGTGGGTGCTATTTAACATCTACTACAGCAAGTGACACACCCACTCTTGTCTGCAATGGGTGTGGTGCATATTTGAAGAGGGCACATCCTCATCTGTTGATTGAAGACCTAAAGACAGATCAAGTGTTTATGTGCTCCTTCTGGAGTGACACAGGTGAGTGATGTGGTGGGATCCTCTCCTGGGTACTGTCATTAACATTCGGATTTGTTCACTAGTTGGTAAAATGAAAGGGTTGACTGGACCCCTCAGCTACTTTGCAGGAAAGGTGTGTGTGTGTTGTGTGTGTGTGTGTTGTGTGTGTGTGCGTGTGTGTTGTGTGTGTGTGTGTGTGTGTGGTGTCGCTCGGTCCTCTGTACTGTGGGAGCATCTTGGAAGTTAGTAGATGTGTTCCCTGCTGTAGGTGGACTTATCCAAGCACGAGATTGGATCCACCTTGAAGAGGCTTAATGACATTCATTGGAGCACATTCACTACAGCAGAAGAGATTCGAGAGATAATCAACAAAATGCAAGCCGTAAGGAGATTAAATGTGAAGCTTCACCAGTGTGGGACCAAATCTGGAGGCGTGGATGTAGGCGTGTCCACTATGGAAGGAGTTAGTCTATTCATGCACAGTCCACCCAACTAGCTCCTCTTCCTCCATCATCGGTCCAACTTCCCATTCTTAATGTTTCCGTTCCCACTCACATGTGAGGAAGGGGTCTAGTTGGTGGACTAGCTAGACAGGTAGTCTACTGCTAGTGACATGTCTGTCCTCTTCAGCTCATTGCAGCTTGTGACCAGGTGTTTGCTCAGCCCAAGCCGGTTGGCTCCATCTTCCTCAAGGATGGGTCTCGTGTTGAGAAATTTAAAGATATTCTTGATACACTGTCAGAAGCAGAGGACTGGATTGATGTCTGGGTGACAGCCAGGAAGGAGTTTGTCTCTGTTGGAGGTGAGACCCCTTCTGTTAACCTTCTCCAGGGTTTGAGGAATCATTGTAACTTTTGTCATTTCAGATATCTCCACCGTAGAATCGACTCAGGTGTGGGAGAGTGCTATTGATGTTGGACAGCTGATGTCTGTAATCAGACCAGTATGTGTAGTGGGTGGAGTCAATAGGTGTGTCATTGTTTATAACCTGTTCAATATACATACGTATTTTCACATCACACAGACTAGGGGTGCAGGTGTTGATTGCAGAACAACCAAGAGAGAGAGAAGGTCCATCACAGAGAGCAGGAGACCTGTGAGTGGTGATCCCGTGTGTGGGGGTGTGTGGTGATCCCGTGTGTGGTGGGGGTGTGTTGACCCTGTGCGTGGTGGGGGTGTGGTGATCCTGTGTGTGGTGGGTGTCAATCCAATGTGTGATGAGGGTGTGTCGATCCCATGTGTGGTGGGGGTGTGGTGATCCCGTGTGTGGTGGGGGTGTGGTGATCCCGTGTGTGGTGGGGGTGTGTTGATCCTGTGTGTGGTGGGGGAGGAGTTGTGCAGTACTTACTTGGTAACAGATGTGTATGTATTGATTGTCGTATTTGACATGTGTACGTATGTATTCACTTATCATCTATGTACATGCACATGTACTTCTGTTGTAGCCTGAGGCTGTGTGATACATTTGCGATGTGATTACCTCTCCTGTAGCTGCGACTGCTGGTGTATCCCTGTGGCTCATCTCCCAGCACTGCCCAACGTGTGCTGGTAACCTCTCTGGAACAGTTGCTGGAAGAGAGTACAGTAAAGCTGTCTTTGCCTTTCTCTGCTCGTAAGGTCTTTACCTCGGATGGAAAACCTGTATGTTTATCCTCACAAGACGGAGAAGAACAAGACAGTTGTTCACTTTGTGATTGTTCCACTTCAGGTGAAGTCCTTGCAAGAGGTGGAAGAGGGACAGCCCCTGGCTGTTGCTATGGGACACAAGTTCTTCACTGAGAATGGTGAGCAAAGGACGCGGTCACACAGTCCCAGGTGCAGTGCGCCATACCCCACTCTCCTCTGTCCTCAGATGCTCGAGCTGATATCACCAGGAAGTCCAAGTGGGCCCGGAAGCACGACATTAGCAAGTATCACGTGATTGGAACTGATCAGCTAGACTAATTATTGCGCAATTGTTTTAAAATGGCTGCCGAGCAAACCCAGCCGACTAGTGGAGGGTTGGACCTTGGCGAGAAGTACAAACGACTGGCTTGCGACTATGCCAAGGTTATTCGGGAATTAGATCGTTATTTTCAATATGATGTAAATTACTGACCGGGTTTTCTATGAACGTAGATAAAGAGTCAATTGTCTGTATTGAAAGCAAAGTTCTTAGAAGAACAGGACGTTAAAAAGTCGCTGGAAGCAAGTTGCATGTGAATTTCATTCGTTGTTTAACACGGAATCTATGTCCCTTCTCATACTGTGATGTAGGACCGAGTACGTGAAAAGGATCTCGATTTAAGAAAAGCTTCCAGGGATAACGAAGCACTAGGTTTCAGGAACACGCAGGTGAGACTAGCGATTGTCGTGAGTTTGTTGAGTGTTTGTGTGGAGTTTGTCGTGCCCATCAGCTGAGCAGGAGGGTATTGGCTTTGCAAGAAGATATCAATTCGGGTAAAAGAAAAGATAAGGAGAAGCTAAAGGTAGTGTTTGTGCGTGTGTGTGCGTGTGTCCGCATGTATCACAATCCTTTTACCATTTCTCTGTAGTCGCCTGTGGATACTGTCACACAAGGGGCTTTGGAGGCACAGGCATCAGAGTTGGCCAAAAAGCTGAAAGAAAATGAAGAACTCATAAGAACAGTGAGTATTCTGTTTGTGCATGTGGTGTGTGTGTGTTTATGTGTGTGTGTGTGTGTGTGTTTGTGTGTGTGTGTGCGTGTGTGTGTGTTGTGTGTGTGTGTGTGTGTGTGTGTGTGTGTGTTTGTGTGTGCGTGTGCGTTTGTGTGTGTGTGTGTGTGTGTGTGTGTGTGTGTGTGTGTGTGTGTGTGTGTGTGTGTGTGTACAACTGCTATCTGTAATGGTGCCTTTATTCTAGGTTAATGACTTGAAAGTGTCTTCCGAAGGAGCCATCAGAGATCTCAGAACTCAACTTGAGCAGAAAGAAAGGTATGTAGAGAGAACTAGTAGTGGACCTTGTCTCCTCGTGCGGTGTGGTGTGGTGTGGTGTGGTGTGATGCGGTGTGATGTGGTGTGGTGTGGTGTGGTGTGATGCGGTGTGATGTGGTGTGGTGTGGTGTGGTGTGGTGTGGTGTGATGTGGTGTGGTGTGGTGTGGTGTGGTGTGGTGTGATGTGGTGTGGTGTGGTGTGGTGTGGTGTGGTGTGGTGTGGTGTGGTGCGGTGTGGTGCGGTGCGGTGTGGTGTGGTGTGGTGCAGTGGATAGGTTCATTGTGATTGTTGTGCTCACCAAGAGCATCGTCCAGAGCTGAAGAAATACTGAGTAATATTGAACAGCAGCACCAACAGCAGGTCAAGGAGTTGCAGACACTCAACGCTGTTTTACAGGTTAGTGGTATGTATGTGTGTGAAGTGTGTGTGTAGTGGGGAGAGTGTGTGTAGTGAGGAGAGTGTGTGTAGTGAGGAGAGTGTGGGTAGTGAGGAGAGTGTGTGTAGTGGGGAGAGTGTGGGTAGTGAGGAGAGTGTGGGTAGTGAGGAGAGTGTGGGTAGTGAGGAGAGTACATTCCGTAAATCATGGACTACATGTGGTGTATCATGTGTTAGGGGAAATATGACAAAATGGCTGCTGAAGTAAATGTGCTAAAGGAAAAGTTGAGTGAATAGTGTGTACCGTCATTTTTATAAGTCTATCTCTGCATCCATGTGTGTATGCATGACATATGCTGGATGTACCTACATGCTTGTGTATAGTGCAATAGTGCTCATGTATTAGTCTACCACTGTACTATGCCTCTCCTCAGTCAGAAGAGGCCATTTGACGGGATATCATCAGCAGTCGCTGGTCACCTAGGTGAGCTTGTTCACTGGTACCTGTACTGGTTGGTGTGTTGACGTGACCTTCATCCATAAAGATCCATCCAACGGTCCACTTGTGTCTGGGATGACTGCACCACAAGAGCCCGTGAGATAAAGCTGTTGAGGTCAGTAGCTCTCTGCCTGCATGCCACATTCAATGGTATTTTGTGCCTTGTTCCTTAGGGTCAGCCATCTTTACTGGAAGGTGTGAAAGGTATTTCTTCACAAGTTGGTCAGTTTTGTTCGCACTTGACCAATTATCACTCCTACCTAGAGCAGGTGGGCGTGTCACGTCACTCGTGTACCTCTCTGACCACACCTCTTACCACGCTTCGTCACTTTCTTGTAGCGGTTGTTCCAGCATGCCGATATACAGGAGATGGAGTTTCTGTCACCAAGGAATAAGAAGGTGGGGGTGGGGGGGATCAGTGGGGGTAGCGGGGGCCAGGTCTGTATCAGGGTGCTTAGCAGGGTGGTCCACTACTGGGGTGAAGGCCCTTCTGGTGGAGATAAGTTTGTCTAATGCAACTGATACAACCTTGCCAATGATTAGTTACTACTACTCACTACGTACAGTACACACACTATAATCACAACCTTATGTGTATCTTCAAGTTCCTGGAACTATTGAAGCAGTCTAAATCCAAGACAAGACCCATTGAGAGTGCTCTTACTAACTTTGTGGAGAAGTTGTCAGAAGAATTCTCCCAGCAGGTGAGTCCCATGGCTGGGTAGTGTTCTCCGCATCACATGATAACCACCTGTACCAGTGTACAAACTACCAGCATGCAAGCTTCAGTCCTTGTTGCTCTTGGTTGCAGGACTTGGAGGAGTTTGTGATGGCTTGGTCAGAACTCACCATCTTTGTAGAGAGACTGACACCATTTCATCAGATGAGTCTGGAGGAGGAGTCTTCTCTTCCTTCCTGTGGACAGAAGCTCTCCGATAGGAACAGGTTCCTGTCTTCTGTGGTACCTCTACTGCCTGGGGCCTTGGGCTCGATGGGGGACTACATCCACTTGTTAATTCAGAGTACGTGTGTGTGTGTGTTTGTGTGTGTGTGTGTGTGTTTGTGTGTGTGTTTGTGTGTGTTTGTGTGTGTGTGTGTGTGTGTGTCTTTGTATGTTTATGTGTGTGTTTGTGTGTGTGTGTGCGTGCGTGTGTGTGTGTGTTTATGTGTGTGTTTGTGTGTGTGTGCGTGCGTGCGTGTGTGTGTGTGTGTGTGTTTATGTGTGTGCGTGTGTGTGTGTGTGTGTGCACCCTCGGATGGTCCTACTGTGTCCCTGTGTTGATCCTAGATGCGGCACACCCCAATGAAGGTGCCCTGTGTATTCGACTATGTAAATTGGTTCAAGTCCTTCACGGCAGTCTCAAAGGTAGGTACAGTGCTCGGTTTAGTATGTGCAGTTGTGGATTAGCAACACATGAACTGAAGTGAAAGAGGTGTTGATAGACAGGAGAATGGTTCTCCATTCGTAGGTTTAATGGCTGCATTCTCTGCCAAAGTGACACTGGAATACCAAATGCCAACTATATCTGCTGTGAGTGTGTGTGTGTGTGTGTGTGTGTGTGTGTGTTTACCTACAAAAATGGTTGTTCTCTCTCAGAAACTGAAAACGACTAATGAGTGTATTCTCTCTTCACTCAATGGACTCTGTGGAGCAATGGACCAGGTTTGGATCCTTGTTTGGCTCCCACTACTGCTGGCACTATTGTTTGTTTTTTGTCCCGCTATTGTTGTTGTTGTGGTTTGTGCTACACCCTTGATGTTGTTGTTATGTATAATTCACTGTTGTTATTGTTTATTGTTTATTGTTTACATCATCATACGGATGATTGCCTCTGTAGTAAACCCATCCTGGGGACAGCCTCTGTTAGTTATTTGCTAATGTCATTCCTGGTCCCACTACAGGTGAATGCCTTCATGAGTGCTCAAGGGTCTGCCCTACTCTTGGTGAGAACTGCTGTCAAGACCAAGCCACAACTGTTGGAAGACAGTAAAACCAGCCAGGTGGGACCCTCCCACATTGTATATGACACACCCACACTTACTTGTGACATGTCCATTTGGATGTATGACACACCCTTCCACTTATGTGGAACACACCCACACACATGTATGATGTACTCATTCTTGTGTGACACACCCATGTAACACGCCTCCTTCTATATTTGGTTTCTCTCCTTTTGGTGTAGGCCATCGTGAATGGTGGGGAGGAGGTTCTTATTTCCTTGGCAACCTCATCAGAAGCACTGGCTGAGGTCAACCAGATGAAAGAAGCTCTTGAGAAAAATTTAGAAGAAGCTCAAAAAAGAGTTGTTACTTTAGAAGAGGTATGATAATTCCATCTCTCTGTCTCTACATGTCCTTGTGTGATATTTCACTAGCTGTGTGGTGTTTATGTCACAGGAGAAGGAGACACTTCTTGTTGAATTCCAGCTGGTAAAGATGAAACTTGAGAGAGAGCAGAAATCAGGTGTCAGTCACCCTGACTCCGGGAGGAACCAAGAAGCAGACTCCACCAGCCTGCAGGGAGAAGATGGTGCTGTTTCTGAAGGAGAACTTGTGCAGAAACACTTTGCAGGTAGAGTAGCTGAGCTCTCGTCACAGGTGAGTTGTGTACTGACTGCAGTGCTGGGGGCACCAGAAGATCATCCGTTACTCATCACACACAGGTCCAGCAGAGTGACAGCAAGGTCACTTTCTTGGTTGCTGAGGTTTGGTCTTTCTGTGGTATAAGAGCTGTATGGTTGTGTGTGTGTGTGTGTGTGTGTGTGTGTGTGTGTGTGTGTGTGTGTGTGTGTGTGTGTGTGTATGTGTGTGTGTGTGTGTGTGTATGTGCGTGTGTCTATTTCTCCCTGTCCAATGTAGTGCCAGGCCCTCCAGAAGCAGCTGGTGAGCAGCTTGAACTCCAAGGCTCGGTTAGAGCTGGATTTGGAGGAATCGTCTATCACTATATCAAAGCTGGAAGTTAGTGACTCACTTGTGATATTGACTGCACCTCAAGTAACATGTCTATTGGAATCCCCAGGACGAGATCAAGACCCTCTCCTCTAACTATGAAACCCAGCTGAGTGTGATGTCCGACCACTTGTGTTCTCTGAATGAGCAGTTGATGAACAAATCTGAAGCCCCACAAGCGCAGCGCACAACCAAGGTAAGACCACCGTCCTGGGTCCATCACTTGTGTGGGTTCACCAGTCACTTGTGTGGGTTCACCAGTCACACTGACTTTTTTGCAGCAAAAGAAAAAGAGAAATTAATGACACAAATTTAAGATCATTTTTAAGTTGTTGGCATGTGTGTTTATTTTGATGTATTATGTCCTTATCATCTGATATGAGATTGCTAGAACTTAATATGAATGAATTGCACAATGTGACATGATATATGTAATTATTTGTATTGCATGCATGTGATCCAGTGAGGAGTGTAGCTCCCCTCTCCACCCTCACACTCTACAGCACTCACTGCCAACAAAACTATTTTACTATTATCAATACCTGTCAATGCCTGTGGGCGTGTGGGCTTTGATAGAGCAGATTATCTATAATAGAAGCAAAGTTTATAATAACATTGTTTTAGTCGTTCTGCTAACAATGGCTTCCAGCAGGCCACAGCCGTAGGTGTTATTAGTGCACCCTCCTCACACTCACTATCTCACCATAACTCTCGGAGATGACATTGGCATCTAACCAGTTTAGCAAACAAGTTTACTAGCTACAGACTATACTTGGTCGGTACTTATGACATCTGTAGCTGAGGTAAGCAATGTCCAAACAGGACTGCAATAGTTCTGCAGCTGATAACATGAGCTTGTAAAGATTTACTATTGTGGGTTCAGCTTTGGGTTACGCAACCACCCTTTTAGCTCCTCAGAGATGCATTGGTATTCGCCATAGTCAGAAACTGGAATGAATCTCTGCAGCTGTCAATACGAGTCTGTCGTACCGTGGAGTGTCTATGGTCGTACGATTTGCAAGTCCCCGGAATAGTTATTATGCAAAGCAGTGTCGTTTGGCGGCTAATTGGCGGGTGGTAGTAAAATGGCTTCTGTCGAGATGCTAATGCGCACCTAATCTGTCCCGTGAGAAGTAACACTTTGCTCGGCGCTACAGTAAACATCGAATGCTTGTCTATTTTTGAGAGCAGCAGTAGAAGCAGTAAAGCATGGATAATTACAAGGTGAACTGCGTCTCCTAAACCATTGTCGGGCTCCCCGCCGACTGTCTTTCCATTTGCTTTCCCATCACGTGTAGATCCTGAAGCGGTTGGGTATGGGCTCTCAGGGAGCTGTGTATCTTGTCGAAGATAAAAGAACTAGTCAGAAATGCGTGATGAAACAGGCATGGCTTGCTCCCCCGTGCCTCCACTCTCCTTGCAATGTTCATCGGGCCCTTCTTGTTGCCTTGTCTTGTAGATTGAGTGTAATGACGAGAGAGAAGCAGCTAAAGCGTATAAAGAGGTACACACACACACACACACACACACACACACACACACACACACACACACACCATGGCATGTACTTCACCACTGTACAGGCTGTGGTACTGAAGGACCTCCAGCATTGCTACATTTGCAAGTACAAAGACTTCTTCTTGTGTTGGGATAAAACGGTACTAATTCACATTTGCCCCTCTCAACATGTGGTGGGCTACTTACATATCTCTGTCTGACTTCTGTAGTCGGAATCCATGATGATGTGCATCGTGATGGAGCACTATAAGCATGGGGACTTGGACAAGGCACTGAAGCAGAGGAGGAGTAAAAAGGAGCCGATTGAGGAAAAGGTCTGTCACTGTGTTCTGTGTGGTATGGGAGCTGTACTGCCAATCTTTAATGTAGTGTGTGTGTGTGTGCATGTCCAACCATCCAACCACCAGTGCACCACACCCACCTGCCAGTATACCACACCTATCCGCCAGTATACCACACCCACCTGCCAGTATACCACACCTATCCGCCAGTATACCACACCCACCCGCCAGTATACCACACCCACCCGCCAGTATACCACACCCACCTGCCAGTATACCACACCAACCCGCCAGTATACCACACCCACCCGCCAGTATACCACACCCACCCGCCAGTATACCACACCAACCCGCCAGTATACCATGTCCTCCCACAAGTATACAACACCCACTGACCAGTGCACCACACCCATTCACTAGTATATTACACCTACTCACCAATTCACCACACCCACTCACCAGTGCACCACACCCACCCACCAGTGCACCACACCCACCCACCACGGCACCACACCCACCTGCTATAGTCAAGTTAGCAGCATAATATCCCAAGCAGGCACCTTTGACCTCTGGTACACTGGTATCTACATGCAGTTACACAAGGTGTGTTTGCAGCTTGTTGTTCAGTGGGTGGTTGGCATTTCTATTTCTTTGATTTATCTTTCCAACGTGACACTGAGTACATCTGTATACACTCACACCACGTGGGCGTTGGCAATCATGTAGCACTGTAAGCTATATAATGTCCTTACTATATCTGTGTAGGTGGTACGGAGGTGGGTGGGCCAGCTCATTGAAGCTCTCGTATTCATCCACAACAACAGAGTCATCCACCGCGACCTCAAGCCTAGCAACGTCTTCATCACTGAAGATTTGGACTTGTTAATAGGTTGATACATACATACATACATCATGACATGAGTTGTCTGTGTGTGGAATGCATGTTGTTGTTTGTGTGGATTGTGCATTGTTGTTTGTGTGGATTG
This sequence comes from Chondrilla cf. caribensis, assembly GCA_964020155.1. Classification (NCBI taxonomy): domain Eukaryota; kingdom Metazoa; phylum Porifera; class Demospongiae; order Chondrillida; family Chondrillidae; genus Chondrilla; species Chondrilla cf. caribensis. The sequence goes on along the minus strand of OZ026563.1, from coordinate 4,809,923 downwards.
TGCGTTGTTGTTTGTGTGGATTGTGCATTGTTTGTGTGGATTGTGCATTGTTTGTGTGGATTGTGCGTTGTTGTTTGTGTGGACTGTGCGTTGTTTGTGTGGAGTAGGGTAGGCATGTGTTAGTGGTAAGCTGCCTGATGTGGTCTGGTTGGCACCATTCTTATCTTCACAGGGGACTTTGGTGTATCTACAATAATGGAGGACGTCCGGGTGATCACACGCTCCACAGTCGGTCAGTATTTACACGTACACTTGCAGTGAGCTGTGAGAGATGTGTGCTGTGATGTGAGATTCTGTTTTGCTGTCATAAACACTACTCACAATAATATCCTGTGCATGCATATTTGGGATGTTGGAGTGTCCCCGCCCTCCGTCATCCTCTCCACCATTGACCACACCCCACTGCAGGTTCAGTGAACTGGATTGCTCCCGAGGTCCTCGAAGCCCAGGCACCAAAGTAAGCTGAAGGCTAACCCAACACGAATGCAACTCACTGTGTAGTGTGTTCCTGTGTAGTGTGTTCCTGTGTTGTGTGTTCCTGTGTAGTGTGTTCCTGTGTTGTGTGTTCACTGTGTTGTGTGTTCCTGTGTAGTGTGTTCCTGTGTCCTGTGCTGCAGTTCACTGTGTTGTGTGTTCCTGTGTCCTGTGCTGCAGGTATGATGAGCGCTCAGATGTATGGTCACTTGGTTGTGTCACCTTGGAGATGATCACATGTGGATTACTTGATGTGAGTGTGTGTGTTGTGTAATGTACCTACATACCTACGTATATTGAAAGCTGTAGGGTGTTTACTGCACACTACGTACTTGTTTGTTACAGCAAGTCGCTCTTTCAGGGATTCTCTTCCAAATCAAACTCAGCCCCAACGTATTGGAGGACCTGCTCTGTAAAGTTCAGAAGGTTCTCCTGTTGAGTGTGTCTTAGGTGTGCTGTTATGATGTTTGGAGGTGACTCTACACTTCTGTAGACGTATTCTGTTGAGCTGTGTGATGTGGTCCGGTCCATGTTGAGGAGGTCCTTCCACCAGAGACCAACTGCCAGGTTTGCCCAATGTCAATTCTTTGTTCTGTACTTCCCGTATATTGTCAGTATACTACTCAAATAACTAGGATATTTTAATTGCTCAGTATACGACCCGTGCACACTCAGTATACTACTGTACACCCCATAGTGCATTGGTGAAGGTCCCTGTCATACAAGATTGTCTTCGTTTGAACAATTCGTCGTTGTATGAGGAAGAAGAGCAGGAATGTGGCAGTGTGAATGAGGGTGAGTGGTGATTGTGTCGGGTGAGGAAGAGTGTGACAGTGGTGCCGGGTGAGGGAGAGTGTGACAGTGTTGCCGGCTGAGGAAGAGTGTGACAGTGGTGCCAGGTGAGGGAGTGGGACAGTGGTGTCGGGTGAGGGAGAGTGTGACAGTGGTACCACGTGAGGGAGAGTGTGACAGTCGTGCCGGGTGAGGAAGAGTGTGACAGTGGTACCAGGTGAGGGAGAGTGTGACAGTCGTGCTGGGTGAGGGAGAGTGCGACAGTGGTGCCAGGTGAGGGTGAGTGTGACAGTGGTGCCAGGTGAGGAAGAGTGTGACAGTGGTGCCGGGTGAGGGTGGGTGAGGGAGTGGGACTGTGGTGCCGGGTAAGGGAGAGTGACAGTGGTGCTGGGTGAGGGATAATGATGGTTGTACCCAGTGAGGGAGTGATTTGGTGCTGGGTGAGGGAGAAAGTGTGCAGTGGTAGTCATTTTGGTCCTTCGAGATACTTCATGAGGAGTTCAGTTGCTAAGATACCACTACCATTACCCTCACGGACTGATATGAATTGAACACCCGCTCGTAGCCATGACCAAATATGGCATACGGATGTGTGGGTGTGCATTAATTGCTGACAAGGATAATCTGTTTAATTACTGTGAGTATCAAATGGGGGATGGGGCCACTTGAGCCTAAAGTTGTTAGACGAGAGGTTTCTCATCAAAGCTGTTCTCCATCGTACGTGGTGAGGTTACATGTTTAACAAACATCAATTGATATTTCAATTGAATTACTCCAACATGTGTTATCACTTACTTTATCGTGCTCCCCAAGTTAGTTAATATCTAATTTATTTCATCATCAGCTGAACTGGAAACGCATTCAGCACCACAAACACATGCACTTGTATGGTTTTCTTTCAAGCGGCTAATCAACGTAAACAGAGCAAGGAGTGGGAGAGTGCGCTCCAAACAACTTGAGCAGTTGATGATGATATTCCCTTTCACCATCAGCAGAAATTTGATATGTTGAGATGCATAATGCACACAGTCATCAGTGTGTGTGTATATATGTTCAATATGTGATTCAGCATTGCTTTCAACCTGTGTGTGTGTGTGTGTGTGTGTGTGTGTGTGTGTGCGTGTGGTGGTGTGTGGGTGTAGATGTGTGTACTGATCTATTTAGCCCATTGTTTGAAGATGGTGTACAGATGTACATAGATCCCAGTCAGCGAGTGTCTACCTACCTACATTAAAAGGATATGTTACTGTGTATATTCTAATAATATTGAATATCATATTACAATCAACACCACAAGGGCCATTGTGATTTACAAGGTCAACGGGAGAGGGAGGTTCTTTGTTCCTAGTTCACCCTCTGCTAGTGTGTGTGTATACTTTCCCGTTTGTTCTACAAAGACACCTTCATTTTCACAAGTATTGTGTTCCAGTCAATCAAAGCAAATTCGTACGTGGAAATATACAATTGAATCAAATCGATATGTGAAAGTGCATGACATGAGAATTGTGATGCATGCTCTTTGAACCAATGTGTCTGCTATCGCCAGACTGAATTGGAGTGTGTTCATGCTGGAGATTAATTCCGTGTGGATGAAGGGGGCGGGTGGTTGTAGTGGGCGTGTACATAGGGTCATTTAATGTACTGTGAGTGGGTATGTACATAGGGTCAGTGGGCGTGTACATATGGTCAGTGAACATGTACATAGGGGAGTGGGTGTGTACATACGGTAGATAGGCTTACACATGGTAATATCTGGTCGATCATGCCTCTCTCCCTCATCAGCTCCTGCCTGTCCGAGGAATGGTTCAGTAGCTGAAGTCTTTGGTATGTTCACAGTGTTTCCTGACAGTGTGTGTTCACTCTGTACTGTTCTGTGTGACTATCGTCTCAACTATTGTCATCCCTTGGTCCCAGACTACCTCCAGGAGAACATCCGAAATAAATACTGTGTTATCCAAGGATTGGGCTACCTAGTGGAGCTCTCTCCCCCAAATGGTGAGGTCCTCATGAGCTGTAGCTCTCTGTGTTCCAGGCTGGTTCTACCGTGTATGAACCAAATCCAACTGGTGCTGTGTGTGGGACTGTTCTCTTCCAGACTGCTCACCCCAGGGAGGTACCCAACTCCTCTCTACTGCCCCCAGGGAGGTACCCCCACTCCTCTCTACTGCCCCCAGGGAGGTACCCCCACTCCTCTACTGCCCCCAGGGAGGTACCCCCACTCCTCTACTGCCCCCAAGGAGGTACCCCCACTCCTCTACTGCCCCCAGGGAGGTACCCCCACTCCTCTACTGCCCCCAAGGAGGTACCCCCACTCCTCTCCTGCCCCCAAGTAGGTACCCCCACTCCTCTATTGCCCCCAAGGAGGTACCCCCACTCCTCTACTGCCCCCAAGGAGGTACCCCCACTCCTCTCTACTGCCCCCAGGGAGGTACGTACCCCCACTCCTCTACTGCCCCCAAGGAGGTACCCCCACTCCTCTACTACCCCCAGGGAGGTACCCCCACTCCCTTCAATGTATTATTTTTGTGTGTCTATTACTCAGGTTATCTGTAGTCTATGCTCCCCTTGCACTAGGTCTTTGTGATGGGGACAGAGACCAGTTGAGGACCACCATGCTGAGGTACAGCGGGTCCTCTGATGTGCAGGAACTGGCCCTTCGCCTGCTGTCCAATCAGGAGCCACAGTTAGGTAATGGACAACGTTTGGGAGTAAATTGAATACCTCCGTTGCCTTCCCACTGGTCACTGACCAGAGGCATGCGTGGAGATTGTAGTTGTGATAATATATTGTCTTCTTATGTGCAATTAGACGGACCTCTTCTACTGGCAGTAGTGAAAGCAATGGAGGTTGGTGTGTGTTGACTTGACCTTCAATTGTGTGAGTGCTTGTAGTGGTCGTGTTTGCTGTGTAGGCACACACACACTGTTGTGAGATACAGAAGGGTGGGACCTCCTTGTTGGTGATGGCAGCTAGCGAGGGTGAGTGGTCTGGTGCGTTATGGGTGGTGGGTGTGGTGTGTTGTGTGTTTAGGGGCATGGGTAGTGGGCGTGGTCAGTGATGGGTAGTGAGTGTTTGTGGTGAGTGATGGGAGTTGGTGTGGTGTGACAGTTTGGATATTATTGTTCATCTGTTGGTCACTGGCTGGTTATTTGGTAGTCTCAGAATCACATTCAAAGATATTTTCTGAGTTGCACGGAGTACAGGCTGTCCTTGGAGCTCTAAGAGCCTTCCCTGACTGTGCAGATCTTGTGTTGAACAGTTTTATGTTCTTGTGGAGCTTGTCAGTCCACGGTGAGTGTGGGTGGAGCATCAGTGACTGAGGGCGAGTGTGGGTGAGGGTTAGTGAGTGTGGTGAATGTGAGGGAGAGTATGGTGAGTGTGATTGAGACCGAGTGAATGCACTGGTCTTGTATGGCTAGACCATTCTCTCATTGTGGCTGCAATAGTGATTTTAATAGCCCCCTGGTTCTAGTACTGACCCTGTGAGTGAGAGTTTATCACCAGTCAACAAACACATTGTCAACTAATTACTAGTTGTAGCATTCCACATCTCATACCATCTCTGCATTAGCATATCTTCTCCATTTGTGTCTACCTGTTCCTTTTGTATGGTAGAAGATATCAAGAGGTTGGTTGGTGAAGAAGATGGGATTAGACACATTTATAAATTGCTATGTCATCACTGTCTTGAGAGAAATATCATGGACACCGGATTGTCCCTGCTGTGGAGTCTGTCAGTAGAAGGTGTGTGTGTGTGTGTGTGTGTGTACGTATGTCATGCTTGTAATTATGTCTTATTATGTGTATTTGTGTACGTGTCTGTTCATCACTAACCTGATGTCCACCGCATAACTAATTTATGTAAAACTATATATTGATATTGTAATTGCTAAATTGTATCATTTTACAAGTACGTATAAGGCACTCACTCTCACACACACAACACACACGCACAACACACACAACACATAACACACACACAACACACCAGCACAACACACACAACACATAACACACACACATGCACACATACATACACACAACACACATACATACACACACATGCTCATGTACACCCACAGCTGTCCGTATTTATTTCACACGGTAACTCACATAGCTTGTATCTCAGGCATCTGGTCCACATACCAGCTACCACTCACTCACTCATTCTTCAAAAGTTCAGAACCATCTTGTCTGGTGCATTATTGGGCAGATAACAGGCGAGCTCAATTGCATTGTGCTGCACCATTCAAAGTATTGACAGAGATAACACTTGAAGGACGTTTGTGTGGGCTAATAAGGTCCTCTTGTCTTGCACCCGAGGGTTGGTGTTAAGGATCTACTCATTGTATCCTGTAACCTTATTGGTTGAGGTCATCGTGTAGGTCATCACAGGTGTGCTCTGAAATATAATACTCTGTGTGGAATGTACCGCAGTAGACCCTGTGTGGAATGTACTGGTGTTAGCTGTGGCTTGTCCCTCAACAGATGCTAATGTGGTCACCATGGTTGATGTTGGAGTAGTGGATGTGGCAGTAAATGCATTGAGAGACCACATGAAGGTATGGATGTATGTACTGTGTGTACAGTGGTCCCATCATGGTGGTCCCATCATGGTGTCCCATCATGGTGTCCCATCATGGTGGTCCCATCATGGTCCTAACACCTAGTTCTATCATGGGGGTCCTAATTTAGGACTAATTGTCTAAATGAAAGGAGATGAGTCTTGTGTTTCCATGGTAACAAATGTGCCAATCCTCTACATTGTATCTTTTGATCAATTTGATTGAATTCTCTACTAATTAGTCTGTAGGTTCAGAGATATGGCTCTGCTATTGTGATCCAATCCCTGCCCGTGGGCAAGTGGCCCATCTCATGTTGTGTGGCCAATAGCAGATTAATGATTACAAACAAAAGCCACACCAAAGTGCCAGTGCATGAGTGTCTGTGCTGGATTGTGTTGGGTGGCTTGGTCTATTACAGGCACTACCTCTATGGTGTGTGTGTGTGTGTGTGTGTGTGTGTGTGTGTGTGTGTGTGTGTGTGTGTGTGTGTGTGTAGTGACGGACTGATGATGCATTGGGTGTTACTGTTTCTCCATCCCTCCAGGATCCGGGTGTAGTCAAGTACTCGTGTGCACTTCTGTCATCGCTGGTGGGCTGTAGTGGTGAGTGGAGGGCTGTAGTGGTGAGTGGTGGGCTGTAGTGGTGAGTGGTGGGCTGTAGTGGTGAGTGGAGGGCTGTAGTGGTGAGTGGAGGGTTGTAGTGGTGAGTGGAGGGCTATAGTGGTGAGTGGTGGGCTGTAGTGGTGAGTGGAGGGCTGTAGTGGTGAGTGGTGGGCTGTAGTGGTGAGTGGAGGGCTGTAGTGGTGAGTGGTGGGCTGTAGTGGTGAGTGGAGGGCTATAGTGGTGAGTGGAGCGCTATAGTGGTGAGTGGTGGGCTGTAGTGGTGAGTGGAGTGCTGTGTTATTTAGCACAAGAAATGTTTTGCTAATACGTACGTAGTCGTTGTTGAATAATTAAAAAATTCTAATACTTTCAGTATTAGTTACTGTTAAATGATCAAACTTTTGATCAGTTTTAGTTTGAGCTATCGTGTACCAGATGCTAGCCTTCACGATTTGCCAGAATAATATGACGAATGTCTTTGTGACAGCCATAACACGCGATTGTTGTCTGCATAATTCCAAGCAGACATAATATGAGTGCTGTGTCTGGCAGAGCACTACTAGTCCAAGTTTGACTTTCTAACAACATTTGGTTTAGTTCTGGTTTGGAGCCTTCCCCAATAGCAATTTCAATTTTAGTTGGTGAAGATTATTAAAACTAAAATTCAGATGTTTGGACAGCTGTTCTCTGGAAGTATCTCTGGTGGTGATAATCAGTATTGATCTCACTGGCCTGTATCGCATGGCACATCGCACCACTTGTACAGTTACTGTTCTCACCGCGATCTTCACTGTATACGTACCTGGACTTGAGTGGGAGGGGGCTTACATAGCAATGGGGGCGTATTGCTATGATACATACACAGTTATAAGCTCATTAAGCCAACCTTGTGTGTGTGTGTGTGTGTGTGTGTGTGTGTGTGTGTGTGTGTGTGTGTGTGCATATCTGTATTGTTGGCCTTGAGTGGCATTGACAACCTCAATAAGGATTGCGTCTATTTAGTATTTAATGCACTTGTGGGCTTCGTGGTGGAGTTGAGTTTGTGTTAATTTCTTCTCTTCTGTGGTTGCTTTGGGATAAATTGAGGATTAGGTGCTGATGAATGTGAATCTCCGACTAACACATTTCCAGACACAGAGAAATGCATTCCTTCATCATTGAGCTTCATCCAGTATGGGCCTTGTATGGGTTCAAACTTGAAAGGCTTCATGAATTCATCTTTTTGATTTGTGTGTGTATGTGTGATGTGTGTGTGTGTGTGGTGTGTGTGTGTGTGTGTGTGTGTGTGTGTGTGTGTGGTGTGTGTGTGTGTGTGTGTGTGTGTGTGTGGTGTGTGTGTGTGTGTGTGTATGTGGTGTGTGTGTGTGGTGTGTGTTTGTGTGTGTATATGTGGTGTGATGTGTGTGTGTGTGATGTGTGTGTGTGTGTGTGTGTGTGGTGTGTGTGGGTGTGTGGGTGTGGTGTGTGTGTGTGTGTGTGTGTATGTGGTGTGTGTGTGTGGTGTGTGTTTGTGTGTGTGTATATGTGGTGTGTGTGTGTGTGTGGTGTGTGTGTGTGTGTGGGTGTATGTGGTGTGTGGGTGTGGTGTGTTTGTGTGTGTATATGTGGTGTGTGTGTGTGTGTGTGTGTGTGTGTGTGTGTGTGTGTGTGTGTGATATGTACACAGTACTACTGTTCAACACCACTGAATACACTGATATTGCTCATACTTGGCATGTGTGTTAACTCATTGGAGCTGAGAACATACTGGTGTGTTGTCCACTTCTGTGAGCATAGCCTGAGGCTGTATCATTTGTCTCCAGTTCAACACCATCCGGGATGATTGCATCGTGAACCAGTGTAACACAGTATCTGATTGACCGTTCTGGTTACAGCTGTATTGACGGCTTACACAGATGTTGTAGTGTGTCCTCTTCCCACCTGACATGTTTACACAAGACAGCTGCCGCTATGTGTGGTTTTCCTGTTTACTGAAACAATGTAAAGCACCCTCACTTTGTGTGTGCTTGTCTACATCAACATTCATGCTGGTGTGACGCAGACATCAATGATAGCGAGTAGCGATTTCCCTCTATAGCTGTAGGATTCCTCACTATCTACTGGTGTGTGTTCCCACAGGTCCTTGCTGTGGCTTCATTTGTGGTGTAAGTATATATCATCTCTGGAAATTGTTTTACAATCGAATATTATGAACTACCTGGTGGGTACATTATGAACTACCTGGTGAGTACGGTATGGGCTACCTGGTGGGTACGTTATGGGCTACCTGGTGGGTACGTTATGGGCTACCTGGTGGGTACATTATGGGCTACCTGGTGGGTACGTTATGCGTATTTCCCCTATGTACTACATTTGGATCTGTACAGTGTGACCTATCCTGCACACGGACTAGTACCGTGTAGTCTGTACAGTGTGATCTGAATGATTCATTCTCTACAGAGACCACTGCATTCCAGGTTGTGCACACTCAGAAGGGCTTGGAAGGAATTCCACTGGTGGTGGAATCGCTGAGGTATTGCGATGCTGTAATATTTGTGGTGTTCATGTGGTGAACCTGTGGTTGTGTGTGGACCTTATATGTGTTGTACCCGTTTACTAAGGATTGCCTTCAATTGCTTGCAGACAGCATAGACAAGACACAGATGTCCTGGAGCATGTACTTTCGCTGGTGAAGCAAATGAGTTATTACAGTATGTGTGTGTGTGTGTGTGTGTGTTTTGTACAAGTTATGTGAACCTACATGTATACCCTGATCAACATGTCTTGAAAACTGCTATTTGAGTCCAAGAGTGTGTACTACATGCAATTCCTGCAATAGACTGACAGTGACACGCCTACTTTCTCTTTCAAGGGGACGTACTGGAAGAAATGGTCTCTCTCAAAGTTTGTGAGATGATAGCTGATCTTCAGGATCAATACCATCAAGATCAAGTGAGTGGAGGACTGCAACCCCACTACCTCTGTGTGGTTATCACTGATGGAGATTGGTTACTGTAGGTCACCTAGGACTGTTATACCTTAATTTCCTGTTGTCCTTCCAGAAATTTCAACAAAAGCTCAAAGACCTTGTTGAAACTATGTCTGTGTGATGTGTGCAGTTCCTCCCAAGCACCCCCACATGTACATTGGATGGACAGGTCACCATGAAAATCAATCAATCTTAAAAACAATACTTAATGTCAAAACCACATTGATATGAAAAAGAGTAAAATTATTGCAAATAATGTCAACGACACCCACACTCAGTTGCTACACTGTCTTTGATTGGAAATGCTACTAAACTGTTAGGTCCTTGGGTGATGACGTGGAGCGGGTTGTAACTAACAGGGACACACGAAGGTGAGGGGACATCAGAGGCCGACAGTAAAGCCAGCATCAACGCGTGGTTCTTGGTGTAGTTTTGCTGTGGCGAGGTGAGCATCGACTTTAAGCTGCAGACTCCAGAGCAAACTCCAATGTCGAATGTCTTGGGGAGTATCACGTGTGACAGTCCACGTACCTTCGAAACGGTAATGCGGTAACTCTGCAGATGGCAAGAGGGAGGGCCTACGGAGCGACGCGATATTCTCCTAGAGGCTTCAAATAACGGGGCGTCTTGGAGACCCATCGTCGCGGGCGCGCCTTCTTGATAGAGTGCTAGAACTGGTTGGAATCTATAGCGAGCTCGTCTTCTCTCCGGCAAGACTTTTCTCAAGTCCGTTAACTTCACGGGTAGTTTGCCACGACTGCACCGCTCGGCACATGCTATGGAGGTGCGTAGTTGTATTCGTCTACTAGCATTGGTCAGTGGCCATAAACTTTGAAAAATGCTGGCTATATTGACATCGATCCAACTGAATGAGATGCTACGGAAATCCACACTTTCTTGAACCTTTTCTATCCTTCCCAAACTGGTGAAGTTGACCTCTACTGTAATTATCCCGCTTAAACACGAGTTAGATACGTTCTTTTTCGTTACGTGAAAGCGCCAAATAGCTTTACTTAATGGCGAATGTCTTTCCTCTGAATTCAGAATGCTCTCCAGGTTCAAAGTATTCACGACACTTTGACGGCACGTGGGCGTTCCTGCGATGCCACCATCAGCTGAAATGTCCTTGTCTAAAGAAGAATCAAAGTGTTTTCAATTCCCAACTATAATAAACAGCCTTCATCGAACACGTAAACACGTAATGTTACGAGGACAGTATACTCACCCATGGTGTCCGTAAAGACCGTGACACGGTTGGCAACCTTATGCCTGTAGAGATCCAATACATACGGGTGTACGAACACACCTAGACCTCCGCTTAGAAGACTGCAGAGCAACACACAAATTCCTCGAAGAAGCATGACTGGCGTCAATTATAAAAATCCACTGCCAGTCACCTGAATTTAACGAAGCAATTAATCATATTCATTGATGATGCAATTCGGGGGAACGGATGGGATTTTACCTACTTGTCTGCACCATTAGCACCAATAGCACATCACTCGCATCACACAAACACATCCCTTCCTATAATTCTCAACATTGTTTAAACATGCTAGAAGTCTTCTTGAACCCAGTGAATACCATCAGATGCCAACAATGCTAATCTACTTTGTCATTATGTAATCCAGGGCACTGTCATAGAATGCTAAGCATCCCACGTGAACAGCATTTGTTGTTTCTAATAATATCAATGTGAAACAATACACATCTACACGTGTACAATGGGCCTATGATAACAGTTCCTCATTGGTTATAACAGTACATCTTTTTACACTGGGTGTGTGATAACTGAATAATTCCACCCTTGCAGCTAGTTTATAAATATAATATTAGAAAATATAAAATACAAATGTGAATAAAAATGTACATTTCTTATCCTGTCTAAGCAGGTAAATGAACAGAGTATCTACATCCACACTATTTCACTGCTAGTGTGCCAACAAAGGTTGACTTGAATAAAAAAAGTGTTTTATTATCCTGTTGAGAGCAGGTAAATCAACAGACTATCTACACCCACACTCCTTCACTGATAGTGTGCTGACAAATGTTGACTTGACAGTGGCACCAACCAATTCATAAATGTGAATGAGGTTGTACTTGATGGGGACACAGGAGATGTGTAAGAAGCGATACTCGTCTTTCTTCCCGAGCTTCATCTTGGACATTACGTGTTCTGTTATGATTATTGAATTCCAATGTTGAAGCATGAGGTTCAACCCACACTGCCCTCCACAATACCCTATGTTGATATTATCGGGGTGTATAATCTTCTTATTGGGATAAATGTCTCTTGACTTGACATAAAGGTGTTTACGACTACAGCGCTGCAAATGAAATGAAGGTATGCGTTTGTCTCGAGTTACTCTTCGTTCTTTGGCCAAAGGTTGCAGAAATGGGACTAGGTCTTCGTTGTGGAAGTGGACAGCTAGGAGAGGTTGAAAGTACATAGCCTCTTTTCTCTTTCCAGAATAGAGTCTCCAATCGATTAACTCAAAAGGAATGGACACACCTTCGGAGCACTTCAAGCATCTCAGAGTAGATCGGATAATTATATTTTCAGGCATTTGAGAGGAATTTTTGAACGAAGCGGTAACGTTTATTCTTAACCACTTCGAATTCCAATCAGAAGAAATATTTTCGACATATCTTCGGATCCCTGTCCCCCACCAGACCACAACTTCGACTTGTAATTCGTTGCAAAGAGAGACATTCCTTCGGTTCGTTCTGTTGAGGTAGATGTTCCATAAAACTTTGCTCACCGCCAAGTTCTGTTCACGTGACGAATCGCGCAAGCCCGTTGTCGACAAGGAATTGATCATTAACTGTTCACAAGGTGAATTGGTGCTGGTAATTGTTCTGTTCACAATGTTATCTGGAAGAAAATCAGAGAAAGTAATCGTTATTGTAGTCTAAGGGTTGTCGACATAATGACTATTAGGTCTTACCATCGTCTAAGACTCCCCAAACAGTTACGTCTTCAGACTGTACTCCGCTACGAACTGTGCCGAATTGATCGGTCGTTTCCTCGTAGACTTGGAGCAAGTAGGGATGGATGAATCCGGAAGACCTCTGCCCTATCAGAGAAGCTGATACAGATCCAAGCAGTAGTACGAAGACAGTGCGAATTGCGGCGTCCATGTGGTCTACACTCGAGTGGACTTCGTTCAAAATGGCTCGACTAATGAGAGCCAGAATTTATAGAAAGCCATTCAATTGGTGGAGTGGGCGGGACCTTGGTGATAAGGCTGGAACCTCGCAATTGAAAGAGATGCCTTCCACGCCCGAAGTGGGTGCGAATGTCCCGAGCCCGGGAGATGCTTTCCACTCCATAGCAGTCTTCCTCGGTGGTTTCGTGGACGCTTACCGCGTCGGGAACGAGTCCAATACCAGCCAACACTCGGAGCACCACTCGGGAGGCCACGACAAAGAGCCAAAGACACTCCTATTTCTCTTCTTTGCTTTTGCAGTTGGAGGTAGCGAGTGCGCTGGCCGGTGCATGCACTTTGTACGTTTACAAAGCTCTTTGCCTGTGTTTCTCTCTTGCATTCGTAGCCCTGGTACGCCACCTCTTCAAGAAGACACCCATACCTTACACTGTGATTTTGATATGCATTGGTCTAGTGGTGGGAGCCGTCTCCAATGTTATTCCAGTCATTCGCGACTTCACACAGCTAGCAAGTATCGACCCCCACCTAATGCTGTACATATTCCTACCTATACTAATATTCGAGTCAGCTTTTGCAATGGACGTTCACACGTTCAAGAAGACTGTTGGACAGTCACTGGTTCTGGCAGGACCAGGCATGGTGGTGAGTGCTGTCCTTACGTCCGTCATGGTACGATATCTCTTCAACTACAATTGGCCATGGAATGTGTGTTTGCTGTTTGGGACCATTCTGAGTGCAACGGACCCTGTGGCAGTTGTGTCGTTGTTGAAAGGACTAGGTAGGGTCAGCTCTCCCCGTCCCTATTGTATATTTGAAATTGAATGCTTTCTCAACCAGGAGCTCCAGTACAGCTTGGCATTGTTATTGAAGGAGAATCGCTGCTCAACGATGGAGCAGCCATTGTTCTTTTCAATGTGCTATTGTCTGAGCTGCTGCCCAATGTTACTCAGACAGGTGAGCGTTGCTAGGAAACCTTTTCATTATGTTACCAAGTAGCCAATCCAATTTAGGATTGCCATGCATTTCTAATGAACCAAGTCATGTCAAATCTGTGTCCATACTTTAGGTCTTGATATTTTCTTCTACTTTGCGCGAGTGGCTCTGGTGGGTCCACTGTTCGGTTGGTTCATGGGCAAGTTGACCGTTCTTTGGCTGTCTCATGTGTTTAATGATGCTCTCATCGAAATCACCATCACCCTGGTCTCCACCTACATCACGTACTTCATTGGGGAGGCCTACTGCCAGGTCTCGGGAGTCCTCTCTGTTGTCACTCTTGGTATTGAGATAAGCAGCAGGAAAAGCAACATTAGCCCTGAGGTGGAGAAGTTCCTTCACAGGTTAGTGGGTGTATGTGCTTGTTCACTGTTATCATATGTACAGTCAGTTTGAAGTGTTGACCTCTTTATCTACAGGTTCTGGGAGATGCTGGGATACCTAGCAAACACGCTTATCTTCATTCTTGTGGGGGTAGTCATTGCACAGCAGGCCTTCTCTGGTGTGGAGTCTTTGGGGTGGATGTACCTCATAGTCCTGTATTTTACACTGATTGTTGTCAGGTGCGTGAACCTCGTTGACCTGGAGTTGGGTCATTTCCTGTACTTTGTCTGAATTTGCTACAAAGATTACTGCTTTAGTAATACCCTACATAGTTTGGTGTTGTTCGTTATCGCATTTGGTGCTCTCTGTTGTATGTTGGAATTATTGTTATAATAATATAATTATGTCACCTGGCTGTTGTTGTTTACAGTATAGATTTCACACTTCTGTTGTATGTTATGTAGATTGTTTATGTCTGCCTTCCAGATTGTTTTTGTTTGCTACATACATAGATTGCTGGTGGTTTTGTTGGCGGCACCAATTCTGAGTAAGATAGGGTACAACCTGACCTGGCAACACGGGGTGGTGATCTCTTGGGGAGGGCTTCGTGGGGCAGTGGGCCTCGCTCTGGCTCTGGTGGTGGTCCAGGAGGGGAATGCCAATGAAGGGACCATCTTGAGCCAAATTGGGAACCATGTGAGTCTGATTGTTTTGTTGGGTTTGTCAAACTATTGAAACAATATAAAGTATGCAACATTATGCATTATGTGTGTTTTGTGTGTGTGTGTGTGTGTGTGTGTGTGTATGTATGTACATGTGTGTGTGTGTTTTGTGAGTGTATGTGTGCATGTGTGTATGTACGTACATGTGTGGATGTGTTTGTGTATATATATGGTGTGTGTGTCATGCCTGGTATATGGGTGTATGTGTCATGCCTGGTATATAGGTGGGTGTGTCATGCTTGGTATATGGAGGGGTGTGTCATGCCTGGTATATGGGTGGGTGTGTCATGCCTGGTATATGGGTGGGTGTGTCATGCCTGGTATATGGGTGGGTGTGTCATGCCTGATGTGGGGAGGGGCACTGTGACAGAAATGTCTGTATCTGTCTGTGCGCGGAGCAGATGAGATCAATGTACAACTATCCGAAGTGTGTGGGAAGGAATTGTAACAAGGGTTAGAATGACCCTGGATTGCTGTCAGCTCAGACACTCGTCTGGCAGCACAATACAACGCTTGCAATGAATACAGTTAGCACAGTCAGTGTTGAGATGTCATTGTAGGATGCATCCCAGGTGACACCCTCCTGTGGAAGATCATGTGTACGCCACAATAGGTGACAATACGAGGAAATGTTCACCCTAAGGTGCATGTCGGGATTGGATTACATGAATTCAGACAAGTTTTTGTAGTGTCCATTCTCCAACGCAAAGGTTCTCAGGTAATAGGGAGGATGTGGTTGGTGGGAGAGCTTGTGGCCGGTCTCATTTCATCAGCTTGAAGTGTCCGAACTGTTATTCTCAAGCACTGTGATGATAATGACAAAATTCACATTGACCCTTGTAAACGCAGGTTGCGGGGTCGTGTTAGATTGCGGAGGGTGTGTCAAATTGTCCTGAGGTGTGTCAAATTGCCCTGAGGTGTGTCAGATTGTCCTGAGGTTTATCAGATTGTATTGAGGGGTGTGTCATGTTGTGCTGGAAGGTGTGTCAGATTGTCCTGGGGTGTGTGTCATGTTGTGCTGGAGAATGAGTCATTTGTGCTGTTGGGCATGTCCAAAGATTCTTTCAAAACAGTTGATCTCTATCTAATCTCGTCGACATATTACAGGTAATAAATTACAGTACAGTAATTAATTCTATTAGATTCAAATCTCCTCCATTATCTATACATGAGCTCTGGAAAAACTCTGTATTCTCTTGTATATTACTCTTGTAATCCCCTGTATTCTCATTAACCTTCATATATATTCTCATGACCATCTTGTAAACATCCTCGTATTCTCCTTGAATATCACTTGTATTCTTTTGTATACTCCCTTGTATTCTTGATCTCATGTAACTCTGTATGGGTGTAACCAACAATTATTCTTATCTAGTGTATTGGTAATGATAAATGTAGTGAGACAGGATGGTGTGCCTGATGAGATGCCCGGTGAGGAGGGATAGGGTGCCCGGTGAGGAGGGATGGGGTGCCCGGTGAGGAGGGATGGGGTGCCCTGGTGACGAGGGATGGGGTGCCCGGTGAGGAGGGATAGGGTGCCCGGTGAGGAGGGATGGGGTGCCCGGTGAGGAGGGATGGGGTGCCCTGGTGAGGAGGGATGGGGTGCCTGGTGAGGAGGGATGGGGTGCCCGGTGAGGAGGGATGGGGTGCCTGGTGAGGTGGGGTGATGTAGTTTGTACAAGATGTGTGAAACGTGCAGCACATACATGGCAACATTATATGTGTGTATTCTGTGGGCTGTCTCCACTAGTTCCTCTTCTACTGTGCTGGGATTGTGGTGTTGACTCTACTGGTGAACGCCACCACGACAGAGTACCTGTTGAAGTTTCTCGGCATGAGTGAGATCTCCCACGCTAAGAAGCTGGCGATGGCCCAGGCTGTTCGACGCATCCATGATGCTCAGCTGAGAGCAGTCAACATGCTGAAGTCAGATCCATTTCTCGCGGACGCCAACTGGGATATGGTTGAGAAGTCAACAACTGTCAAAGACCCGTACAAGGCCAAAGATGATAAGGTGCTGCTGAGGGGAGAACCCTGCAATTAGGAGTACTTGGTCCATAATGATACCTGTCCTCACAGCTTGATCAGAACCCGTTGGTGATGAAGGTCACTCATTGCCCGGAGTGTAGCACGGTGGTCCCTAGGGTCCCTCACCCTAAGGAGCTGGCAGAAGTAGCTGAAGAAGCAAGAATCAGGACTATCAAAGCAGAGAAGACCAGTTACTGGAAGCAGTTTGAGCAAGGCATGCTCGGGAGAGATGCCGTCCTGATACTGAACTCTATAGCTGATGCAGCCATGGACACACCCAAGAGGTGAGAAGACACACCCTCTGTTCCATTATTGATATCATCCTCTCTGTTCTGTGTCCCAGGTTGATTCTTAAGAAGGATATTGAGAGCTACTGGAAGGTCCGCAAAGTGCTTAAGATAACAGTAAGTCAATGCCTAGAGTTTGGTGCATGGGATAATGTGTGTAATTCACTTTGTTCACTTGTTCTCACCCTCACTATCACTCACACATTGTAATGTTATATGCACACACACACACACACACACACACACACACACACACACACACACACACACTGACCATCTTCTGAACAGCGGTCCTACGTGGAGCAGGCTTACCAGTGGAAGGGCTCCGAAGCTCCTCCCCCTCCAAAGTCCCGCTTTCTATACTATTGCTACATCCCATCCATCAACCCTGTTGTGGACGGAGTGATAATGGCTTTGATATGCATCAACATCGTGTTGACCATAGTGGAGTTGGTGATCACTGACCAGCCCCAGGTACAGCTCGGGCTTCAGATCATCAACTACTTCTTTGTACTGCTGTACATCACTGAGACAAGCGTCAAGGTGAGTGGGTGGGGATTTTCCCATCAAGCCAGTATAGTGGACTTTATCGCCCACTTTAGATACTTGGTCTGCGGAAGTACTACTGGTTCAGTAAGTGGAACATCTTCGACTTCATCATCACCATCATATCCATCTTGGACACGACAGTTCTTGATGTGGCTGTTCCCTCCATCAAAGGCATCAACCCGGGAATCATACGAATAGTACGTCTGTTCAGAATTCTCAGAATTCTCCGAGCAGGTAGACTGCTCAAGGTACGCAAGAGGACAAAATCCTGTGTGTGTGTGTGTGTGTGTGTGTGTGTGTGTGTGTGTGTGTGTGTGTGTGTGTGTGTGTGTGGTGTGTGTGTGTGTGTGTGTGTGTGTGTGTGTGTGTGTGTGTGTGTGTTTGCGTGTGTGTGTGTGTTCTGACAGTATGCAATGACCATATTCTTGAGGTGTGTGCAGGTCAGGGGGTGGGGCTGGGATCCCATCTTTGTTCAGGAGATTTCATCTTAATAATAGATGCTAGCCCCTCCCCCAAGTCCAAATAATCCCCCACATTCTTACTCCCCGTTGTAATATTTGAAACCATGCCTGTGTGTTTGGCAGGTCTTGATGCGCCTGCTCCTAGTGATTGTGGACCACATCATCAACAGACAACTCAAGTTCGGCTACGACATAGGGAAGGGGTTTGTCGTTGCCAAAGAAGAAATGCTGAAACAACTGGACAAACTGGACTTTGCACACCGCGAGGTTGTTCTGGAGTTGAAGGAGAGATCCGAGGCAGCAAGGCTTGATGTCATCAGAAGTCTAGGTCTGTTACGTAAGGATCACCCAGGTGTTGCGCAATCAGTCAAAACTCACCAGGCGATCCGCTCTGTGTTGAACCACTGTGTGGACACAGTGAGGAAGATGCTGGGGAGTGGGATCCTGGATGAGAGTGACGCAGACCAACTGCTCTCGGTGAGTGTGTGTTGCATCGGGAAGTGCAACCCACGTTGACGATCCCTGTTCTCCCCAAAGGTGCTGGAGGTGAAGATGAAGAAATTGAACCGCACTCCTGCCACTCTGCCATTGCCCAATCCTGAGGAGATGTTGCAAAACCTGCCCTGGCTGGATGGGCTGGATGACCAGACAATAGAGGCAGTTGTAAGCAAGTCCCAGCTGGTCCACTATGAACGGGGTGATGTCATCTATGAGGAAGAGGAGGAGTTGACTGCCATTTATATCATTGTCTCCGGATTAGTCAAAGTGAGCCATTTGGTCCATCCTTAGTGGTGGTCCATCTGTACCATCTGGTCCACCCTTAGTGGTGGTCCATCTGTACCATTTGGTCCATCCTTAGTGGTGGTCCATCTGTACCATCTGGTCCACCCTTAGTGGTGGTCCATCTGTACCATTTGGTCCATCCTTAGTGGTGGTCCATCTGTACCATCTGGTCCACCCTTAGTGGTGATCCATCTGTACCATCTGGTCCACCCTGTGCTGTGTGACTGCATCCACCCCGTGTACTCAGGTGTTCCAGAAGGTGGACCACTCAGCAGATGTCCTTGAGGGGGGTCCAGATCGCTCGGAGGACCCCAGGGACTCGAAAGTAGTGGACCTCATGACCTCGGGGAATGTTCTGGGAGAAATTGGTATTCTAACGCATCAGAAGGTCCTCACTGGGGCTGCCTGTGAAACTGATGTGCAGGTGGGTGTGGTGGAGGGCGTGGTCACTAGGGAGACTATAAAGAAAGATGTGCAGTTGCGTGAGTGGGTGTGGTGAGTGGGTGTGAGTGGGTGTGTGCAGACATGTGGTTTTGACAGTCAGTGATATATTATTCATGATGGTGTCCTCATCAGGTGTTCACGATCTCAGCTGACGATATAGAAGAGATTTTGAAAGAGGAGCCAACTGTCAAGGAGGGTCTTTGGAGGAGTTGTGGCATTCGTATGGCTTCTCTTCTGTTATTGGAGCAGCCTGAATATCAGGTGACCTGTGTGTGTGTGTGTGTGTGTGTGTGTGTGTGTGTGTGTGTGTGTGTGTGTGTGCATGTGTGTGTGCATGTGTGTGTGTGTGTCATAGCAATATTCACAGTCCCATGGCCATTCTTGTTAGGACTGGACGAGCACCAACATCTCCCTATTGTGTGAAGGTGCCTTCATCGTTTACCCTCCGGAGGGGCCAGCACCAACTGTGGAGATCACTGACAAACACGAAGCAGTTGTCATTCTTCATGGGAAGGGGCGCTGCATGAGCACAAGGGACAAGCTGGTCGGGCCCTGTCTGGTCCCGCGGAATGTCAAGCATATTCTTCTGGACAACGCAGACACTGTACTCCTGGTCATACCGAAGCTAGGGACTGAAGATAGCTCTTCAAAGAAGAACAGGAGAGCTCGGGACAACCCTGCCACCGGGAGTACAGTCAAGCCTTATGTTCATCTGTGGAACCTCCTGTCTGGAGCCTTGCTGCATCTGTGTGCCAAGAAGAAGCATCGTGTGGTTCCGGATGAGGACGAGGAGGCAGTTGGGGGAGGAGAAAGGAGGTATTCTACCCAACAGAGAAGTCCAACAGGATCCAACAGTTTGTTGAGTGACATGGATAGTCTTGAAGTCAAAACTGTTGTCGTGGCAACCAATAATCTCCCCCCTGATGTCAGTGACAGTACAGCTAACTCAGATCTACCTCCAGACGGACCTCCAGGGACACCCATACGGCTTTAGATATTCTCGTTAAGCTTGTTCAACACTAAAGAGGGCACATTTACTATATATGTATGCCAGACCATGAAGACCACGTACCTGACTGCCACATACCTGACTACCACATACCTGACTGCCACGTACCTGACTGCAACATCCCTAACTACCACATACCTGTCTACCTGTCTCCCATGTACTTAGCTACCATGTACCTGATCACCTGATTGGATAATGCTATCTGTACCTATGACATTATATGAATGTTGCTGAAGTGACTATTATCAGTGGAAAGGATAGTACATGGGCAACTGTTAGTATCAGTGGGCGGGAGGTTTGCACCGTACATATGGAGTGCGATATCGTGCAATGACTGCAGTAGACGCTATCATCTGTAGCGCATACACTCGCTGATATCAGTGACTATAACAGAACTGGAGCTCGCAGCTTAGCAAAGATCCACGAGTACAGACCATTTATAGTCTCGCGTAGCCAGACTCATCAACAGTCTGGCTAAGCGAGACCAAAGTATGAATGATAATGGCTGCATCTATGGCTGCATCAACACTACAAATGGCGCTCGAACTCGAACGCGTTTGTGCGTCCGTGAGTACGTATGGATGCAACTTGGTAAGTAGCAGGATATTTGTGAGGCGTTTCAAGTGATCTACAAGTTCGCGTGCGAACTGTGCTTTCGTGTATTCATGAACCCAATAGGCTCAGTACTCAGCAAGTGGAGTGTCCACTGATACCAGCTATAGCAAGCCTTGTTCACAGAAGTATGCCAAATGAAAGTCACACGTAGTTATTCCATACCTAGTGAGCATGAAATATATTCAATTATCTCTCGAAATACTTTTACAAGCATTAGCCATAGTTCTATAATGCACAGGTTTGTACATGCAACACAAGACGTCTAACTGACGTGTGCTATATACACGCTATTAGTTGAGATGTATGCATGTGTTTGTTGATGTGGGGCTCTTGCAGGCAAGCCTTTCCTAGATCACAATTCTCCATATCCGTTAATATTGATATCAAAGCAGTTACCTCTGCAGGGGCTGAACAGTTTGATGGAACAAGTTTGTGTGTGCATGTGAGTGGTGTGTGTTTGTGTGTGTGTGTGTGTGTGTGTGTGTGTGTGTGTGTGTGTGTATGTGTGTGTGTGTGTGTGTGTGTGTGAGTAGTGTGTGTTTGTTTGTGTGAGTGCGTGTGTGTTTGTTTGTTTGTGTGTGTGTGTGTGTGTGTGTGTGTGTGTGTGTGTGTGTGTGTGTGTGCATGTGCGTGCGTGTGTGTTTGTGTGCATGTGCGTACGTGTGTGTTAGTGTGTGTGTGTGTGTGTGTGTGTGTGTGTGTGTGCGTGTGTGATCTATCCAATTGTGCTGTACATACCGGCAGATAATGTTGCCAATCCTTTCATCAAGAGTGCAAGAAGGAGAGAGTGAAGGTGAAAAAAGCATTGTTACAATACTGCATTCCTCTCCATGACTGTTCTCACCTGTTACGAGTCTTGTGTATGATTATTGAAATGATAACACCAGCAAAAATTCCAAAAATGAGACTTGCCCCTATTCCAGCACTAAGCCCAGCCACAGTATTGTCATTATCTGTGTGTGTGTGTGTGTGTGTGTGTGTGTGTGTGTGTGTGTGTTCACAGTATGTTGGTGGAAAGTTTCTATTAAGCAATAGTTCACATTTTGATGATGGTACTACCTTCACCTGTGGTGACAGGCACCACTGCACTCGTCGGTCCTTTGTGCTCTCCTATCACGGCTCTCACTGTGAAGTTGTACCGTGTGCTAGCTTGCAGCTCTCCAACATCAACACTGTAGTCTGTAGTTTGCTGTTTAGAGTTGACCCATTGTTTCACACTAGGTTTGTGGGTATTGGTGCCCACATTGGTGTACTGTATCTGATACTCTGTCACTATGGGATAGCGCAGCACGGCTTGGTCTATGGACCACTTCACCTTGACACTGTGAGGACCGGTGGGGGTGACCTGTGGAGACTTTATTTCAGGACCTGTGGGAGTTAAGTGTATTCATTGATCTAATAATGTTGTTAGGATTTCAGCAACTGACCTTCACAGTTCACCCAGGGTACCTTCAACCCATCACAGCTATCACCTTGTTGCCACTGCTCTGTCTTGCACTCTTTGAGGGTACCCTCACTTCCTGTGCAGTTGATGTCTGAGGAAATAAACGTCACAGGACCGAGTGGTCCCACACTCTGGCTTCCATTGAGGGGAGTCCCCATGCCCAATTGTCTGCAGACAACCAGCGAGTCATTCCAGGTCCAATTATCAATGCACAGCTCGTTCCACTGTCCATTGTAATAGTGCTGCACACGCCCCTTGTGGTCCTTGTGACCAGTTGTGTTCTTCAACTGAACTTGAGTTTCTCCTGTAGTGAACAGAGTGATATTCAGAGTACAGTGTGTTGACTTTCTCACATGATACACACACACAAACACAACACACACAGCACACACACACACACACACACACAGCACACACACACACACACACACACACACACACACACACACACACACACACACACACACAACACACAGCACACACAACACATACACACACACCTGAACAGGTGACACAGGCATAGTAATTATCTGAGCAGATGCAATCGTAGGGTTGTTTAGAGCACTGCTGAAAACTCTCATCAGTTTTTGAACAAATAATGTTTTTCCACCAAATGTGTTCAGGTGTGAAGCTATCGTTGCAGTGATAACCCTCTGCTCTCTCACCAGAAAAGCTCAGATTGTAACATACCACTTCGGCATCAACATCTCCAAAGCTCTCAGCCTCATCGCACACCGCACCCCAGTTACCCTTGCGGCATGTCAGCAGCAGTTGATCTTGGAATGGAAAAATTAAATTGACTAAATTAGCAAGGAAATCACAAGGATTTACATCCTCCTCACCATCACCTTCCTTTGCTTTCTCTAGTTTAACTGTGAAAACATTTATGATGATTAAAGAGTAACTTGTGTGTGCCCACTGTAGATGACAACTCACTTTCACCCCCAGTGCACTCGATAGTTGCCTCTGCCACAGTGTTCAGTGTGAGGACTATCACAAAGAAAACACTTCCAGTGGACATTTTTAGATCCTATGACTCATGGGGGGGGTCCCAGTTGCTATGGATACTGTTGTTCAACATCAAAGGCTGACACTGCCTTTCAACCCACTATTCTGTGTCACCGGTCCTTCTCTCGCTAACTGTACTTTGTTGTGCCAACTGCTACAGCCCGTCACCACTGGGCAGGCGAGGATACTGGTGTGTGTGGTCCCAGCGGTGGGCGTGTCCTCCCTTCACTTTCAATATGCATTAATTGATCTTGTAACAACCTATAACCAAATCTGATATAGCACCACTCCCTACAGTCCACAACACCTTTGACTTAACCCTTGGCTGTCCTGATTGTAGTCAACATAATTCATGTGTATTGTTATAGACTGTATCATGTGAGCCTCCGTATCCTAGCAACTATATGTTCGATATGTCAAATCACTTGATCATATTGACAGATAACATCAACATATTTCAAATTAGTTTATCAGTGTGTGTGGATCTCTACTCTTTCTCTATGGCTCTACCAAACAAGCTGACATGCAATCTCAAGGTTGTACTGTGCAACATTGTGTCACGCAGAAATGTATCCTGGAAGAGAATGGTGTTGGGAACCGGGATGTCCCTCAGGAGGTGGATCTTCATCTTGCAGTTGTTCTTCACTATTCTCCTGGGGATGTGCATCTACTGCTCCGTATCTTACATTAATCCCACCTCCAGGTACCACCCTGAAAATGGTGGATCTGTATAGTGAGTGTTTGTGTGGTGTGTATGTGTGTGTGTGTGTGTGTGTGTGTGTGTGTGTGTGTGTGTGTGTGTGTGTGTGTGTGTGTGTGTGCAACTATTTACTCTTTCTCAGTGCATACACACACAGTGTGGACTGAGCTGAGTTGATAATGTAGTGTTAAGTGCACAGTACATGCATTATATGTTGTGTGCACACTCACGGTAAAGGTCTTTGTCCAGGACGCTTCCTGACCACAACCAAGCACAATATTGAGACAATCACTAATATCAGTATTATCAGTCCCACTCCCAATCCAACTGAGAGTCCAATTTCCAGTCCACTTGAATCAGGAAGAGAAGCTGCACATGGGAACTGGAATGACCACTATCTTGTCAATAATGAATGTTGCCATTCTCACCTGTTTTACCAGGAGCGGTGGAGTTTGGCCCTGTGTCATTAAAAGGCATCATTTTAGCTTGAATGGTGAATTCGTACTCTGTGTTGTGTTTCAGCCCATCAACCTCCACACTGTAGTGAGTGCTGTCTGTAGCTGGATGATTGATGACTTTCATGCCATGCTGAGTGTACTGTATCTGATACTCTGTCACTATGGGATAGCGCAGCACGGCTTGGTCTATGGACCACTCCACCTTGACACTGTGAGGACCGGTGGTGGTGACCTTTGGAGACTTTATTTCAGGACCTGTGGGAGTTAAGTGTATTCATAGTTGTGTGTCTGAATTCACCTTAATTGTATTCATGGTTCCCAGTACAGGGACACTCTTATTAGGAATGCTTGGTATATATCCATATATATCCAATCACTGATGTGTACAGTGACTCACCCATACACTCCACTTGGATGTAGTGGTAAGTTGTTTGCTGCTCACGTGGGACCTCCCTCCAGGGAGTGGTCTTGCAGTCTTTGATGCTGGACTCATTCCCTTTGCAGTGCATCATGTCCTCTGACATAATATAGTTGTCGCTAAATTGGAAGTGTTCTTCCCCTTTTGTGGGGGGACTCTTACATCCTCCTAACCCTAATTCTTCACAGATAACTTGACCATTTTCTATTGGCCAGTCTTTATCGTCTTTCACGCATATCTCGCTCCATGTATTATTGAAGTAGATTTGAAGTCGACCATAATTTGCATTTTCAAAGTGCTCACCAACAAGAGCCGATAGACGAAGCTCTGATTCCTCTGATAAAAGAAGCAGTAATCATTAGATTAGCACATGTCCTCCACCAGTGTGTGTGTGTCCTCCACCAGTGTGTATGTGTCCTCCACTAGTGTGTGTGTCCTCTACTAGTGTGTGTGTCCTCCACTAGTGTGTGTGTATCCTCTACTAGTGTGTGTGTTCTCCACCAGTGTGTATGTGTCCTCCACCAGTGTGTGTGTGTCCTCTACTAGTGTGTGTGTCCTCTACTAGTGTGTGTGTCCTCCACTAGTGTGTGTGTGTCCTCTACTAGTGTGTGTGTCCTCTACTAGTGTGTGTGTGTGTCCTCCACTAGTGTGTGTGTCCTCTACGTACTAGTGTGTGTGTGTCCTCTACTAGTGTGTGTGTCCTCCACCAGCGTGTGTGTCCTCCACTAGTGTGTGTGTCCTCCACTAGTGTGTGTGTGTCCTCTACCAGTGTGTGTGTCCTCCACTAGTGTGTGTGTGTCCTCTACTAGTGTGTGTGTCCTCTACTAGTGTGTGTGTGTGTCCTCTACTAGTGTGTGTGTCCTCTACCAGTGTGTGTGTCCTCCACTAGTGTGTGTGTGTCCTCTACTAGTGTGTGTGTGTCCTCTACCAGTGTGTGTGTCCTCTACCAGTGTGTGTGTCCTCCACTAGTGTGTGTGTGTCCTCTACTAGTGTGTGTGTCCTCTACTAGTGTGTGTGTGTGTCCTCTACTAGTGTGTGTGTCCTCCACCAGTGTGTGTGTCCTCCACTAATGCGTATATGGGTGTACTACATCTGTACTGGCTGAGTGTGTGGCTGTTGTTTTATGAATCTAGAATCAATGCTATTATGAAGGTAGCAGATCTGAATCAGTATTAAGTCAACACACATGTATGTACGTACATACATACGGATGTACACACACGCATGTGCACACACCTGGACAGGTGACACAGACATAGAAGAAATCTGAACATTCGCAGATAGCTGTCTTCTTGCAACTTTCAAAACTCTCGTCTGTTCCCAAACACTCAGCATCAGTCCACCAGACTTTGTTGGGAACCAGTTGGTTTGTACAGTTCTTTGAGGTAGCATTCTCACCAGATCGGTTCAGTTGGTAACAAACTACCCGGGCGGCAGTTTCATCAAAGGTCCCATCCACGTTGCATACACCTCCAAGTTCATTCTTGTGACACACCTCCAACTGATGATGGTCCTTGCTTAACTCCACTGTGAAGTGTGTACAGGGACATGTGGACCACCAGCCATATAAAACTGATCCTACTAACAGCTCACCATCATATTCTCTGCTACAGTAGTGCAGTGGGACACCAGGGCTGGCCAAAACACTCATAGGGAGCACTACAGCTGTTAGAAGTCTTATGTGAACAGCCATGTTGAGTGGTCATGTGATACATAGGGAAAATCCTTTGGAAATTACCTTGTGGGTGGGGAGAGGGAAAACAAATTACCTTACGCGCATTCATTAGTAGCCTGGGAACACCTATTCATAGCCTTGAGGTTTTCTGTTTATTTTCACTCCAGCTAGTTTTCATGAGATTTGTGTATACTATGTTGGATCAACATGTGTTTGACCTATTTGGGATAAGCTCTGCAGACTGGCGGTATGCTACAGTACGGTGGCTGCTATACATAGTGGGCCTGGTGTACACACCCATATCTACGGCCATGTTATTCATATATTCAATACATTCAAATCGAAACGAATAATTCCAATAATTTCACTGTCCCATGTAATATCCCATAGTGTGTCCCATACTGTGTCCCCTACTGTGTCCTGTACTGTGTCCCGTACTGTGTCCCGTACTGTGTCCCGTACTGTGTCCTGTACTGTGTCCCATACTGTGTCCTGCACTGTGTCCCGTACTGTGTCCCATACTGTGTCCTGTACTGTGTCCTGTACTGTGTCCCGTACTGTGTCCCGTACTGTGTCCCGTACTGTGTCCCGTACTGTGTCCCGTACTGTGTCCCATACTGTGTCCCATACTGTGTCCTGTACTGTGTCCCGTACTGTGTCCTGTACTGTGTCCCGTACTGTGTCCCATACTGTGTCCTGTACTGTGTCCCGTACTGTGTCCCATACTGTGTCCTGTACTGTGTCCCATACTGTGTCCCGTACTGTGTCCCGTACTGTGTCCTGTACTGTGTCCCATACTGTGTCCTGTACTGTGTCCTGTACTGTGTCCCATACTGTGTCCCGTACTGTGTCCTGTACATCCTGACATATATTCAGTTAATGGGATATCCACTGACTGTGTAAAATAGTCCTGGAACTGTAGATAGAAACTACACTACCCTATCAACACATCCCATTGTAACACTTCACCTTTGCAACACATCCCATATATCACTACTCCTTAGCAACACATTCCATATAACACTTCGCCTTAACAACACACACTCATCCCACCCTGCCTCCTGAGTTGTACCATACATCAGATGGGGGAGCCTTCCTATGGCTTCACTGTTTGAATACCAAATACCTCAAAAGTGTGTCTTGCGTGGCATCAGTCCTCTAATGGGTAGTTTAGTTGTGCTAGGGGTGTGGTTGAAGGAGTGGCCAGGAGGAGGACAGTTCTTGTTGTGTCTACTGGTTTGCCAGGAATCTCACAAATTATTACTTTCAAAGTACTAATAACTCAAGTGAATTTCAGCTGAGAGGATAATTGAACACTGGATGTGTGTGTGTGTGTGTGTCCGTGTCCATGTGTGTGTGTGTGTGTCCGTGTGTGTGTGTCCGTGTGTGTGTGTGTGTGTGTGTGTGTGTGTGTGTGTGTGTGTGTGTGTGTCCGTGTGTGTGTGTGTGCGTGCGTGCGTGTGTGTGTGTACTAAATCCTTTAAACCACCAGGGGTCTCTGAGTGCAAATAACCCAGACAAGAACACAGCTATATTTGGCATTCCTCCTCTGTGTATACACCTCACAGCAAACAAGTAAATTATTTCAACAAGTTGCATGTCCTGTTGTTGTCAGGTCTCCAGTTCACCTGTCAAAATTGATATGTACAAGTGTTGGCAGTTGTAAGGTTGTTTGAATTTTTTTGGTAGTTATGAAATTTAAATTCTGAATTATCATAAAATGTTAACATGTACAATATCCAATTGTTTAGACGCATACTGGTTATGTGTACAAGGCTAAATATGCCAGATTAATATATAATTTGAACATAACATGTTGTACAATATTTTCTGATTGTTACAATATAAATTGAGTTTGTGTCTATTGCTATAATACAAGCAATAATCTCAATAAAATAGAATTATAACACAACAAAAATAAATTTCCGTTCATTCCTATACGTCACTGCTGGTGGTGTAGTCTCTCTCGGGCAGCTCGGGAGGGGTGGTGGGTGTGTCCAGCAGTAACTCCTCGCACTCGCTCTTGGAATAGTTACGTGAAGTGGGAGGGTCAGGGGCTGGATCCAGGTCCAGAACCTCACATTCACTCTTTGTGTTGTACCTCCGTGGGGGCACTGGTGGGGGAGCAGGGGACGTGGATAGACTCATTTCATTCTCTGTCTCCTCGTTGTCATCACCTTCCATGATGCCATTGTTATCGTCGTCAATGGAAAAGTGTTTCTTCTCCAGTTCAGTTTCATGCTTCTTTTTCAATTTCTCATCATATTTGACTGAGCTGTACGACCTTTCCAGAGGTTTTCCAACCAACCGCTCTGGTTCACCAGATGTAAGCAATGAGGATTTGAACTGCTTGCCCCCATCCCTGGCTGTGGGCGTGGTCTCTGGGACTGTCATCAAGTAGGTTGGGTTTTGGGCAGTCGATGTCACCTGATCACTAGTAGGAGAAGAAACTGTCTGTTGTTGTTGTTGTTGTTGTTGTTGGAGTCCATTTTTCTGATTCCGAGCCTCATTGCCAACAAAGGCAATGTTATAGATCGGTTCTGCCCCAGTCACACGATGATGCTTGGCTACTTCATAGTCTGCCTTGGAGTCAAGGGTGGCCGATCTCCAAGTCTTGTTCCTGTCTCCCTGGACGTGTTGGAGGACATTATATGCACTCTCCTGTTCGGGATCTGTGGGTGGAGTCTGAGGGTCCACATTATGGACTGTCCTGGAGTATTCCCCACTAAGTGGGGGGTTATTTGCTCCCGGAAATCCTTCAGGAGGTATTTCCAGATAGCCCACGCTGCTGCTCTGTACATTGCTGCCCACTGTAGCAGGTGTGGGGACCTGATGAGGGACAATGGCTGGAGGACGGTGGACATTGGGTGGTGGTACATCAGCACTAGTGGTAGGATGTGGAGATTCAGAGTATTTTGAGCTCGATTTTAACTTTTTGGCCATTTCCTGTATGAAAGTGTCCAAGACATGGAATATCTTGTCAGCTTCAGACGAGAGAAAAGTGTAGCTACCTGCTCCCCTCGGAGACCTCCGCCCTGTGGTTATACTGAACTTACTGTTCTCGCTACAGTATCTCTTGACACAAGCCAGGGGCCATCTTGCAACCATTTCCTTACTCCTAAGTTTGGCCAACAATATCTGACTAGTGTCGACAGCCAAGATACAGTCCCCCGTACCGTTGATGGTTCTGAGGTCGACGCTATCCTCACCCACTACAGGGAAAGTCTCACCTCCTGTTAACTTATCTTCTTTGAAAATCTCCAACTTTTGTATGTCATTGGCCCACTTAGTCCGTTCGTCCTCACTCTTACAAGAAAGGTAAATGACTTCATCAGGGCCTTCTACCACCAGGACATTGCTGTGAGGGCACTCAAAAGGATAGTACACAACCAGCTCTGGAGCTAGCGGTATCACACCTGCCGGAGTCTGGAATTGGGGGCGTGTCTTGGTGTTCCGATACACCTCAAGGTGTGCGTACCCACTCTCCTTTCGCTGCCTCACACATATAAGACGTGGCTTCCAATCCTTCTTCGATTTGCTCTTCAAACTGGAGCCAACGCACAACACTCCCTACAGTGGACAGGATGGGAGACAACCATCAGATTCAGTTCATTTCAACTCAGAAACACCACAATGAACATTGGGTGGTGCGCGCACACACACACACACAACACAAATTACATGCAAAAGATAGGTGAATTTACAACTTATCTTAAGTTGTAAATTCACCTATTTTTGCATGTAATTTTTATAACTTTTATTCTATTTCAACTGGGAGCCTTAATAGTAGCCCATTGGGCTAGTGGCCTCTCCAGTAAAGTACAGTGGAGCACTCTTATAACAAACTCCTCGATAACAAATTTCTTGATATAACAAAGCAATAATCTCAACCATGTGCTACAGTATCTCATGGGAAATTGTCCTGATATAACAAACTCCTGCTTATAACAAACAGATTGCCCCGGAATTTCTGGTTTGTTATGAGTGTTCAACTGCAATGATACCATACCACACACAACACAACACACACACACACACACACACACACACACACGCACATGGTCTACTAGTAAAACCCTATAGATGAAAAGTTCATGTATAACAGTTTCACAGTTCGGTCCACTACCTGGTTTTATAGGGTCTATGCGGTGATTATTCCAATAAACAACCCCCAGAAGTTTACCAAGGTGTAGTAAATAGAAGTGGATAAAGTTATGGTTTCATTCAATCCACTCACTTCCAACACAAGAGTGCTGTTGGGATAGGACTCGTCGCCTATCATTCCTTTCTTGCTTCCTTTTCGCGACATGTTTGTCTTTCACCTACAGCGACAAATCAGACACTCGTTACGTCACACTGTCATACGAAAATTGTTCCCCGCCTAGAGTGGTCCCCCGGATTTTTTTGGCACCATATTTGGTCTCCCTGGGACTCAATATGCCATCAAAAAATTAATGGTTAGGGTGAGGGTTAGGGTTAGGCACGAGCGGGCCATTCAGGACGTCGGAAACCTGTCCGCACGGACTGGTTTTGCCGCAATTTTCCTGTCCCCGGGGACTGTTTTTGGCAGCGGACTAGTCTAACTAGTTAGACTAGCAGCGGACCAGATTTTTCGTGACATCACGATATTGGGGCGATATAAACGACACGAAACGCAAAACTGTATAAGTGGGCGTTGTCATCTTCCTAGCTGATTTACTGATGGAATATGGCAGAGAGAATTAGCGAGCAAGGTAGAACACAACGTCCTTTAGACAAATGGAGAACCGTAAAGAGTGTCGTTAAAACGCAGAGCAAACTTGTGTCCCATGCTGAAGACGTCAGAGCTAGGAGACAACAAGTGCTGGAAAAATGGGAGGGAGTGAAGGAAGTGGCGAAGCAACGAAGAGAGAAACTAGAAGAAGCAAAGAAGTTCCAACAGTTCAGAAGAGATGTCGAAGAATTGGAGCAATGGATCAAGGAGAAGATGCAGATTGCTTCAGACGAGTCTTACAAGGACCCCTCCAACCTACAGGGGAAGATACAGAAACACTATACATTTGAAGCCGAGATATCAGCTCGCATAAAGACGATAAAGACATTGAGAGCTGCCGGAGAGACCATGATGGAGCAGAAACATTTTGCAGCTGACAAGATCAAGGTACGTACCCCTGGATACAGTTTGCACTGCTGCCTGTGCTGCATTGCCAACCAGTGTTAGTCGACCACTGTGACATCACACAGCTTGTTATGTCTCTGGCTGCAATACAGTGGAGCCTCCCAATATTAGAACACTTTGGGACCTTAATTTCATGTCCTTGCTAGAGGTTCCTCAACCCAAGGGCGACTCAATACACCTCAGTACACTGTAACTAAAGGAATGGTTCCGTTATGGTAGAGGTTCACTCAATTCATGCATGCATAGGTTTGTAAAAGGAATGGTCTGATGAGTTCATAACTGTGTTTGTTGATGTGTCATTTCACTGTGTGCTGGGTTGTGGTGACTTCATAGGGTATGCTTGATTCGGTGCATGAGAGTTGGGAAGACCTTCAGAAGCAGTCCAAGGAGAAGGCAAAGAGGTTGCAAGATGCACAGAAGAGGGAGCTGTTTGTCCACGAGGCAGACGAGGTGCTGGCCTGGATCTCTGACAAGGAAGCTGTAGCCAGTTCAGAAGAACTGGGAAGAGATTTGGAGCACGTTCAGATGCTTCAAAAGAAATTCAGTGATTTCTCCAAGGTAACCCTACACACAAACCGACATTGCCTGATTGCCAATGTTGATCGATATTCACTGTCTGCACAGGACCTCCAAGTGAACGAGGCCAGAGTTACTAGTGTCAACACCCAGGCCAACAGGCTACTGGGGGAGGAACACCCCGACAGTGAGGTCATACTGGGAAGGCAAGAAGTAAGACATCTGTATTCTTTATCCTCACTCATGTACTTGTTGTGTGCACTCATGTGACACCCTCTAACAGTGTCTGTGTTGGGTTCTCCCTCAAGGCTGTGAACTCAGCATGGAAGAACCTTAAGAGTTTGGCTAGTGAGAGAGAGGATAAACTATCAGGAGCTCTTGAAATACAAGAATTCAACAGGTGTGTTTGTCTACAGGGCTGTCTCTTGAAATGCAGGAAGTTTGTAGGGCAGGAAGGGTTTGGCGGGTTTAGTGTGACCTTGTAAACAAGCTTTGAGAGTATTTGTGTCTTGTAAAGATATTCACATCTTTTAAATTGTATTCATGATTCTATAATGACATTCATTAGTAATCCTACACAGGTGGATTAGCCGTTTAAGAATATTCATTACTATAAACACAGATTACTCCTCCTACTTTTGGTTTAGTGTTCAAGTCAGCCATCTTATTTCTGTTACCATAGAGATGCTGATGAGACAAAGGGGTGGATCAATGAGAAAGATGCAGCCTTGTCCACGGATGATTGTGGTAGAGATCTTGCCAGTGTGCAAGCTCTTCAGAGGAAACACGAAGCACTGGAGAGAGACCTAGCTGCTCTGGAAGACAAGGTGAGAAGGTGGAAGTAGAGCGGCCATTTTGAGATGATTGTGCAATAGTGCTTCCTGTTTCATTGTGTGTTAGATTGAGACTATCAGCAGTGGGACATCGCGTCTGCAGCAGAAGTATCCAGAGAGCAGTGCCCAGATTGCAGCCAAGCAGGCCGAGGTTGTCGGGCAGTGGGAGAGGCTGAAGCTGAAGGCCTCCAAGAGGAAAACACAGTTGGATGACTCACACAAGTTCCAGAGATTCCTAGTGGACCACAAGTAAGTGGAGCATCAGTCTGCAATGACCTGCTGTGTATGCCCCCCATGGGTGTGTCCCCTTGATATTGTCCCAATGGGTGTGCCCCAATGAGTGTCCTGATGGGTGTGACCTAGTGAGTGTCCTGATGGGTGTGACCTAGTGAGTGTCCTGATGGGTGTGACCTAGTGAGTGTCCTGATGGGTGTGACCTAGTGAGTGTCCTGATGGGTGTGACCCAATGAGTGTCCTGATGGGTGTGCCCCAATGAGTGTCCTGATGGGTGTGACCCAGTGAGTGTCCTGATGGGTGTGACCTAGTGAGTGTCCTGATGGGTGTGCCCCAATGAGTGTCCCACTGGGTGTGGCTCACTGGGTGTGCCTCACTGGGTGTGGCTCACTGGGTGTGTCCCTCTAGGTGTACCTCACTAGGTGTGTTTCACTGGGTGTGGCTCACTGGGTGTGCCTTACTGGGTGTGGCTCACTTGGTGTGGCTCACTGAGTATGGCTCACTGGGTTTGCCTTACTGGGTGTGGCTCACTGGGTGTGGCTCACTACTGTATGATGCACTGCTGACAACCCACTCCACCACTCATATCCATCTTTGTACATGTCTCCTTCACTACAGAGACCTCCTGTCTTCAGTCAACGATAAACGTACGTTGATATCATCACTGGAGCTAGCCAAGGATGTGGGCAGTGCTGAAGCTTTGCTAGCACGACACAAGGAAATGAAGGTTGCTCTCACTAGCACGCTATCAACCATCATCTGTTTACATGTTGATTAATCAATGTTGATTAATTAGGGGTTAATTGATGCCAGTGAGGATCGATTCAAGGTCACCACCCAGTTCGGGCAGAGCCTCATTACATCAGCTCACTTTGCCTCGGAGGAAGTCAAAGAGAAGGTAGAGTGGTCCTCCACTTCACTGCTGTTCAACAAGCCTCTGCAGCCACTATCGGGTGTCCTGTCTGCTAGTTTGTCTTTCGTCTAGTCTTGTGTTCCATCTCGTATCATGTCTGGTGTTGTGTCTGTTGCATTGTCTGTTGCTTTCTTTGACATCCCCTATGGTTTTCTAGTTGATTGATTTAGTATCAGAAAAGAGTGAATTGCTCAAACTTTGGGAAGACAGGAAGTCCGAGTTTGATCAGTGCATGGAGCTCCAGCTGTTCATGAGGGACGCCGACCAGCTGGATGCCTGGATGGCCAAACAGGAAGTGAGGACCCCGTGGGGTGTCTGCACTACATTTATATATCCCATTTAAATCATGTGATTAACATGTGATTAATGTGTGACCCCTGTGACAATATGTCTCTCCTCTCAGGCATTTCTGATCTCAGAAGATGTCGGTGACACCTTGGATGCTGTGGAGGCACTCATCAAGAAACACAATGACTTTGAGAAAACACTGGCCTCTCAAGATGACATATTCAAGGTAATGTATGTACTGCATATGGGTTTTGCTGTTGTTGTTGTTGTTGTTGTTGTTGATGTTTTTGTCTTTACTACTTATCATCTACATCTGACCTCTAGGCCCTCGATGACAGTGCTAATAGACTTGTGTCTGGTTCTAACTACGCTGCTGAAGACATTGACAAACGACGAAAAGAGGTATTCTTGCACTTTTGAAGTTCTTCTGGTTCTGTGTATTGTCTGTCACTTCCTCCCTTGTCCCTCTCTCGTCTGCTGTCTCCATCTCTTTGTTCACTTTCGTCAGGTTCTTGATAGGAAGTCAGACATGGTATCGCTATCAGCATCTCGAAAGGTCTTGTTGGATGACTCTTATAAACTCCAACACTTCCTGAGGGATGTTCACGAGGTGAAGGTCTGGGCAGTGGAGAAGCTCAAGACTGCTGGCGACGAGTCCTTCAGGGTGAGCAAGACAACCTGCTGGAGTGATCCAAGGAGATTTCCAATGATGTGTGTGTGAACCTCATTCCTAGGACCCAACCAACCTTCAAGCCAAGCTCCAGAAGCATCAGTCATTTGAAGACGAGGTGGCAGCCTACAAACCCCACATGGAGTCCATGCAGGCCACAGGTCAAGGGTTGGTTGACAGCGGGCACTATGCAGCCGATGTGGTGCAGAACTGTTTGCTGGAGATTGGGGAATTGTGGAACGAACTCACATCTAAAATGGCATTTAAAGGTACTCACTCTTACATGTGCATGAGAGAGAGAGAGAGAGAGAGAGAGAGAGAGAGAGAGAGAGAGAGAGTTGGTATATATATCATGACATTGTGTGTTTGGTGTCATCAGGTCAGAAGCTACGTGAGGCCAACGCTCAACAACAGTTCAATCGAGAAGTAGATGACTTCAATCTGTGGCTGAATGAGGTCGAAGGTCATCTGGCATCGGAGAATCTAGGAAATGTGAGTGTGAAAGTGGGTGTGTCAGTGAATGTTGGATCCGTTTGTGAGTGGGTGTGTCAGTGAATGTTGGATCCATTTGTGGGTGGGTGTGTCAGTGTGGTCTGGTCCAACTGACCTGTAAGGAGTACGTCACTGCCTGGTTCCTCCACCATTGTCTGCCCACAGGATTTGATGAGTGTCCAAAGCCTTCAGAAGAGACATGATCTCCTTGAGAAGGACATACGATCCCACCAGGTCAGTAAGGGGGGGAGGGGGGCATGGGATGGTCCCCTGGGAGAGGTGTGTAGCATGAGATGGTCCCCTGGGAGAGGTGTGTAGCATGGGATGGTCCCTGGGAGAGGTGTGTAGCATGGGATGGTCCCCTGGGAGAGGTGTGTAGCATGGGATGGTCCCCTGGGAGAGGTGTGTAGCATGGGATGGTCCCCTGGGAGATGTGTGTAGCATGGGATGGTCCCCTGGGAGAAGTGTGTAGCATGGAATGGTCCCTGGGAGAAGTGTGTAGCATGGGATGGTCCCCTGGGAGAGGTCTGTAGCATGGGATGGTCCCCTGGGAGAGGTGTGTAGTGTAGCATGGGATGGTCCCTGGGAGATGTGTGTAGCATGGGATGGTCCCCTGGGAGAGGTGTGTAGCATGGGATGGTCCCCTGGGAGAGGTGTGTAGCATGGGATGGTCCCCTAGTACTTTTGTGTGACGTGTGACGTGCTCATGAACACAGGACCGAGTTGATGACATTGTGGCCAAAGCTAGGGACTTCATGGAAGCACAGCATTTTGATGCTAAGGGTATCCAGCAGAAGCAAAAGTCCCTCTCGGTTCGCTATGACGGTCTCAAGGTAAGACGGTCATGTGCTGAGAGAGACGAACAAGTAGAGATTGTGTTGATGTCCCCCACCCCCCACCCCAGGGGCCCACGGCAGCCCGGAGGTCCAAACTGGAAGAATCAATGAAGCTTCAACAGTTTCTGAGAGATGTAGCTGATGAGGTATCCTGGATCAGGGACCGCCAATCCCAAGTCAATTCTACCAGCAGAGGTGGGTGTGGTCGTGTGCAGGTCTCATCCATTGAATATCATTTGTATGTGTATGTTCTGTAGGGAAGGACTTGAGTAGTGTCCAAAGGCTGATAAAGAGACACCAAGCTCTCATTGTAAGTTACCAGCTCTGCAGTGCACTCGTACAAACCTCTGTCACAGACCCCTCCCCTCCCCTCCCCCTTGCTCAGGGTGAGATCAGCTCCCACGACGGGAGAATAGCAGCTGTCTTCTCTGCAGGTGAGGCTATGATGGCTCAAGGTCACTATGGTAACCAGGAAATCAACAAAAAAATACTTGATCTGAAGAATAGATGGGCTAAACTTAAGGTGATAATAGATCCCATGACAACAGGCAATATACCCAATATAACTGTTCACACACCTGGTTCCTGGTGTAGGAAGGAGCTGAGATGAGGAAGCGAGACCTGGAGGAGTCAATGAAGGTCCAGCAGTATTACTCCATGGCTAACGAGGCGGAGTCCTGGATGAAGGAGAAGGAACCGGTAGTATCCAACAATGACTATGGCAAGGATGAGGACAGTGCCAGGGTGAGATGTGTGCTGGTGTGTTGGTGAGATGTGTGCTGGTGTGTTGGTGAGATGTGTGCTGGTGTGTTGGTGAGATGTGTCCTGTGTGTTGGTGAGATATGTGCTGGTGTGTTGGTGAGATGTGTGCTGGTGTGTTGGTGAGATGTGTGCTGGTGTGTTGGTGAGATGTGTCCTGGTGTGTTGGTGAGATGTGTGCTGGTGTGTTGGTGAGATGTGTGCTGGTGTGTTGGTGAGATGTGTGCTGGTGTGTTGGTGAGATGTGTGCTGTCTGTTGGTGAGATGTGTGCTGTGTGTTGGTGAGATGTGTGCTGTGTGTTGGTGAGATGTGTGCTGTGTGTTGGTGAGATGTGTGCTGGTGTGTTGGTGAGATGTGTCCTGTGTGTTGGTGAGATGTGTGCTGTATGTTGGTGAGATGTGTCCTGTGTGTTGGTGAGATGTGTGCTGTGTGTTGGTGAGATATGTGCTGGTGTGTTGGTGAGATGTGTGCTGGTGTGTTGGTAAGATGTGTGCTGTGTGTGGTGAGATG
The DNA here is from genome assembly GCA_964020155.1 of Chondrilla cf. caribensis. NCBI lineage: Eukaryota > Metazoa > Porifera > Demospongiae > Chondrillida > Chondrillidae > Chondrilla > Chondrilla cf. caribensis. The sequence goes on along the minus strand of OZ026563.1, from coordinate 4,772,224 downwards.
TGTGTGCTTATATGTATGATAATGTTACTGGGGAGCCTTGGTAACAGGTAAAACATGTGTTGTTGTTGTTGTCTTTGCCAAACAAACAAACATACAGTGTTTTGTTGATATTGTTATTGTCTGGCCTTAGTGACAGTATCCATTGTCTCTGCTTTCAAGGCTTTATCCAAGAAGCACGAAGCTGTCCTAGCTGACGTTGAAGGATTTGCTGGACATGTCTCTTCTCTCAGTGAGCAAAGCAAGAAGTGTGTGGGGTCAAATGCCGCTAAACAAGCCCCACCCCCTGGAAGCAAGCAGTATGCCATGGCAATGTATGATTACAAACCTAAAACTCACAGGGAAATTCCCATGAAAAAAGGTGATGTAATGGTCATCCTCAGTGCTGCTAATAAGGTGGGCTGCTATTGGAACACTACCCTGTTGTTGATTTTATTCCTGTAACACTGTGACGACATCGCTTGCAGGATTGGTGGAAGGTGGAAAATGGGGACAGACAAGGGTTTATCCCTGCGGTGTATGTGAGAAGAGTGGATCCACCCACTCAGGAGACACAGAACGGAGGACTGGACATGGGAGGGTCTGACGAACAAGAAACTGTGACTCAACGTCAACAAGCCATCAAGGGGAAGTGAGTGGTAGGGGCGTGGCTTACTATAGTGGGTGTGGCTCACTACAGTGGGTGTGGCTTACTACAGTGGGTGTATTATACCATAGTGGGTGTGTTGTGCCATAGTGGGTGTGTCATGCCATAGTGGGTGTGTCATGCCATAGTGGGTGTGTCGTGCCATAGTGGGTGTGTCATACCGTAGTGGGTGTGTCATATTTGCAAGCCCACACCTGTTGCCTCAGATACACTAGCCTCCTGAGATTAGCTAAAGACAGGAAGCATCGTTTGGAGGAGTCTCTGAAACTTCACGAGCTGAAGAGAGAGGTCAACGAACTTCACTCCTGGATCAGTGACAAGGTATTAGGATAACTCAGTAAATTGGTGTGTATTACTAGGATAACTAGATATATGGAAGTGGTATTAGGATAACTTTGTGCATGTGTGTGTAAAATTAGGATATCTCTGTATAATTTCTGTAGGAGGCTGTAGCTAGCTCAGACGAGCTTGGCAAGGACCTTGATCATGTTCTTGTTCTAATCAAGAAGTTCGATGAATTCATGAAAGATCTCATGACTAGTGAATCTCGCATGGTACGAGTTGGTGAACTGGCCCAAGGTCTCCTCGATGAAGGCCACAGTGAATCCGATGTCATTCAGTCACAAGTAGAAGTGAGTGTAATGGGTGGAACCCTGTAATTACTACCACTGTGATGTCATGGATACCCGCCTCTTGTGCAGGCCCTTAATCAGCATTATGAGAACCTGACCAACCTTGCTGTGAAGAGGAAGGAGAATTTGGACAGTTTCAGGGAATTACATGCCTTCATTAGGTAAGCACAGTCTGTGTGTACTTCAATCTTAAGGGTCAGCCATCTTATTTCTGTTACCATAGAGATGCTGATGAGACAAAGGGATGGATCAATGAGAAAGATGCAGCCTTGTCCACGGATGATTGTGGTAGAGATCTTGCCAGTGTGCAAGCTCTTCAGAGAAAGCACGAAGCACTGGAGAGAGACCTAGCTGCTCTGGAAGACAAGGTGAGAAGGTGGAAGGAGAGCGGCCATTTTGAGATGATTGTGCAATAGAGTTGTACTTGTCTATGTAGGTGAGAAGTCTTGGTCAGGATGCAGAGCGTCTGGTGAGATCTCAGCCGGGAAATATCAGGTTGATCAAGATGAAGGAGAAGGAAGTGAATGATGCTTGGACCAGCCTCAGATCAAAGGTGAGCGGATCAGATGCTGATCTCCTCTCTCGTGTCCCCTGTCAGCCATCTTTCTCTTGTGTTCCCACAGTCTGGCCAACGTAAAGGAAAGTTAGAAGATGCCGGAGACCTCCAGAGACTCACCAGTAACTACAGGTGTGTCTGTGCATATACTGTGTGTATGTGTGTGATATGTACATATGTATGTGTTGGTTGCTGTGTACTTGTATATGGATGTACTTGTCATTCTGTTGTTCACCATGGACACTGTTGTTACAGAGATATCATGGGATGGCTGAATTCAATGAGTGCTTTGGTATCATCTGATGAACTTGCAAAAGATGTGGCCAATGCAGAGGCTCTTTTGGCCGCCCATCAGGTGACTGCATCATATGACGTCATATTTCATCACACGATCACTCATGTCACATGCTTGATCACCTATTCCCACAGAAGCACAAAGCAGAGATAGAAGCTCGCGCCGGGAACTTCCACTCTTTCGAGACATTTGGTATGCAGTTGCTAGGCAACAGACACTATGCATCTGGAGAAATACAAGACAAACTAGATTCAGTGAAGGAAGAGAGAAAGGCTCTAGAGCAGTGAGTTATGGTGTGCAACTGGATCTAGAGGAGTGAGTTATGGTGTGCAACTGGATCTAGAGGAGTGAGTTATGGTGTGCGACTGGATCTAGAGGAGTGAGTTATGGTGTGTGACGGGGTCTAGAGGAGTGAGTTATGGTGTGTGACTGGATCTAGAGGAGTGAGTTATGGTGTGCGACGGGGTCTAGAGGAGTGAGTTATGGTGTGCGACGGGGTCTAGAGGAGTGAGTTATGGTGTGTGACTGGATCTAGAGGAGTGAGTTATGGTGTGCGACTGGATCTAGAGGAGTGAGTTATGGTGTGCAACTGGATCTAGAGGAGTGAGTTATGGTGTGCGACGGGGTCTAGAGGAGTGAGTTATGGTGTGCGACTGGATCTAGAGGAGTGAGTTATGGTGTACGACGGGATCTAGAGGAGTGAGTTATGGTGTGCGACTGGATCTAGAGGAGTGAGTTATGGTGTGCGACGGGGTCTAGAGGAGTGAGTTATGGCGTGTGATTGGGTCATTATTGGCTATTCAGACCTGTGTGAATTGTTTTTCTTGTGCATATTTTATGTTGATTTGTCAACATATCCTGATTTGGAAGATCGGTCATGTTCTGTCATCTAATGTAGATCGTGGAAGAAACGCAAGCATCTCCTGGAACAGAGCAGGGACCTCCAGGTAAATGAGTGTCGTGGGCCACTCCCACTAATCTCATGGGCCACTCCCACTAATCTCATGGGCCACTCCCACTATTCTCATGGGCCACTCCCACTAATGCCATGGACCACTCCCACTAATCTCATGGGCCACTCCCACTAATGCCATGGACCACTCCCACTAATCTCATGGGCCACTCCCACTAATGCCATGGACCACTCCCACTAATCTCATGGGCCACTCCCACTAATGCCATGGACCACTCCCACTAATCTTATGGGCCACTCCCACTATTCTCATGGGCCACTCCCACTAATGCCATGGACCACTCTGTTAATTCCACATTTCTTTCGTGCAGTTGTTCAACAGGGATGCAGAGACAGCTGAATCGTGGATGGCTGCCAGGGAGGCCTATCTTGCCAAAGAAAGTGCTCGAGCATCACTGGATATTGCTGAAGCTCTTTTGAAGAAGAGCGAGGATTTTGATCTGTCAATCCAAGCACAGGTTGGGCAGCCATTTTGTTTTAATTTATACTCTCATAGTCTCCTCTCATTGTGCTAATATTGTACGTAATTTGGCACCTCATCCCTGGTCCCATCCCTGGTCCCATCCCTGGTGTGTTGACACCTCATCCCTGGTCCCATCCCCGGTCCCATCCCTGGTTCCATCCCTGGTCCCATCCCTGGTGTGTCGGTACCTCATCCCTGGTCCCATCCTTGCTGTCTCTAGGAGGACAAGATAGCCGGTCTTCAGTCTCATGCTAACCAGCTCATTCAGAAGCAGCACTATGCAGCTGTCCAGATCGCTGATCGGAGGGCCTCTGTCCTCTCGAGGTGGTCCAAACTGAAGGATGCCCTGGTTGACCTCAAGAAGAAGTTGGGAGAATCCAAGTCTGTACAGCAGTTCCTCCGTGATGCCGATGACACAGAAGCCTGGATAAGCGAGAAGCTTCAGATGGCTGGTGACGAGTCCTACCTAGATCCCACCGACCTGCAGGTATGAGAGGACTACACACACACACACACACACACACACACACACACACACACACACACACACACACCAGTTGTAGTCAGTCATCGAAAAGCATGCAGTGTATCAGCCTGTATTACTCTTTACTGTATATTGTATTCTATGTATCATCAGATGTGTATATATATATATATATATATGACGTATGTATGTATGTAATGATATATGTAATACAGTATGGTATGTGATACACATAGTGTGGTATAATAGCATGTTATGTGTTGATAGTATGTCTCTTTTGGTGTTCAGACCTTGCGGTGTACTGTAGTTCACTACTGCTTCCTGTTGATTGTACAAATACCCCCCACCCCCTACCCACAGGGCAAGCTGCAAAAGCATGAAGCCTTTGAAGGAGAGGTGACAGCCAATGAAGATAGGGTGTTCTCCCTCATGGAGCTTGGACAAGGTAACAAGGGTTGTGGTGAATTCATCTCACCATCAGGGTGATGCCTGTCTCTTACGTCCAGATCTGATTGACAGTAACCAATGTGCGGGTAAGGAGGCGGAAGTGATGTCCAGGATTGACTTTCTCAAGGACCAGTGGGAGAAGTTGGTGGACAAGACGAAGCAGAAGACACAGAAGCTCAAGGAAGCAGGCCAGGAACTGCAGTTCAACACGGCAGCCAAGGATATGGACTTCTGGTTGGCTGAGGTGTGTTACCAGTGGTAGGGGATTATTTTAGTGACATACCCAGATTGTTCTTAGTGGGAGGGGCTCAGTGGCCTGACACGCCCATATTGTCAATGTTCTGAATTCACTCAAACTGCAGACTGAGGCCTTGTTGTCTTCCGAAGACTGCGGAAGAGACCTAGCAAGTGTTGAGAGTCTGGTCAAGAAGCACGGACATGTGGAGGCCGACATACTAGCCCACGAGGTAGTTCAGGTGAGTTGCATGGAGACATATTTGTGTCACAAGGTTTCTCCTGTCCAATAGGACCGTCTCCAAGACCTCAATACACAAGCAAGAAAGTTTGTAGAGCAAGGACATTTTGATGCAGAAGGAATTGATGCCAAGAAGAAGATGATCAATGACAGATACACCAAGTGAGCCAGTGGGCTGGCCATCATGTCCACTTGGAGCCAGTGGGCCGGCCATCATGTCTGGTTGGAGCCAGTGGGCCAGCCATCATGTCTGGTTGGAGCCAGTAGGCCGGCCATCATGTCCACTTGGAGCCAGTGGGCCGGCCATCATGTCCAGTTGGAGCCAGTAGGCCGGCCATCATGTCCAGTTGGATGTACAGAATGGAGACCCACCTTGCTCTCCTTCCTCAATCTCTTGCACATCAAAAGTTCATCCTTAGTCTCCCATGACATCCATTGAACCTGAATTCACCCTCCACTGTCCCTCCACTCACCCTCCACTCACCCTCCACTGTCCCTCCACTCACCCTCCACTCACCCTCCACTCACCCTCCACTGTCCCTCCACTCACCCTCCACTCACCCTCCACTCACCCTCCACTGTCCCTCCACTCACCCTCCACTGTCCCTCCACTCACCCTCCACTCACCCTCCACTATCTACATCATCCAACATCTCCACAGGTTGAAGAGTATGGCAACTGCACGCAAAGCTAAACTGGGGAACTCGCACACTTTACAACTTTTCTTTCATGATTTGGACAATGAAGAAACCTGGATAAAGTACGCACCATGTGACTATCATGTGGGCATCATGTGACCATCCCTTGATATTCACTGGCAGAGAAAAGAAGCTGTTACTTGGATCGACGGATTATGGGAAGGAAATGACAGGTGCTCAGAAGCTGAAGAAGAAACACCAAAGGCTTGAGAATGAGCTCAACAGCCATGAGGAGAAGATCAAAGTAGCTTCACAGCAATTGTTATTTTGAATAATTACTTACAATAATTTATTGTTACCTTAGAAACTGCTCACACAAGGAGAGAGGTTAAGTTTAGAAGATAAGTACGCTCAGCCTGAGATTGAGCAAAGCTGCACTGACTTACAGACCAACTGGAGAGACCTGAAGCAGCTTGCTGCAGCGAGGTGTGTGTGGGGTGTGAAGCGGTACTTGGTGATGTGTTGTATTCTGATTTCCTTTTCCAATTGATGATCAGGAAACAGAAACTGGAAGATTCCCTAGCCTACCACCAGTTCAAGGTCGACGCTGATGAAGAAGAATCATGGATTAGTGAAAAGGTGGCCGTGTCCACTAATAAAGAGTTGGGAGAAAACATGGCCACCAATCAAGGTCTACTGAAGAAACAGGAAGCTTTTGATGCAGACCTTGACTTCCACAGAGGACAGGTGGAGAAGATTGAGTTCTGCGGCGATGAGCTCATTTCCCAGGTACTGGCTCCATCGCTGTGTCATCATTTTGGAGATCTTAGATATAGCTTATATATTTTTAATCTTTCAGGGAAATTTTCAAGCTGAGAATATATCCAAGCGATTGTCAGAATTAAAGGTTGTGTTCTTCTGTTTTTTGTATGTACAATTACTGCATTGTTGTTACTATGGTGTTGCTGTAATAATATTCATAGACCAAAATGGCTGAACTGGAGGCAGCAGTCGAGGCTAAGAAGAGATCTCTGTATGCCAATGCTTCCTACTTGAAGTTCACCTGGAATGCAGACCTTGTGGATTCCTGGATCAGTGCGTTGATACTGTGTGTACAATCATGATGGGTGTGTCCACTGATAGTGGGTGTGTCTCACTCCAGGAAGCAAAGAAGGACAAGCAAAATCCGAGGACTTTGGAAGAGACATTGCATCAGTACAGGGGCTCCTTGCGAAACAGGTAACCATAGGAACTGTACTCCTTACCGTGGGTGGTTCTCAATAGTCAGGTTCACTCCTAGGAAGCTTTTGAAGCAGGTTTGAATGGCTTCGAGCAAGAAAGCATTTGCAATCTGAGTGAGATGAAGGAGACACTCTATGCAGAGAAGCACTCGAAAATACCACAAATTCGACAAAGATATGAAGATGTCATGAAAAAGTATGACTAGGAGTAGTTTACTGTGTGTGTGTGTGGGTGGGTGGGTGGGTGGGTGGTGTTGTGGGTGTGGGTGTGTACCCATTCCATCACTTCTACTTTACCTCTGTCCTGTTTCTGTAGGTGGGAGAAACTCAAAACGGATACTGGCAGTCGTAAGAAGAGATTGGAGCGCTCCTTAGAACAATTTGAGAAAGTTGAAGAACTGTTTCTTCAGTTTGCCAAGAGAGCATCTGCGTTCCAGAGTTGGATGGAGGACACAGAGGAGGACCTCACTGACCCTGTTCGCTGCAATTCAGTGGAAGAAATCAAGGTAATAGCCTAGGGTACTTTAATTTTGCCATGTAACAGCCCAGCGGGCCTCTATTGCACATGTACACTTTTCCTTTCTGTTCATACCCCTCTGCGGCTTAGGGTCTGAGAGAGGCACACACTCAGTTCCAGAGCACGCTCACTCAGTACAGGAATGAACTGAAGCAGCTTAGCACTCTGGACAGGCAGATAAAAACCTACCGTGTTACAACTAACCCGTGAGTCACATGATTGTCACGTGACATGTAGTTTGTTACACCACTCTCAAATCTCAAGGTACACATGGTTCACGATGGACTCACTGGATGACCACTGGCAACATCTTCAGAAGGTCATCAAGGTGAGCACGCCCACAGACACACCCTCAACCTGAATGTGTACACACAAAAAATTGCAGCTTTGTTGAAAAGGGTGTTAAAATTTTAGATTACATCTGTACCCACCCTATCAACACATCCATTGGGCACACCCATTGAGCACACCCATTGGGCACACCCATTGGACACACCCATTGCCATTGTATTTTATCCAATAGGAGAGGGACAGAGAACTGACGAAGGAATCACAACGTCAAGACCAGAACGACGACATGCGTAGATTGTTTGCGCAACAAGCTAACGCCTTCCACTCTTGGTTGAGTGAGACGAGGACGGCTTGCAGTGAGCTCTCTGGAACACTGGAGCACCAACTGGACTCGATTAAGGTGACCCACTCACATATAGTCCACTTTGATGTGATTGCCTATACTGTCAATATCTCCTCTCCTGTAGATGAAGGCTAGGGAGGTGTTGTCCAAGAAGGAAGGATTGAGGAGGATCGAGGAACTAGGAGCACAGATGGAGAAGGCAATGATACTGGACAACAAGTATACCGAACACACCACGGTTAGCCTAGCTCAGCAGTGGGACCAGCTCGGACAGCTGGCCCTCAGGATACAGCATAGCTTGGAGCAGCAGATACAAGCCAAGTAAGGGGGTGTGTTGGGTGGGTGTGGCTCGTGTAGATACAGTCGTGTTGTTTTGAGTGGAGTCATGTTACTGACTGGTGTGGCCATGTCATAAGAGGTGTGGCTTGTGTGGGTGTGTTGCATTGGAAGTAGTGAATTGATGTCTGATCTCTTCTCGATGTGCAGGAACACTACAGGTGTATCAGAAGAACAGATCAGGGAGATTAATCAAACATTTAATTACTTTGATCGAAACAAGAGTGGACAGCTGGAATATCATGAATTTAAAGCATGTCTCCGATCCCTTGGGTGCGACCTGGCTGTAGTGGAGGAAGGACAGACTGATCCAGAGTTTGAAGCCATTTTGGACAGAGTCGATCCCAACAGGTTGGTCTACCTCACCAGGAAGCGTGTACAAATAGAACCAATCAGCTGGTAGAATAGCTGTGTTCATCCACCTGCTACTACTAGTGAGATGTGTGCTAGCTTTGCTACTGATACTGAATGTAACGTTGATTGCTGTTTGTTCACTGACCTTAGTATGTCCTCTATTGATGTCTGCTCATTGACACAAAGTGTGATATTGATTGCTACTTGTTTTGTCACCTGAGTGTATATTTTTTCACTAAATTCTCAGAAATGGTCACATCACAAAGGAAGACTACATGACCTTCATGATCAGTAGAGAAACAGAGAATGTCGATTCAGTCCAAGAAGTAGAGGAAGCGTTCAAGGCCATCACAGAGGGAGGAGACAAACCATTTGTCACTGAAGCACAGCTCAAACAGGTATGATCATGTGAGGGTCATGTGATAATCATTCGTCCATCAGTTATCACGTTACTATTTTTGGCATCAAGGTACTTTCTAGTGAACACGTGGCGTTCTGTGTCCAGCGTATGAAGCCATACAGGGGTCCAGGTGCAGTGGCGGGTGCCCTGGACTACAGGACATTTTCCCGGGCTCTCTACTCCACATGAACAACACAGACTACATGTTTAGAGTTTTTATGAAATTTTAACCTTTACACTTTGCACTTTGTATTTGATTTGGTGAACATAATATTATAAATAATTATTACATTATCATATGCATATACTTCTAATAATAATGATTAATTAAATCAAATATATGCACGATAATTTCTAGAGGCTTCCAGCTTTTTAGGCTCCCTGCTACATGGTTCATTGCAAAACGACATCAAAAATACTACCAACACTAACTTCAGGCTATAGCTATCAAAGCACGCACATTTTACATTTTTGCAAATGACATGACAACCTACACTGTTCCTTGTAACTAAACCAACTTGACCATTTCATTGTTCCAAGAATTGAAAATTCATAAATGACAAGAAAAAATCAAACATTTTAGTCTACTCTCTTCCCCAGAGCTTGAAAGTCCTGTCATAAGAGGCAGTAGCAATGTACTCATCATCTGCTCCAACGAAGGGAAGAAATCATCACAACACTGATACCACCAACACACACACACACACACACACACACACACACACACACACACACACACACAACACAACACAACACACACACACACACACACACACACACACACACACACACACACACCTTTTGAAATGTCCACAGCCATCACTTTCCCGACGTGTCCTGACAGAGTCTTGAGTGGGGTCCACCCAGGGTGAGCCCACACCTTGGCAGTGTTGTCGTATGACGACGTCACCATGTAGTGGCTCTTGGAATCTGTACAGTAATTGGTACCAATTTCAACACAGTTAACATTTGTTCCCATACCAAAATTTTAATTTGGAAATGGAATCAGGCATTATACCTTGGAACTTCATGTATGACACAAGGCTGGTGTGAGCAGGTATTGTGTAGACACTCTTCTTCTGTCTGAGGTCCCACATGCGAACTACATTGTCATCACCACCAGTCCCCACATAAACACTAAACAACAATAGCAACAACTCCATTCATAGTAGCTAGTAAACATGCAGCACTGCATGAGATGAAGCCATACCCAATAGGTGAGAACGTGACCGTGAGAACCCCTTTCAGGTGTCCGTCCAGGAGGAGCACACACTTCCCACTCCTCAGGTCCCACAGTCGACCACATCCGTCAAAACCACTACATGTTTGCAACCAGAGACAGACCACAGTACTCAATGGTAGCACAGTACATACAGTACATACAGTACATACAGTACATACAGTACATACAGTACACACAGTACACACAGTACACACAGTACATACAGTACACACAGTACACACTGTACATACAGTGTACCTAGTGCCACAAAGGGAGCCGTCAGGATGGAATGCTATATCATACACATTTCGTGAGTGTCCCTCCTGCAGGATGGGGGAGAGATGAGGACACAGCCACCACTGCCAACCAGGGTGGGTGTTGTGGAGCTAGCTCACTTGAAACAACAGTTCACGCTGCGTCTCCAAATCCCACAGTCTCCAAGAGTTATCAAAACTAAAACCATAGCAACATACAGCAGTCACATGTAAGTCACATGCTAGCCACATGCTAACAATCAATCAAAACCATAATATATTCCACAGGGCCAAGACACTAGGCTGCGACAATGAAGTGCAAAGTACTGTATACAACTACACACCAGATACAGTCGGAGTAACCCCACTACCAGACCCTGTGTACAAGCCATGCACATAGAGGAAGGATTGGTGGACTGCAGTACAAGAAATGTACATGTTTATGCAGTACATAGGAGCACCGTGTGAGCACCATAGGGGTGTATTGAGTGAGCACCATAGGGGTGTATTGAGTGAGCACCATAGGGGTGTACTAAGTGAGCACCATAGGGGTGTATTGAGTGAGCACCATAGGGGTGTATTGAGTGAGCACCATAGGGGTGTATTGAGTGAGCACCATAGGGGTGTATTGAGTGAGCACCATAGGGGTGTATTGAGTGAGCACCATAGGGGTGTATTGAGTGTATTGAACATCCACTGATCCACACAGAACTGCTAGTGTACCATGTGGTCCCTAGGTAGTGTCCTGAAGGATGGAAGGCCAGTCGTCCCACTCTGTCCCCATGGTTCTCCAGGTCAGCTAGAGGGGTCTCACTGCAGAGGGAATGGGTTGATGTTCAACTTCGATGTTAATATTTGTTTCCATAGCAACACACCGTTCTAAATCCCACAGACAGACAGTCCCATCAGCTGCACATGACGCCATGTTGAGTGCGGAGGGGGACTGAGTGAGGGTAGCCTGAGGGTGGAACGCAATAGCTCCAACTCGCTCGTTGTGTCCACGAAGCATTCTGATCTCATGACAGTCAGGAACTGTCCAGAGCTTACAGAGACCACTCCAGGAGGCAGTGGCCAGCATCTCACTGTTGGGAGAGAACTGGCAGAACGATATTGGTCTGTTGTCCCCAACCTGACTACAGAGGTTGTTGAGTGACTGGAGGATGGATGGGAGGGATAATAGAATTCATATTCATGAGTAGCAGTAATAATATTCATGAGTAGCAGTAATAATATTCATGAGTAGCAGTAATAATATTCATGAGTAGCAGTGATGACATCAATCTTCAGCCGCATGAAATATCATTAGCAATGACATCCACTGCTGCAGTGTGTGCTACACCGTGTCTCACTCTCAGCTGCTTGTGTGTTTCCTGGCGTTTTGCTGCTCTGAGCGCAGTCGGCTTGGACCTCTCCTGTCTGGCTAGCTCGAGCCTCTCCTTGGCTCGCACAACGGAGTACTTCGCTATCCACAGACGAGCCTCTTCCAGCTCTGGAGGGCCTTCGTGGTACCACACGGAGTCCTGGGGCTGAGGGGAAGACCACTTGAGACACACGATAGGAGAGGTTCGTGAAACAACAGGTTGACTGGAACGAGGACAGGTTGACTGGAATGAGGACAGGTTAACTGGAATGAGGACAGGTTGACTGGAACGAGGACAGGTTGACTGGAATGAGAACAGGTTGACTGGAATGAGGACAGGTTGACTGGAACGAGGACAGGTTGACTGGAATGAGGACAGGTTAACTGGAATGAGGACAGATTGACTGGAACGAGGACAGGTTGACTGGAATGAGGACAGGTTGACTGGAACGAGGACAGGTTGACTGGAATGAGGACAGGTTGACTGGAACGAGGACAGGTTGACTGGAATGAGGACAGGTTAACTGGAACGAGGACAGGTTAACTGGAACGAGGACAGGTTAACTGGAATGAGGACAGGTTGACTGGAACGAGGACAGGTTGACTGGAATGAGGACAGGTTAACTGGAACGAGGACAGGTTAACTGGAATGAGGACAGGATTACTGGAATGAGGACAGGTTAACTGGAATGAGGACAGGATTACTGGAACGAGGACAGGATTACTGGAACGAGGACAGGTTCGCAATGTTGATCAAGTGTACAGCACTTGGTTCAGAAATGTGGAGACAATCATGTCAATCATGTCAGGGTCCTTAGGAAGCTTCAACACAAATATCTCAACACGAAATGGGAATCGAAACACTCAATCTCAGCCATCTTCAGAGCTGACAACAATCACAGAGTTATCCCCATAACACAGCAGATGGCTTACGATATCGGAGACAGCCTGTTCTCCCTTGTCTTCTGTTTTATCAAGAGTCATTCCACTTTGAGCTGAACAACAACAACAACAACAACAACACAGACAAATAATATAGTTTATCACGTCCCGTATGTCATTAATTGGCGTTGTGCGCAGAACTCACTCATTTCAGCAATTAACTGTCTCAACCTCTCTCTTCGGTCAGCAGGACCTTCTCCAAACAGACCTGGGTTGAGAGAATACAGTAATGCATACACTCATATATTCACACACCATGCACACACACAGCCTTAACTAGTACTTACAGATTGGTTCTTCCAGCTCTCTTAACCTCACTTTCACCTCTGCATCATCAGTTGGTACCACAACTGACCTTGCCTACACAGAAGACAACATACAGGCTCCATACTAGTGGTATGGTCTAGGCACCTTCCATCCACATTTCTCATTCAAGATGGCTGAATGATAAACTGACATACACCACTTACTCTCTTTCTAGCTTCAAACACTTCCAGTAGCTCTTGCTTCTGTCTATCCACAGCATCCGAATACGACGATTCCATGGGCTGAGCTGAACCAGAGGCAACCGAAACTGCAATATCAATGCTGCTACAACTGCTCGTATATTGTGCAGGTGCTTACCATTTCCTATGTGAATGTTGCCTGCTTCAATTCCTGCTTTAATGTTATCAGAAAGAGTCCCCATGTTCGTCCCATCTTCGCCAGTCATTTTTTGTTTCAAAATTCTTTCCTTTTCCACTTCTTCGAGACTGCCATAGTAGAGGCGTTGCTTCTTTGCAGCAGGTTCGTTGTCAGTGTCTTCGTCAGCCATTTTATTACGTTGGGTCGACCTAATCTGAATTTGAAATGGAAGTCGAACCGCAGGCGCGTCATCTCATCACAGGCAAAATGGCTGAAAGCACTACGTCTACAACCCCAACGAGGCGAAAACCCACTTCAGAATTTCCTTGGTGCTGCACGTTACTGGCAAGAATATTAGGAGTATCAACTGCAGTGGGTACGTGTCACGTCTCCTCTCCGTATTTTTTATTTTGTTTTTCTAATGGGTAGTAAACTTTTAAGCTGATTTCGGAAATTCGTGTATCTGTGACAGCATTACCGTTGAGGGATACCTTTGAGGTATCCAAGACAGTAACTAATGCAACAGTAGACAGATATCAAAATAAACTGGATTAAAGAAATCTTTGATGCTAATGGTTCAATTTTGCCACATCCAGCCTACAGATATATTAATTAATTTGAAGATGATTGAAGCTGGTAGAACTATAACTTAACATTGCTATCAACAGGAACAATTGTATGAGAGCATAACTGATTGGGGAGTGGGTGGGCCATGACTGGTGGTCTCCACCATGATCCCCCCTCCCCCAACAACATGACAGGATGGTGTCCATTCGTATGTTGTGTGTGATGTACATATCTCCCTTGTCTGTAGTCATGATGCTGTGTGGGATCGTGACACTCATCCCAACTGGTGCATTCTTCGGTGACTTTGGCAGTGCTGGGAGGTGTTTAGCTGCTGGTTTATTGATGATGTAAGTGAAGTCTTCCGTGATCGAATGTGATGTTTACTACTATGGTACATATGTGTGGATTCTACTGTTTATTTGTATATCCTGGTATATTATTTATTATATTTTAGTATATTTTGATATATTATTGTATATTTTAGTATATTTTTGTATTTTAGCTGATCCTCTGTCTCCATATTCTTCCCTATAGTGTATTTGCTGTGTGTATGCTGTTCATAGAAGCTCCTTTCATAGCCTATTGTAGTCCTCACTTGGAATGGATCATCAAACTCACTTCATACATCTACAGTTGGATAAGAGCAATACTCTACTGCCTGTGAGGTTTACTTATTGCTGATGATGTTGACTCACTATTTCTCTGTGTGTTGTTATTGTGTGTGTGTTGTGTGCATGTTGTGGTGTGTGTTGTTATTATGTGTGTTGTTGTGTGTACATGTTGTTGTGTGTGTTGTTGTTGTGTGTGCTGTTGTGTGTACATGTTGTTGTGTGTTGTTGTTGTGTGTGCTGTTGTTGTGTTGTTGTGTGTGTTGTTGTTGTGTGTGCTTGTTGTTATTTGTGCGTGTTGTGTATTTAAGGGTGTGTGCATGCCCCTGTGTGTGGTATCTGGATTTACAGTGTGAGATATCAATAAATAGAAAATTATCTGTGATTCTCCAAAACCCTCCCTCTACAGATGGGCTGTAGTTCCTATACTAATTTGTGCCTCAATTTCATCAATAATTGCGCAAATTCTGCTGTTTTTCTTGGGTGTGTTCTACTTTGTACTGACCATTGGGGGACGGTGAGTGAACAGCTGGTAATGCTGCATGTGTTGTGTTGTGTGACGGATCCTACCCCACCCATACCCCCACAGGGGTGATCGGTCTGCTCAGCCGTACACTGCTAAGTACCACAACAACTCTGGGGAGATTGACATGATTCTAAAGGAAGACATGGAAGATAGCGAAGATGAAGAATTGGTCGTGGGTAACTCAGTGCCAAGGAGCTCTTGATGTTCACAGGATCAGGTGGGACATGCCCAGTGAATGTAACAACTCTACATCAACTGATGCATGTTAATTTAATGCATGTAGTAAAACATGACTTATCCAATGTCCATTTTATTGAAATCTCAGTAATTTGATTATTCTTTATTATAATAATAATAATTATAAATAATACATAATACGTATATTATAATAATATGGATGTATGCACAGTTAAAATAACCTTATTAGACAAAGTTATAATTCTCAAATTGTGTGAATGTTTATTCCACAGCGTGTCAGCTGGATGAAAACAGATATGTTAACACATGGTGACATTGACATGGGTGATGATATCAAGTTGCACACATACAGATCACAATATTGTGTAAAATACAAGATGAAATGTATGATATCAATCATGGTGAAGTGAACACAAAACCAATATTGTATGCTCTATAACAAGTATATTCGTACACACAAGGTTAACATTCATAATACTACAAGAGGTACAGATATGTAGACACAGTTATGAGACATGTAGACACAGTTATGAGACATGTAGACACAGTGATGAGACATGTAGACACAGTGATGAGACATGTAGACACAGTGATGAGACATGTAGACACAGTTATGAGACACGTAGACACAGTGATGAGACATGTAGACACAGTGATGAGACATGTAGACACAGTGATGAGACAAATAGACACAGTGATGAGAGTTTCTACATGTACTGCTGGTGTCGTTTGAGTGTTCTCTCAAAATGGCCTCCCTCCCAAAACACCTTGCCACATTCCATGCAGATAAAGAACACATCAACTTCTTTAACCTTCCTGGAAGGGACCCCCTCCACAGCCACTCGAACACCGCTATCATTGAGGAACACCTCGTTGGATCGAACACCCAGACCTTTCCCCAGAGAACCTTTAACTGTTCGTAGATGATGAATACGATTCCTTCTGTTGCTCTTTGAAGAAGTTGTGTTATCATCAGAAAGTTGTGAGCTGCTGTCCTCTGGAGTCTCAGCTCTCGACAAAGCCTTTAGAATGTCTTCAAAATCATTGGCTCCAACCAACATGTACTTGTCATTGTTGCAAACCTTCCAAGAAAGTTGAAACAGGCAAAGTATACTAAAGGTCCACCGTCATCTGTGTAACCACACCCACTCACCTGACACCTGCTCAAAATATCATCTTCTGTCACTTTCACATTGAAATAGTCCAACACCTCTCTCACTTGGTCTGATGGCCTCTTACTGTTGACATGGTAACAAAGATGATCTGGAATGTTGTTTCTAGCCCAAAAGAATGCTTTACCAGACGTCAATATCACTCTGTTTTCTTCAATACTTTTTTTGACCAGATCATAACTGGAGGAGTCATTGGCGAGGATCTTTGCATCCACGCCACACACTCGTAGATGACGCCCCAGTCCTTGAAACATGAGGTCCGCTAACACACGCAGATCTCTTGGGCGGATGGAGGGACCTGGCTTCTTAGGAGGGTTTGTAACCAAAGGTTTACCGTTAGCCATTGCCTGAACCCTTCGTAATGCTTCCTCTTTCTCTTCTTCGAAGACAGCACAGACGGATTTCTTAGTGGAAGGGCCAGTTGGAGCAGGGTCAAAGTTTGGGTCAACAGAAATAGCCTCGTCTTTGAGGTAGCCATAAACCTCCAGCAAACAGTAAGCATCAAGAGCTACAGGTGGTCCGGGAGAGAGACAGGTGGACTGTGAGGATACACTGAACAGTGAAACATATCAGAATGTAAGCATGCACACACACACACACACACACACACACACACACACACACACACATATACACTGTGCACATGTGAGGGTGTTCAGTATACCCTCTTTTACATGTACAACACTCATTCAACATTCATATTGTCTCACTCACAAACAACAACAGTAAACAAACCAGCGTAGTGAATCTGCTCCGCTCTTAGAGGTCTCCTCTCCCAATCTGAGAGCTGCTCAGACTTATCAAGGGGTTTGCCGAAGCACTTCATGACCAGCAGACTCAGACCCCTTGCATGACCACTGAAACCTCCTTCCTCTTCTTCATCCTCCTCGTAGGGGTTGCTCACTGTGGGCTCTGGTTTTAGGTCTGAGAGATTAACTGATGCACCGACCACCTTCTGCACCTGGAGGGAGGGGAGGGAGGTGGAGTGAGTGAGGATCACTGGGAGGTGGAGTGAGTGAGTGAGGATCACAGGGAGGGGAAAGATAAGATACATGGGTGAGAATAACCAAGTACATGGGCACACATGTCACAGCACACTGAGGACAGGTCATGGGCAGTGTTACTTACTATTGGAACAAAAAGTTGCAAATCTAAGATCTTCTTGGGTGTTCCGATGATGTCTACAGCAAAATGCCAGGTCTTTGCCAACATTCGGAGGTCTCCGTCAATGCCATATCCGATCTTCATCACTCTATCTGTGGTCAGTAGGTCCGAGAGGAATTTCCTCAAAATGCCTTCGTTTACTGTTCTTCCCAACAGCAGGACATCAAGAAGGAACACAGCTTCTAGAGTGGCCAGTTGCAACAGAGCCATTCTGTGAAGGATATTCGCTATAATAATATACTTCTCGCTCCTCCAGTAGAGCCTCACATACATGCACAATGCTCTACAACTTGCTACTTACCTCTCCACCCCAAGGTTACAGGCTGAAAACCTCCATTCCCCATCTATGCCAACAATCTGATCCACCTGCTGCAAGGGGAAAGCAATTTGAAATGGGAATGGGAACAGAAGCAGAGATCCCCCATAAATAGCTCACCATGACAACGTGCTGTCTACACTCTTCCAGTGTGTCTTCACTGTCCACCCAGCGCACCTTGTCCATGGGGAGCTGTAACTGGTGAAACGCAATGTTCGGTTTCAAGTTGGACTGGAAATCTGTACTCTCCTCCATGGGAGGGCTGTGTACCATAAGCACATATCAACAAGTTTTCAAATCTGCAAATTACACCTACATGGCACTCACTTGTGCTCTCCTTGGAGGTGCAACTGGACTTGTACAGGCAGTAACCTCAGTGGAATGTCACAGTATTTAGCAAGATGGGAAGCCGCAGCAGTGTCTCTGTAGCGAAGAAGTTCTGTCACCATCAGAACCTGCTCCTCCTGACTTCTGCCATCAACAGCTGCCTGACAAGGAAAGAGGACATTGTTCAATACATGTACACATACGTACGTAAGTACATGATATGTAGATACACACTGACACATGCATAAACACACACACACACACACACACACACACACACACACACACACACACACACACACCTTCAACAGTTCCAACAAGTTGGTATTGGATATAGCCTTTCTCTTGTACCTTTGCACTAGGATGTAGTGAATGGACCTCCTTGAGCTCAAAGCTGCAATGTGAGGGAAGTCGCTCATGGGGAGGTTGTAGCGCTTGATCAGACGCTGTGCTAACTTCTCCAACTGCTTCACAGAGAGTTTAGAAGTGGATTCTTTACCGATTATTCCTTCATCATTTAGTGAGCTAATGAGGACATTGAGAACCAAACAAGAAACAATAAAAAGATATCAATGTTCATGACTATAGCCCACTAAGGTATGTATGAATGGTATGGCAGACAAAATGGGCATATCAGGCAGTGTTGGTATGTATTGATGGAATACTAACAGATAACCAACATTACAGTCAGGATATAAACTAGTATAACAACTAGGATAACAACTAGTATAACAGATGGAATAAAATAGAGGACACACACTTACCGGTTCAAAAGAGCGATTCTTTCATTCCCGCCCATACAGGTGTCATCGAGGTATAAAATGAATCGCCGTTGGAGTGCTTCACTGCCATCAAGGTAGTTCTGAATGACATTAATCTTATCAAGGACAATCAATGGGAGAAGAATGTCTCGAGCATCAAAGTGATCCTTCACGTTGAGCTTCACAGCATAGGAAGCAGCTTCTTTAAACTGGTGAGCTGATAGAGAGTCTCTCACGGTCTGCAGGCGATCCTCCAGTGGAGCCTCACTCAGGTTGAACACACGGAACAGATCATCGGTATAGTGAGGAAACTGCTCGCTGATGACTCTCAGAACCTCCTTCTGCTGAGTAACTGTGACTACAAAGTTGTTCCTTCTTCCTGCTTTACAATCCACTTTCCATCTCTGGAACTCAATAATGACAGCTCGTGGCAGGCAGTGGGATCCTTTTAAACCTCCCTTCCCAAAATTGCAAACAGTAAAAGTCAAAAACAGGTACGGATTATCAATTTCCTCAAAGACCCTTCTCAAAGCCGTCTTCACATTTGGAGACATTTGATTCTTGCTTTCAGCCCACAGCTTCTTGGTGTCTTTGAGATAAGAGTCCAATATGAGTTGCTGCTTATAGTCAGGAGTTGCAGAGGGCTCAGTTTCCTTGTCATCAGACATCCACTCATCATCGTCTTGAGGAAGATTAATCTCGGGAGTAGCGGGTTCTTTCCTTAGCGAAGGGGACGACCCTGTAATCAATGCTGGTGAATACCGTTGTTCCGACACTGCGGGCTGCACGGGGATACGAACCTGGTTTGGTACAGTGAAACGTGTCGAATAACAGAAGGGGTTCATGTACGAGGTCGGTCCCTTCCAGGAAACACCAAAGGGCATTCTTGTATAAGGCATAGTTGTTTGCGTTCCATGAATAAGGTGGGGTGCATCCTGTAACCCCGAAACGAAAGCGGGCTGTGGTGGTTCTATGTTAGAAACAGGTTGTGGTTGTCGAACATTCGCTAGTTCGTCGTTGGAGCTCGTCTCTTGTGAAGTACGATATTCCTTTAGAGAGATCCTGGGTTCTTCCAGAAGGTTTTCTTCATCAGAAACGAAATCGTCATCACATTCATCTGAGCCGAAGTCCCATCTCTGCGCCATATTTGCAGTCGACTGATCACGTGACCAGACAACCCTGTCCAACCATCATGTTGATATGGATCTGGAAAGGTCGTTGATGGTGTGCACAGATAGTGCAGTCATGATCATGGAGGACACACATCAGTTCATTCAACAATTTCAATTATTGATCATTAGACTGACATGACATGCCATGTGGTATCTGTGGGACTAGAGTGTTCTGTTTGGTTGATTGGCAGTAGGAGGAGGTACTCTGACAGTTCCAGAGGGCAAAGGTGGTAAAATGTCCTTTTGCTCGTCTATCTTCCTGGCTGACAGGGGACATGGCATCACTGACATGAGCTTGTCTGTTAATCCTTGCTCCAAGGATCTCACTATCTTCACAGTAGAATAATAGTTAGAGGATTGTAAGGACAGAGGGTGATGCACTAGAGATGATGCTCTGGGGACCCTACATAGTGCTGGGTTACCATGGGGATAGCGTGTGATGCAATCTCTGGGACGAGACCAAGATACATTTGTGGATATTGAGGGCGACAAGTCTTTGTCTTTCTCTGCAGCTTTGGAGGGTATTCTACTTGTTTCACTGTCACTACTCTTCTCAGGGTTGACTGGCTTGGGGGTAGAAATATCAGCAACAGACTTCTCCTTCCCAACATGCCCACTGTTGAAGAAACTACCTCTTGTGTCATCTTCTGTGGCCTTGTCCAACACAGAGGTGTCTTGCTGGTCACTTTGTTCTTCACTGCCATGTTTCATAGTCCTTATGGACTGGGGAGGGGTGGGCTGGTCCTGTCTGTTCTCATTCCTGCTTGACACACTAAAGCAGTACAGCATGTGAAGGAGTGCACACAACTCAAGCACACAGTCACAACCAATGCCTACCTGAGGTGTGCATCCCTCATTAGTTTCACTACCTGATCTTCCGAGAGGTTCAATAAATCTGAATAACTGCACAGGACAAACACCATGAAGGTTCAACTGCAGGGGCACACTGTCCCATCAGCATGCTGTGTGTGCTGAGGAGTACTGCGTTCCTGTGGGTCCTACAAGCAACCCTACAGTTGCCAACTTGCTTGATTAGGTCTGGCTATGCAAGACTAATAACAGTTATGGTACTTTAACTTTAACACTTTCCAATATGGAGACTGTATGGTACAATGGAATGCCGACAAGGAAACACTCACAATTCACTAGTGAGATCTCCATACCACTTGTTGGCGGGACTCTTTGTTGAACGTTTTTTCTTTTTCTGTTGACAGAATGGCTAAATTTGAAGCCATTTACACACACATACATGCACGCACACACACACACACACACACACACACACACACACACACACACACACACACACACACTAAACACACACATATATGGTGGATATTTTTCATTCGGACATACATACCTTATTTGAGTAATTTGGGAGTGAAACTACATCATTAAGATATGTAGTCTTCATACTTGAATTATTGTCGATTAGCGATCTCACCTACACACACATACCCGGTACATATATAAATAGTGAAATACACCTACGCATGTACATATACAAGCTGTATATGCACAGAACAGTAGCCTACAAAGTACTTGTGTACAGTGTAACCTGAGCTAATGATCGTTCACATGTGAATTATGCACCTACATCCTGGTACATATATAGTGAAATACACCTACACATGTGTATATACGTACAAGCTGTATATGCACAGAACAGTAGCCTACAAAGTACTTGTGTACAGTGTAACCTGAGCTAATGAGCGTTCACATGTGAATTATGCACCTACATCCTGGTTTATGTTACATGCACATACATGGTGCTTAGCTCTGCTTCCATGCTTGGGCATCCAGATGTACACTGGTGTGAAGTCATAGTCACTCCACTGTGGTGAGTCATGTGGGGATTGGTCCACACAGAGCTGCACTTGATGCACGCAGTCTTGAGAAACGGGGGGAGATTTGATTTTCACCTTGTTTCTTCTCTTCCCCTTCGATCTTGAACCAGACGATTCTACGGATCTAGAACACAAATGTCAGATGGACTCACCACTGATGACACTGAGATATCAGAACTCACCTTCTTTGAGAAATGGAGGGAAGTTGATATTGCTCCGAACTAAGTGTGTTTACAGTCAGAGACGGTAAACTGCTCGAATTTTCTGTACGTGTCAAAACAAATATCTCTATCAATGAACAATAGTTCAGACTGCATGTACGGCATCTCCTCACGAGCTGTTTCTGGTGAACTTGGACTGTTCAACAAATTTGCTTGCCTTTTAAAAAGAATATTTTGAAGAACGGATGCGTAAAATGCGTTGTCTGTCCTCTTCCTCCCCTTCCCAGCTTCCCAACACCCGGGATGCTGGCATACTCCTACACACTTGCCTTCTGCCATTTGTCACCCATTTCCCAGTATCCATGGCAACATATGTTCGCGGCACATAGCCTTGAAGGAGCTACTATTATGTGTGGTAGAAGCTACAAGACAGTAGCCTGCCTGTAGTACTAGTAGATAACATGCTCTATTATGGTCACGCGTTTGACATTTGCCAAATATGCTTGAAAGTACCGAGCTGCGGGTGTGTTTACACGTGCCGTGCCGAATATAGGAGAGGTTAACGATTTCACTAGGTGACCTTTGTTTGTCGCTATTCCACTTTCACTCAACCCGCAGCTGCGCATTAGGTCATCAAATGCTTATAGTATGGTGGCCTTATTGGGGGATTTCTCACTCTACCTCGGAACTCAATGCGTTTGGGTATCACGCCGGACGACGTTTCTACCGTGCCAAAAAAGGTAAATTCCGTTGTCAAGCGTGTTTGTGTTAATGACATCATGCATCCCGTGATGCAGGCTATAAAAGCAGTTGAAACTAGCACGCAGCACCCCTTCCCATCCCAATTGATAGAGAAGATCAATGGACTATAAGTTGCTAGTCGTTGTAGCTCTGCTGTGTGCACTGTGTGCTGCCCAGGAACAAGAGACACTTGGGTCTGGAACAGGTTAGTTGTGTGCGTGTTTAGAGTGTATGTTGGAAGTCAAGACAATGGTATACAGGGTTGAAACAGCACAGATTTCCTCCAAGTTCACTATACATTACTCGTACAACCCCACACATGATGGTGCTACAATGAGAAATGATTGACTGTATTACTATTAAGACTGTGTTAGTACTCTGTGATCGTGTTTACAGGTGTGTACTCCTTGAGAGAAGGTGACATTGTATTGACTCCTGATCAAGAAAGAGATCGATCCATGCAAAGTACTCAAGAAGAAGATGATCCCTTTGGTCCTCAAAATGCTGTAGTGGCTGATCAAGACAGCACTTGGCCCAATGGCCAAGTTCCTTATGTCCTCTCCTCAAGCTTAAGTGAGTAGGAACACCATAAGAGCTAATATTGTACTGTGTGTATGTGGGGGTAGGTGTGTAAGTATATGTGAGGGTGTGGAGGAACAGTGAGGTTCACAGATGTGGGTATGTATTAATTTACAGCCAAAGCCGAGAAAATTATTCAATGTTTCAGTTTACTGGTTTGTGTTTGTCTGTGCACAGATTCACAAGCCAGGCAAGCCATAAGTGCAGCAATGGCCGACTACCAGGCAAGAACTTGTATCACCTTTGTGACAAGAACCGCTGAGACACACTATGTGGAGTTCTTCAGAGGCGATGGGTGAGTGCTTGGCATTTGAATGACCAGAAGACGACTACACAGAATAGCTAGAATTCCTGTACAATAAAGTGCTGGGACAAAACATCAGGAATATGTTTGTGTTCACAGAGTCTTCCAGCTAGCTATGGCGAAGAATTTGTAATGGGGATATTTTGAGCAGAATATGTAGTGAAGACCTATATTGTTGGAACATCTTGTGAATTATTCATGATATACAGCTATGATTTCTGCTCATAAATTGCTATTCCAATATATACATGATCAAGTGTTGTAGGTAGTGATTATTGTATGGCTCTGTTTCCCCATTTCATTGCGAGCACGTTGGTTCCTTCAGGTGCTATTCCTACATTGGCCGTACTCGCCGCGGACGACAGCCCATATCAATTGGAAGTGGGTGCGAGTACAAGGGAATTGTGATGCACGAGATATTCCATGCTCTGGGGCGCTGGCACGAGCAGAGCAGACCTGACAGGGACGAATATGTGGAAATACTCTACCAGAACATCAGATCTGGTAGGTTGCACACCTCGATGTGCTACTATCACTAGGACTGCACCGGCATGATAGCAGCTTATTCTTTCGTATCAATGTTCAAGTTCCCTGTGTGGTTATCAATGAAGCTAATAGTGAATCTTCACCTGCATATTCAATTCATTTTCATATGTTGTTCATTATCCTTTCAGTTTATTATGATTATTTTAAAGTCACTGGATTAGGATTCTAATTTCCTTATTTGTAATGTTTGTGTGGTATTTGTGTCTGTTATTTTTGGCAAATCCCATGAGATTACCAATAATGTGTATGAACTATCAGATTGGCTATTGGTATTGGCTTATATTGGTCCTATTTATCAATGATTGGAATATTGGCTGAATCCTGTATCGGTGCACCTCTAACCTGGAGTAGTAAACTAACACTAGCACTGGAAGTTAACTGCACTGTATAGCAGACAGAATGTATTATACATGTATCCTCTACACCGCTGTTTCCTCAAACATAGGATTTGAGTCCAATTTTGATAAAGTCAATACTCGTATTGCCACCACCAATGGAATCACCTATGACTACGACTCCCTAATGCACTACCGAGCCAATGCTTTCTCAAGAAATGGCCGCAACACCATCGTACCAGTGGACAGCAATGTACTAATCAGTCGCCTTGGCAACAGAGATGGGTTTTCTTCCCGTGATGTGGACCATGTCAATGCACTCTACAGGTGCCCAGGAACATGTGAGTCTGCGTGTTCTGTCGGCATTGGTATTGTATGTGTAGGACATATCCATAGTGTGTGTATGAGCATACATGCATGTACATACATGTCCGTATCATGTTCACAACATTATCTATTTCACTACTGGAATTGTCTCCTGTTGTTGTGCATGTAATGTTTGTGTGCAATGTTGAGCAGAAGCCATGTATAACGACAAGGCTTCCCACTACTCCCCTACACTAAATATGGGGGTAGTCATGCGCAAGCGTAATGTGAGGCCATACCTCCTCCACTAATGATTGTCCTGTGCAGACCATATTAGCACTGGATATTGGCCTTCGATGGGAAGCGGGGTAGCATCCGTCTGTGCCATGTAGGGTTATGATTGGGCTTCCACAAAACAGACATAAACAATGTCCCAAAAAGTCCCTTCATGATCTAATTCAGACAAGGAGTGGACCTCACGCCCATACAGATCAGGCCATACTTCTTAATACCCTCCTGTTTCCAACATTTCTACGTGTAGATTATTAAATTTGTGTGTGGTATTTAGACCAAACTGCTCCTAACTATGTATGTAAGTTATTTGGTTGGTTCTTATAGCTGGGCTCTCATCAGTTGGTTTCTAGTTTAAGTTGTGTTCAATACTTAGAAAGTACCATCGTAACTTATCCTTGCATTTCACTCTGTTTATGAAGTAATTGCCTTCACCTCAAGCACCATCTGAAGAATTACTTTTGTTGTCTTTGCTCAGCCGGCGTGACTGGATCATGGTCGGGATATACCTCCTGGTCCTCGTGCAGTAGGACGTGTAACGGGGGGACTCGGACCAGAACCCGCCAATGTCAGGGAGGTGTTGGTTGTCCTGGTAGCAACATACAGGAGGAGAGGTGCAACACCCAGAGCTGCTATTACAGTACGTGTATCAGTCCAATTATAACCATTTGTACATACACATCTCTACTGTAGTGATCATATTGTGTTATGTAGAGAATGTACACATCTCTACAGTAGAATTAGCTTCTCGAGTGCTTCGTGTACAGTGTTTTAGTGTTTTCCAATGCTGGTTGCCATGCTAGGTTCCTTCTGGAGTAGCTGGGGATCGTGGAGCCTGTGTAGCAGGAGCTGTGGTACTGGTCAGCAAGTTCGTGTTAGGACGTGTTACAACGGTAACAACTGTGCTGGAGCAACGAATCAGTACCGTTCTTGCAATACGCAATCATGTCCATCATCGGGAGTCTACACAGCATGGTCCAGCTGGTCCTCCTGTTCACAGACTTGCGAAGGTGGTACACGG
The DNA here is from genome assembly GCA_964020155.1 of Chondrilla cf. caribensis. Lineage (NCBI taxonomy): Eukaryota > Metazoa > Porifera > Demospongiae > Chondrillida > Chondrillidae > Chondrilla > Chondrilla cf. caribensis. The sequence goes on along the minus strand of OZ026563.1, from coordinate 4,745,792 downwards.
CGTAGGACTCGTACGTGTGTTGATCCCACTAACACTGGAATAAGGAAATACGACTGCACAGGGGATCCAGAGGATGTCGTCAGCTGTAACACTGGAGTCACTTGTGTGACCACTACATCCAGTATGTTATTCCTTGTGTACTAGGTGTGCACGCCTGTGTTGTGTGTGTGTGTGTGTGTGTGTGTGTGTGTGTGTTATGTGTGTGTGTGTGTGTGTGTTACACATACTCATCTCTCTCCAGTATCAATGCTATTACTGTTGTGTTCACATAGGTGAGTGGAGTGCATGGTCCAGATGTTCACGTGATTGTGGAGGAGGCACAAGGACACGGACTAGGGGATGTGACAGTCAAGGGAGGGGATGTCAAGTGGAGAGCGAGACCTGTAACAGTGAGCCGTGCTCTCCGGAACCACGGCTACAAGGGTTGACGTACGTGGGGTGTTACTACCTCGTCCCTCGATACAGCAACCTAATCAGTCTGGAGGGGGCAACAGAGGACCTCAGTGATCCGTACAGCAACCGGAGCGAGCCAGTCAGGAAGTGTGGACAGGGTGCACAGGAGTACAACTACACCATGTTTGGCTTAATCAAGGGTTTCTGCGCGACAGGATCCAATGACACAGATGATTATACAGAGTTTGGAGAGAGTGACAACTGCCAGAATGGTATCGGTGATATCCGTTTGGTTACGGTAAGGAGAGGATCGCAATACTACAGATATTACCTGTACTCGATGGATGTGTACAGAATCTCCAACTCAGTGAGCTTTGAAGAATCCGTGCAGCAAATTTTGAACCCTCGAAGTGCCGCCACCACTAGTTTGAGCTCACAATTTCTGGTACTTCTGTTGTTGTGCGTTTGTGTTTGCCTCAATTCTCTCATATAAGACTCTCAACTACAGCAAACATTTCATTCACTTCACATTTTGTAGTTTGTATATAATTGCAGCTTGACATTGAAGAAAAACACATACACACATATTTAATATGTACTTTATACTCAATCAAAATTAAAATTATACATTATTAATCACTATCAATCAAGTATAATTTATAGATACAATAAAGTGGGAGTGAATTGTGTTTAAGGAATTTGATTTTGATGGATGGACGTCAATCAAAAAGGTATTATAAAGAGAACAATGACAATCAACAGAATAACGACAAGTACAACAATAGTTATAATTTGACATTTATCTGCAAGGAGAGAATGGCCAATTGTGACATGTATGGCAGGGGGAACTAGTCTCACCTACATAGCCCAGACCCATTCTCGCCTCCATATTTTGAAATGGGACTTTGAATGGTGAATATAATCACAAATAGGGCTGAATGGGTCTGGCTACAAAAGACTAGGCGAACAGTTGCTTATCTCACAAATGAGCATACTCACCACCAGCTTTTCTTGAAATTTTATCGACTCTATTAACGAGAGATGTAAGTCGTGAGTCTGTGTGTTCCAACTCATGAGAGAAGTCGCCTAGCATCCTGTGTGCCAAGAGGGAACGAGAAGAGGTGTACAACACTAGCAAGGGAACACGGGTACATGTACAACACTAGCAAGGGAACACGGGTACATGTACAGCACATACATGGGAACACGGGTACATGTACAGCATCAGCAAGGGAACACGGGTACATGTACAGCACTAACAAGGGAACACGGGTATAGCGCTGGGCGGTATCAAAAAATATCAGTTTCGGTATACTGCCAACATCATACGACGGTATTATGGTATACCGAGTCTTAAGGTTATAGTTGGGCATTGAAATAACTGAATCCTTGATTTAATAATAATGGAATAAATAAGCATAAATAAATAATCCACTACTTTGTCGTCCTAGTTAACTCGGAGCGCAAAGTACTACCAAATATCAGATTTAGTATTATTCTTATCGACGAGATGAAGTTCATTGCTCGGATCACCCGTATCGCCCGTTCGCTGATCAAAATTTAAACTTGCAGCTGACGCCGATGCCATTTTGACAACATTCTCTCATTCCGTCTAACAACGTATTACTCTGCACATGCACACTTGTCGTGCTCGTAATCATGGCTGTCGCAACGATAGTTTCGAAGGATTCAGAACACATCATTTCAGGGTGAAATTTGATATCTCAGGAATATACTACTTAAAATACCGGTCAAACCTTAGAGAATACAGAGATATCACGATATCTCGTTATAGAAAAAAGTCAGCCGGTATCAAAACCGTGCCCAAATAATACCGCGGTATTACTATATATTCGGTATACCGCCCAACGCTACACGGGTACATGTACAGCACATACATGGGAACACGGGTACATGTACAGCACGTACAAGGGAACACAGGTACATGTACAGCACTAACAAGGGAACACAGGTACATGTACAGCACTAACAAGGGAACACAGGTACATGTACAGCACTAACATGGGAACACCGGCACAAAGCTATCCAGTAATGTTACTTTATGAACAATAATACAATGAAAATATTGAGTTGGTGTAATGTTCTCATTCCCATTCTAAGGCTCCAGTAAAGAGTGAGGTTGCAGATTGCACACCCCTGACTGTTCACACACGATGAACCATTTCCATCTCCACTATAGCATGTACAATGGCACTGTCCAACTAGCCTAAGACTTCCAGCATACCTGTTATGGTCATCAAGTTCATTGCCAATTTCTTCTCCCATCTGACCAAGTACATGGACACTCTGAGAAACTTTACCTAAATCCTGGTCCTGTTCTCTCATTATTTGCTGAGGGTAAATGGAAAACACTTTGTCATCTACAATTCGTGTATTCTTCATCACATGTACATCATGTGACATCCTCAACATGCATAACACATGGCTATCACATGCATAGAGGTGTACTATATAAGCACACATACACAGGCCTGGAAGGGTGGGAGTTCACCTGCTGACGCTGCAACTGGTCGTCAATAAAGTCCTGGTTTCCACGTCGCAGCTCATTCTCCATTTTAGCGTACTTGCCCTGAGCGCGTTTGGGTCCACGAGGGGAGGAGTCTCCGAACAATGCCTGTCTCTGGTTCGACTGTATTCTGGCCTTCATGCTCTCACTATTTATACTCCGTTTAATCTCCTACAGTTACAATAACAGACAGCACGTCACCACACACTTTTTATATATTATACGTATATACGTATAATACCATATACTCATTAGGGCAGGGTTCTGCCCACACTAGTCGGGTGTGGTTGGGGCAAACCACCACAAACTACAGAATGACCACCACTAGCTGTATTCCAACCAGTTTGCCCATATTCTGCCTAAATATATAGCAGCAACTGTGCCCGTTATTACCATTTCATACTGCAGCTGATCATTGAATTAATAATAATAAATTTGGAATTTAATGACCTAGCCACACTTCCGCCCGATATAAATTAACAAAACGGCAGTCTGGATTGAGGAGAGGTATACAATACATAGCAAATATACCAACAGCCAAGCTAACCAGATTACCACCAAAAAGATGGTCTGGGCAGAACTCCCACCAATACATGTGTTAGATTTTAACAGATTGAAATATCAGATAATCTCAAAAATTAGATTAGATGAATTAACTTGATATGGCACAACAAACGGAATTCCCTTTATTGCACACACAACACTTGTAAGAATACCGTAGCTACAACATACGAAGGAACGTCAAGTCAGTGACCAAATAATGCCCCAAGTAGCCTGACTAAGACACTCAACCCTCTCCATCCCCCACTAACAGGACCCCATTCTTTCACACTGTTAGCCCATCAGTTAGTATACCTAACCTAGGTCTTCCTACTAATTACCTCCCATAAACATGTTTTTGACAACTTCACAGAAACCCAACAAAGACTTCTATTTTCTTGACTGACATCAACATCTGCTTTGGTGTCAGTGACAAACTGTCTTCTGCTTTGAATTTCTCTGAGATCCATTTGGAATCTGCCAGGATTCCGTTGGGCAACCCCTAACACCAGTTAAGGTATATACACTTCCATCCAGATATGTATGTATGTATACACAACAATACATATGTGTACGGCAGGAAGCCGCCCAATGTAATCACATTTGCTACAGAATGTACTTATTTATAAAGGTAGCTTGATCAGGTAACGAGGATGGACCCACCAGCAATCACAGTCACCATCAACACTGCTAGTTGGTCTGTGTTGTCTGTTGTGTACCTGTTTCAAGTAAATAAATTCGGGGTACAGCCAACCATCACTATGACAAGCTCTGGTCCTGTTATATCAGCTGGTATAATCATGTTTCAACTATGGTACATTTTCAAATTAAACTGTTTGGCACCATAGATCCAATATAACCTCATAGACCTTTATAGGGGAAATGTTGGCACTGAGTTTGAATGTTTTGGCAGGAATACACCATTGTCTACGTAGGATAGGGCTCTAGATCGATTTAAGCTCACATTGCATTATATAAACAACTTGATTAGCACGAGGGTGGCTTGACAATGAAGGACTATCTCTCTACAACTTAAGAGTTAACATGGAATCGGGTTACAAAAGGATACCAATCGTCTGGTCCAGGTCTTGTAAATCCCATTCAATACTTTTGATTGCCTTATTGAGTTCGCCTTGCACTGCCTCCACGCGTTTCGAATCGCCTTGATTATCTATTAAATCTGACAATTGAGCGTGCAGCCCTTGAGCATTTCTTAGTGACTGTAAAACTTCCCTGTGGTAGTGAGAAGAAATTGAGAAAGAAACGTTACAACAAGAAGTGTTCAAACGAGACTAAAAACGTACTCTTTGACAAGAAAGAAAGGATCCTCCATCGCCATTTTTTACCTGTCCTATCGATTACGTTATGGGATCACGACTGACAACAAAGCGCTTGTTTACACACAACATAGTCACACCCACTTCTTTACTGAGCATGCGCAGAACTGCGTCGTGGCTGTCGTCCAATCAGATTCTCATATGTTTTCAAATTTGGCGCAAGGTAGAACCATAGACCCGAGATAGAACCATGTCCATCCAGGATTACCTGAAGATTGAGAAAATTGGAGAGGGTACGTATGGAGTTGTCTACAAGGCCAGAAATAAAAGAACCTCGAAATTTGTTGCTCTGAAAAAAATAAGGCTAGAATCGGAAGAAGAAGGCGTACCAAGTACGACGGTGCGAGAAATTTCTCTCCTTAGAGAATTGCAGCATCCAAATATTGTCAGGTAAATTCAACCTTCTTATTTTAAAATTCGTTTTATCGATTCATGGATTCGTTAATTGCTATAGCCTGGAGGATGTGCTACATTCAGACAGTGAGCTCTATCTGGTTTTCGAATTTATGCAAATGGATCTAAAGAAGTATTTAGACAGTCTTCCTCGTGAAAAATCCATAGATCCTATGCTTCTCAAGGTAATGTACATCATGTGTTCCCTTTAAGTACAAAGGTGTACTTCTATGTTGTAATTTTGCTTTCAGAGCTACTCCTATCAACTTTTGGAAGGTGTTCTCTTTTGTCACAAAAGACGAGTACTTCACCGTGATCTCAAGCCCCAGAACTTGCTGATCGATGAGAAAGGAACACTGAAGATTGCTGATTTTGGACTCGGTCGGCCGTTTGGCATACCAGTTAGAGCTTATACCCATGAAGTTGTGACGCTGTGGTACAGAGCACCTGAAGTTCTGTTAGGATCCCAGCGGTATTCTCATCCCATTGATGTGTGGAGCATTGCTTGCATCATTGCTGAAATGGTTATGAAGAAACCATTGTTTCAAGGAGATTCCGAAATTGATGAGCTGTTTAAAATATTCAAGTATGTATGTCTGAAATGCATGTAATTTCATGTACATACATATGTGGTGAATATAAATACCAGTATGATAATTACAACTGATTTGAAAGATGCTGTGCTGTTTATTCACATTCTTATGTTGAATGTAATGTTCCAGTTTTCAGAAGCAAAGTAACTGTACTCCACTGTATTTTATCTGGGGATCTTGAAGATCATTTGATTTCATATGTATGTACTATGTGGATAATTTTGTAATTCAATGTCTGCTTATAGGATCATGGGGACTCCCAATGATGCCACTTGGCCTGGTGTTAGTGAACTCCCTGATTACAAGCCTACCTTCCCACAATGGAGTCCTCAGCCACTGTCCACCATTCTCTCACAGATGCCTCATAATGGAGTTGAAATGCTTCAGGTACATTACGTATGATTACAATAAGCTCACCCTTAGCTAAAATTAAATCGCCTGTATCCATCTTTTCACCCTAGAAAATGTTGGTCTACAATCCAGCCAAGCGAATGTCAGCCAAGGTAGCCATAAATCACCCATTCTTCGATGACCTTGACAAGAGTACACTCCCATCTGCTGGATTTGCTAACTAAATGTGTACTCTCATGAAGGGCAACATTCTTGTTGATTGTTATGCGTATAATCAGTGATTTGTGTGGTAACAACTTGTTTTGTCATCACATAACAAAATTTCTTTTCTTTAAAAAATTAAAAAAATGATAATTCAACATTTGAGTCCAGTGATGTGCTTACTGCGTCTGTGCATGGAGTACTGTGGTCCCTGTGCTTGTATGTAGCTGTATTTTGGTGAGTACTGTGCAGGACCTGGAGATATACCTGTATAATATGTGTACAACATAACCAGGTCAGGATAGAATTACAAGAGCCACTACTAATGGCTCCGCAAACATGGTATCTTTGCATTCTGTTACCTTTGTTTGGTGTTCTTTTATAGCCAATAGAGAAAGAAGGCCACTTACGATAGATGAGTTTATCTGACTCCTGCAAATTGTAGTGGTTGGGTCCAGGTTTCTGCAGTGCTTCTGTGGTGATATACAATAATCACTCAGAAAATGATTTTATGTAAATATGTACACACCAACCATAACACACTGCGTACTGATACATGGTGTTAACCTTTCTTGGTGGCTAGAGAAGAATCACCCTTTCTTCCCATTGTGAAAGAAGGAGCTTCTGGTCTAATTGGTTGATTCATCCCAAAAAGATTGTCCATCACATAAGTTGATGGATTAGGACCCTGACATGAATGGGAAGGTGTGTGACTTGAGATAGCCACAGACGATGCTACTGGTACCAGTACGCACATACCTGGTCAATAGGATGCACCCGGTGTGTCCAAATGTCATTGGAATGATGCGAACGTTCTATACAACATACCACAATTCTCACAACTAAATTTGTGCACATATGTACAACATCCATTCAAATATGCTGCTTTCTACCACTCACCGTCCTTCAGGTTTGTAGGGATGGGGTTGATCACACAAGATGCATTGGATTTCATAGTTTTGGGGAAGTAGCTTCCAGGATTGGGGCCAACCAGGTCACATCTTAGTGGTGGGCGTGACTCTATGCAATCATGCAAACCTGCACACACCAGTGGGTGTGTGCATGAGACAATTATGCACATTCCATGCAACCTTTTTTACAAATCGCATAAATTATTACTAATTTCATTTAAAATTAATAATAAGTTTCACAGTCCATACAACAGGATGGGACCACTGACTAGCCGAGTGGTAGCCATGGCGACGCGAATGTATCATTCAGTTAGTAAATGTCTGAAATAGGGATACACAGACCGAAACTCACTCATGTATGTGACGCTCTTCGGTTTCTGCAACATGTACATTGGTACTGGACTAGAGTCGAGTCGAGCGGGCATACTTGCTCTATGTAGATAGAAGAGGGCGGGGTGGTCCCGTGCAGTACGTGTGAATTCACATACCACATACTAATCACGGCTGTAAATACGACACGACTGAAGTTAACTCACATTTTACTTCGCTTTTTATTGCTCAGGGGTCTTCCATTCGGTGTGAACTTGGGTTTTCTTAAATTAAAATCTTGAGAGTTTAGCTGATTTATAAAGGTAGCCATTTTAATTTATTACGTAATCATGATGGCGGTCACTACGGGAGGCCTAAGTTCTTGAGTGATTTATAATTCTCTGAACAAAGTTGCTAAATGTACATTATAGTATCAGTGAATCGAGTAACAGTCGAAAATGTCCAATGCTCTCCCTATCATACATTACCGTCAATCTCTAGTCCAGGCCATCACAGAGAATGACTGTATCATTGTGACCGGGGAAACAGGATGCGGGAAGACAACGCAACTCCCTCAATATTTACACAAGGCCGGGCTTTCGAAAGACGGTATCATAGGAGTGACGCAACCCCGACGCGTGGCAGCGTTATCCGTGGCATCTCGCGTAGCCGAAGAAATGGAGTGCTCGTTGGGATCTCTGGTTGGCTACCAAGTACGTTTCGACGACTGTACATCACGTGACACAAAGATCAAATACCTCACCGACGGCTGTCTACTGAGAGAGTTCTTAGACGACCAGAACCTCAGTAAGTACAGTGTGGTGGTACTGGACGAGGCACACGAGAGAAGCCTATCCACTGACATCCTCTTCGGGTTGATGCGTCGACTTCATCTTGCACAGAGAAGTACTAAGGGAGCTAGAAAAATGAAAATCGTTATCATGTCAGCAACATTGGATTCTAGAAAGTTTAGTGAATTCTTCGACAACTGTCCAATGTTTGAAATCCCTGGTCGTGTCTATCCGGTTGACATTGTGTATCAGTTTGGGAAGGATGATTTTGACGAGAAAAAACTAACTTACATGTCACATGTCTGTCGCATTGTCATGGAGATCCATCTTGAGGAACCGGCCGGAGATATCCTAGTGTTTCTTACAGGGCAGAAGGAAATAGAGTCAGCTTGTGATCGGATCTTCAAGGCTGCAGAAAATATTGACTACGACCACGATGCTCGTTGCAAGGATGTGAAGGGTCTAATGATCCTTCCATTGTATGGATCAATGCCTACTGAGCAGCAGAAGAGGGTGTTTGCTCCAGGTCCCTCCAGGGTGAGACGGGTTATTGTAGCTACCAACATTGCTGCCACTTCATTGACAGTGGATGGTGTAGTTTATGTGGTTGACTCGGGATTTGTGAAACAGTCAGCATATAACCCCCGTACTGGATTGGATTCTTTGACAATTGTACCAATTGCAAAGTCAGAGGCTAAGCAAAGAGCAGGTCGTGCTGGCCGTACATCTCCAGGGAAGTGTTACCGTCTCTATAGTGAGGCCTTTCACTCTTCAATGCTCCAAACCACCATCCCCGAGATCCAGAGGACCAGTTTGACCAGTGTTATGCTGGACCTCAAGTGCATGGGGATACATAATGTTGTTGGTTTCCACTATCTTGACCCACCAGAGGAACGAATGATACTAGAAGCTCTGAAGCAGCTCTATTACTTCCAGTGCATTGACAAGGAAGGGAGGATCACCCCTCTTGGGAGGCTGGTAGTTGAATATCCTCTTCAACCCTCACTTGCTCGCACTGTAATACGATCTAGAGAGCTGGAATGTACCGAGGTTGTTATTCCAATAGTTGCCATGTTGTCTGTGGAGGAAATGTTCATCCAGCCACCTGGAAGAAAGCAAGGAGAGAGAGCGAGTGAAATTCACAAAGACATCGTATCCACTGCAGGTGGGACCAGTGATTTTGCAACGTTACTGGCAGTTTACCAGATGTGCATGTCGGCAGAGAGACCTCACAAGTGGTGTCAGGAGAACTTTGTCCACTGGAGGACCCTGAAACTCGCTCAGAACATAGTCACTCAAGTTATGGGGATCGTTAGCCGTCAAGACATTCCCGTGGATGTTAAGGGTATGGCGTCGTGTCAGTCTTTGAGTGAGCGTGTCCGCTGCTCACTGTGTTATGGTCTATTCAACAACGTTGCACGAAAGACCCCCGGACGTTGGCACTTCAGGACAATGGACGGCCACTGCACCACAGCCTATCTTCACCCAACGTCGGCCTTGTTTGGCCAGCAAGAGAATCTCGATTGGGTCCTCTACCACGAGTTGATAGACACTGCTAAGCCCTACATGCGAACTGTCTGTCCTGTGAAGTATTCGTGGGTGAAGGACCTGTTACCTCTGCTACACAGCATTGATGCTTATGAGCTCAGTGGGTGTGCACGGCAGGGCCCTGGAGAGCCAGAAGAACCAACTGCTAAAAAATCAAAGGTTGACTTGGGAAGAGATGAGCCATTGCTTGAACAAGAGATGTTAAAGGCTAAAGTGACCAGAAATGAAGAAGTGGAGACCAAGAAAATGGCTGCAAGGGAACGCTATCTGCTGAGGAAGGCCTCTCATAATGTGATGTAACAGACTACACTGCTTGTCCATGGAAATGTACTGTATATGTCTGTTGCATACTTGTATTTATTACTAAAATCATTATTGCAGTGGATATTATTTTCAATGTAAATTGCCATTCATCAAATTGACCAATGGTTTACTATATTCACAACAAATTAATAACGATTAGTCTCGCTTAGCTAGACCAGCCAGCCTATGGATGTGAGTCCGGCTACGCGAGTTCATGCTGCTGCTGCGGGGCTATTGCGCAACCTTTCAAAAATGGCTGATATAAAGGTTGTACCCTTAGGTGAGCAGAAAGTCGCATTGTTGTGACGCGTGAAAGCTGTCCATCAACACTTCTGTATTTTCTATCCTTACACAGGAGCTGGGCAAGGTACAGAATCTTTATATACTGATATTAGCGTGGACGGACGTGTTCAGTTTTATTTTTGCTTGCACAGATGTAGGGAGGAGTTGTATTCTCGTCACCATTGGCGGTAAAAATGTAATGCTAGACTGTGGTATGCACATGGGATACAATGACGAGGTTGGTACTACCTATGGTAGTGTGTGTGTGTGTGCTGATAAGTTTATGTATCATTAAAGTACTGATTTATTATTGTCTTTCAGCGTAGATTTCCTGATTTTTCTTACATCACCGAATCTGGAAGGTTAACAGAACATTTGGATTGCGTAATTATAAGGTAGTCATAGCATATGTGTATACGCACACGTACATGCACACACACACACACACACACACACACACACACACACACACACACACACACACACACACACACACACACACACACACACACACATACACACACTGTTCCTCTCCTCCTCAGCCACTTCCACCTCGACCACTGTGGTGCACTGCCATACTTCACAGAAATGTGCGGATACGATGGTCCGCTCTACATGACCCAGCCCACCAAGGCCATCTGTCCAATCCTATTGGTATGAACATTCACCTCTTACTACACATGTAGTTGCATATCTGGTGTGTGCTTTGCATGTGGAGCTAATATTTGTCTGAGGATGACTTTATGGGGACAACTTCCACAATGTTGTCCACTAAGCACCGAGTTTTAATGCATTGTAATTTCTGCAGTTGAAGTCTCATTTCTGAAAAGTAGTAGACCCATATTCCTGGTGTATTTAGTGCTGTTCAGTAGTGACATGTGCTGTGAAATGCTTGGCTTCTTAATTGATACCTTCTTAATCAGTTTCTTATCGAAGGTTTTCCTCAATTATTACTTCTCAGGAGGACTATCGCAAAATCACTGTTGATAAAAAGGGAGAAACCAACTTCTTCACATCACAGATGATCAAAGATTGTATGAAGAAAGTCACTGTCATCAAGCTCCATCAGACCATCAAGGTAATGATATTCATAGTTACCAACCTATAATAATTTTATTCATGACAACAGCTGTAGTAGTAACAAGATTCATGGACATCACCTGTCAGTGTTGTCCATGTAGATTGATGATGAGCTAGAGATCAAGGCGTACTATGCGGGACATGTCCTCGGGGCGGCTATGGTGCACGTCAAGGTTGGGACGCAGTCCTTCGTGTACACTGTGAGTTAGTTGATATCGTTATCATGACATGTGTTGTTGTGATGATTGGCTCACTGGCCGCCCAGGGAGATTACAACATGACTCCTGACAGACACTTGGGGTGAGACCCTGTAATTGTGTATCACTCTCTCATCTGTTTTACAAGGCCACTCTCCTTCGACACAGGGCTGCTTGGATAGACCGATGTAGACCAGACCTCCTGATATCTGAGTCCACCTATGGGACAACCATCAGAGACTCAAAGAAGTATGTACCATGTAGTAGAGGCTGCAGTAGAGGCAATTTGTCATTCTAAGTTGCCTCTGCAACACAAGAATAGTGTTGTGTGTGTGTGTGTGTGTGTGTGTGTGTGTGTGTGTGTGTGTGTGTGTGTGTGTGTGTGTGTGTGTATGTGTGTGTGTGTGTATGTATGTGTGTGTGTGTGTGTGTGTGTGTGTGTGTGTGTGTGTGTGTGTGTGTATGTGTGTGTGTGTGTATGTATGTGTGTGTGTGTGTGTGTGTGTGTGTGTGTGTGTGTGTGTGTGTGTGTGTGTGTGTGTGTGTGTTATGCTTGATTACATGAATGCTGTTTGTCCATCAGGTGCAGAGAACATGACTTCTTGAAGAAAGTCCATGATTGTGTGGAGAAAGGAGGCAAGGTACAAGATCCACAGAGGGTCGTCCTCACAGTACATCCGGGTTCAATTCCCATTTCCCTCTTGTCCAGGTCTTGATTCCAGTTTTTGCTCTTGGTAGAGCCCAGGAGTTGTTTATCCTGCTTGAGTCATACTGGTAAATATGTTGTTGTTTGTTGTGTTGTGTCGATACATTGTTTACTGTTTACTAAATATATTTAGGGATCGTATGAACCTTAATACCCCTATATATTTCACAGTCGGACTGGCTGAAAAGGTGGGATTCCCTTATATGGATATTGGTGTCCATGGCAACGGTTAATTTAATATATTTCATGTGTACCCTCTCCTGTCTCACAGGCTAACCATTACTACAAGCTCTTCATCACATGGACCAATCAGAAGCTACTGAACACATTTGTGGAGAGGAACCTCTTTGACTTCAAGCACATTAAGGTTCAAATCATGTATAGATGTACTCCTGGAATGTCTACTGCTATGTGTGTGTGTGTGTGTGTGTGTGTGTGTGTGTGTGTGTGGTGTGTGTGTGTGTGTGTGTGTGTGTGTGTGTGTGTGTGTGTGTGTGTGTGTGTGTGTGTGTGTGTACTATTATATGCATATATGTACATACATGTATGGTGTAATATATGTCTCTATTGTGTATTGAGGTATTATAATGTACACACTGTGCATATCCACTCATGATTGTGTGGCCTATGTCATTGTGCTTATTCCCCTCCTGCAGCCATTCGACAGGTCCTACACAGACCTGCCTGGGCCCATGGTGAGCCAGGTGTTCTTTCAGTTGTCTTATGTTGTTTACTTTTGTTGTGTTTTGTACTGCTATTGTTGTGTTTTATTTTATGTATATTGTCGTTGTGGTCTATAAGGAGTTGATTGGTTTTGTCAGTTTTGTTGTGTTTACTGCTGTTGTAGTATTTGTTGTTGTTGTATTTACTGTTGTTCGTGTTGTGTTCATTGTCCACCATATTGTCCCAGGTGGTGTTTGCCACTCCTGGGATGCTCCACTCGGGACAGTCCCTCCAAATATTCAAAAAGTGGGCCAGTGATGAGAAGAACATGGTAAGTACAGTAGGTCTGAGTATACTCTAGTATATTCTAGTATACTTTGCAATACTAGGTACAGTGGGTGTGTCCACTCAGTAGACTATGATGATTCTTTCTCTGCCCTCTCCTGAAGCTGATAATGCCGGGGTATTGTGTGGCAGGAACCGTAGGTCATAAAGTGCTCTCTGGTCAGAAGGAGATAGAAATAGACAAGAAAATGGTCAGTTGCATTCATGTGATGAATGTGATATATGACATATGACGTGTGTGTGCTTTGAGTGGTAACACTGCATTGTGTAGATTTCAGTCAAGATGTCAATCCAGTATATGTCATTCAGGTGTGTGTGCATGCATGCATGCATGCATGTGTGTGTGTGTGTGTGTGTGTGTGTGTGGTGTGTGTGTGGTGTGTGTGTGTGTGTGTGTGTGTGTGTGTGTGTGTGTGTGTGTGTTTGATTAGTAACTACCCCACTCACCCCCAGTGCTCATGCTGATGCAAAAGGGATAATGCAGCTAATCAGAATGGTGGGTTGGATCAGGAGTGAATTATAAATAATATGAAGCTATTGTCTTTGATTTGTGTTCATAATCTCGTTTGTCCCAGGCTGAGCCCAAAAATGTCCTTCTTGTTCATGGGGAGGCAGCTAAGATGAAGTTTCTTTCGAAAAAGATAAAGCAGGAGTTTGGTGAGTGGAAGAGAAGAGTATTCTCCTCACTAGTTGTGGTGGAAAGTCTTTCCTTCTTCAGGTGTTGATTGCTTCATGCCCGCTAATGGGGAAACAGTTTCCATAGCAACACCGCCTGTTATTGTAGCTGCAATATCAGAAACCTTACTTAAGAGGACCTTGGAGACTTCCTACAGTAGGCGTGTCCATACCGAATGTACATTATTTTCACTAATGAGAGGTTTCTCCTCTTAGGTGTACCTGTGAGTAAGAGGCCTCATCACCTACCTAATATGGCTGAGCTGCATGGTTTGCTGGTTGCTAAGGATGATGTCAGTATACAGATTGCACAATAACAGTGTCTTTAGAGATCTGCATGTGTACACACACATGCACACACACACACACGCACACACACACAAACACACACACACACACACACACACACACACACACACACACACACTAGGGTAAGCACACCAATGGCTACTATTGTATCTTGATACATTTGAAATGTGATTTGATCTGTATATTTGTATAGAAATTGAAGTTGATAGACCCAAGTGAGGCTGGTGACGAGGTTGGCGTGCAGCAGCATCAGGTGGTCTTCCATAACACCATCGCTGTTGACACACAGCTGACAGAGAAGCACGATGTGATGGATAAAGTCTACCAAAATGCTAACAAGTATGTTCATGTGATTTGCATGTGACTTGCATGAGACTTGCATGTGACTAGCATGAGACTTGCATGTGATTAGTGGTGGTTCTAGTTATCCAATCTCCGTTTTCCATTCCAGGATGTTTCCTCATTTGGTCCTGAATAGAGTGTCAGACACTGAGCTAGTGTTTGATGGGACCACAGTTAAGGTCTCAGTCCAGGTAGGCCCTCCACCTTCTCACTTCACATCTCATGTACGTCGTTGTGAGGAGCCGATGACTGTGGATCAGTGTGCTCATGAGTGTGTGGGACAAACCCCATATTATCCTAACCCATCTTCTCAACAGTATATGTAACTACTAACAGACTGATGTGTATGTGAGCAATCATTTGTTATCTCTTGTGCAGGGTTTGGATGGCAAGACATCAAAGATAGAAGTATCTTGGAATTATGCAGTATGTGCATGTCCAAGCTCCAAGTTGTGTGTGTTTGTTGCACTAGGTCCAAGCTGTATGTCCCTCCCACTAAGTCCAAGCTGTATGTCCCTCCCACTAAGTCCAAGCTGTATGTCCCTCCCACTAGGTCCAAGCTGTGTGTCCCTCACACTAGGTCCAAACTGTATGTCCATTCCACTAGGTCCAAGCTGTATGTCCCTCCCACTAGGTCCAAGCTGTGTGTCCCTCCCACTAGGTCCAAGCTGTGTGTCCCTCCCACTAGGTCCAAGCTGTGTGTCCCTCCCACTAGGTCCAAGCTGTGTGTCCCTCACACTAGGTCCAAGCTGTGTGTCCCTCCCACTAGGTCCAAGCTGTGTGTCCCTCCCACTAGGTCCAAGCTGTGTGTCCCTCACACCAGGTCCAAGCTGTATGTCCCTCACACCAGGTCCAAGCTGTATGTCCCTCCCACCAGGTCCAAGCTGTATGTCCAACTGGGTCCACTGGACAGTGACTGTGTGTTATTTCTTCCTCCACCCTCTGCACAGGATGACACTTTGGGAGAGAATGTACTGAGTTCATTACAAAGGAGCCTTCAAAGGGTCTTGTGATGCTGTTTGTAAACTGCCTCCATTTCCAGCAAATTTACTTCCGAGTTCCAACCGTGATCAGTTGGACAGTTGATTTTATTCTCTTCTTTGTACTGTGGTACCATGCTTCTATATATGACATAGTGCATGATGTGATTATTGTGCAATGTATACAATACCCATAATATGAGTGTTATGCAACTAGTGTATTCGCCAATATGGGATCGTGATGTTCTGAACATTGTAGTGTAAGCACTATTAGTGCATGTGTTTGGAATTATTATCGCGAGAGAACGCTTGCTGGTGCTGGTAACACACTGACTGTCAGACACTTCCGAGTTAATCCTGCTCTTCAATGGTATTATTTCTCATTATTTCATACATTAATTTAATCACATGTTGTGACACCCCATAACGATCGAGTGTTATCCTACCATCAATGCATGCTGCCTAGATAAGCCAATCCCTTGTGTTTTGAGTTTGTGACCTACTGGAGTACAAATGTTTTATTAAGATAACATGATTTTCAAGGACCACGCCCACTTGAGAGGTGTGTTCAATGGGAGGTAGGGGAGGGTTACATCAAGCCCCTCATTTCCCTCTTTGAAGTGAAGTTCCTCCTTGTAACCAAGGAGATGGACACTGGAGGGTTTCATTCCCTTCATTGCCCCCAAGGTGACCATGTAGTTGGAGGGCCAGTCCAGGAGCATGGCATACACACCGTCTGTCTTCTTACTGATGGTGTACCTGCGAACAACATCAGAACTATGAGGTTAACCAATTCTTGATGAATATCGTGAATGGAAGGACATGTACTGTTTAGGAGAACACATCGTATGCTAGAGCTTCTCACAAGCAACACAAACAAGAACACGGGCTACCTACCAGACATGTGGTGTGACTGTGTCATTTTGGAACTTCCATGGAGTGGTTGAGTAGATGGCCTCACCATTAGTTGCCAGCCAGGTGCCTAAATAAGATTAATGCAGGTCTCCGTGGTGATGGTGTCATCGTTACATTGTCATGGTGATATTGTAATGTAGTGTCATGGTGACGGCTTCATGTTGACAGTGATGTGGTGCTGTAGTGATGGCGTCATGATGAGAGTGTGGTGGTGACAGTGACATGAGATGATGCAGTGACGGTGTGATGCAATCCTCCCCCACAGTGCCACACCCCTCACCTGTCTGGTTCAGCCTCTCCTTGAAAACAGGCATGATCCTACCATCATGGTTGGGTCCAAAGTTCATCAACATGTTCCCTCCACAGCTGCAGAAGAGAGTGGTAGATTGAAGTGTTGGAACAGAAGACACAAACATAAGATGAGCCAGAAGGAACCATGAGAGCACGAGATACACCAGCCAAAGGGGGGTCCACCAGCCAAGGGGTTGGTCCACCGGCATACCTAACAGTTGTGATGAGTTCAGTGAGAATTTCCGTTATGGTGAGATAGCCACTGATGTCTGTGTTGCGAATGAGGCCCCAGGAGGCACGCTGGATGGTCATCGCATTCTCCCACTTGTGTTGGATAAGGTGTCCTGAAAACGGCAAGAGGAGCAAGTGTGTGGAGGGAAGTGTGTGTAGAGGGGTGTGTGTGGAGGAGAGGGTGTGTGAAGGGGAGGGTATGTGGAGAAGGTGTGTGGAGGGAAGGGTGTGTGGAGGAGAGGGTGTGGAAGGGAGGGTGTGTGGAGGGTATGTGGAGGGGAGGGCAGGCTGGAAGGGATTGCAGGAAGTGTGTGTGGTGGGAGGGGCTAAGGGATACAAAATGCAACCACAACATATATAGGGCTTCATTTAATTCACTTAATATATTGGGCATGCATCACACGAACCACAACTATCACAACTACCACATCCACCACATCCACCACATGCACCACATCCACCACATGCACCACATCCACCACATGCACCACATCCACCACATCCACCACATGCACCACATCCACCACATGCACCACATGCACCACATGCACCACATCCACCACATCCACCACATCCACCACATGCACCACATGCACCACATGCACCACATGCACCACAACTACCTACCCACCTGGATTGTAGCGATCCTGACAGGTGTAATAGCCTCCGTGGTGGCAGGCACATCCTGACCCCCAGCGGTCATTGACAACAACAGTGTCTTTAACAGGACTGAGGATAGGACAGGGAGGGGGTAGACTAGCAGGTCCAGATTGTCAAATAACAGCCATTTTAATGGTGCCAAGTGTCTGCATGCTGCCACCAACCTGTCATTGTAGAGCCAGGCCAGGAACTGGGTGGAGTTCCAGTAGTGGTCGGGAGCCTCCCAGTCCCCATCAGACCAGATGACCTCGGGTTTGTACATGTTGACTATTTCGTGCATCTGAGGGATACTGAACATCTGAATAGTGAGGAGAGTGGGAGTGGTGAGTGAGGGGAGTGGTGAGGGGAGTGGTGAGGGGAGTGGTGGGTGAGGGGATTGGTGAGGGGAGTGGTAAGTGAGGGTGAGTGGTGAGTGAGTAGTGAGTGAAGGGGAGTGGTGAGTGAAGGGGGAGTGGTGAGTGAGGAGGAGTGGTGAGTGAGGGGGGTGATGAGTGAGGAGAGTGGTGAGTGAGGGGGAGTGGTGAGTGAGAAGGGGAAGTGTGAGTAAATGAGTATCTTAAATCATTAGTAACACGTACACACACAGCACACACACACACACACACACTGCACACATGCACACACACACAGCACACACACACACACACACACACACACACACACACACACACACACACACACACACACACTGCACACACGCACGCACACACACACACACACACACACACACACACACACACACACACACACACACACAAACACACACACACTAACCTGTGGATACTTCTGTGTAGTGAATTTCCCTACCTTGTCTTCCAAATAAATCGAATTGAACCACTCAAATTGTGAAAAGTACAAACCAAAGTGAATGTCTGTTCGATTACGGATAGAACTGGCTAGATCACCTACGACGATGGAGACAACAGTACTGATAATGATCAACAAATGAAGACACAGTAGTCAATACCCAATAAAGGTCAATTAAACTGAATAACTACAAAGGAATAAATCCCAACTATCGTGCTACCAGCGTCCAACTGCAGACTCACCTACGAGGTCTCTCATGGGCCCCACGTCAATACTGTTCCAATCTTGAGAGGTCTCGGTCTGCCAGTTGCAGTACCCTTCGTGGTGCTTACTGGTGAGGACAACATACCTGTGGATGGAGGGGTGACTGGCACTGGATAGAGGCATTCACACAGACCTCTAATCTTAGGGAATTATGTTTGTCTGTTTGGCTGTTGGAGTCTGGTACAGAATTATTTTTATTGAAAATTTAAATTTGACAGAACCACATGCTCTACCATCCAAGAAATGCAATACACTTTATAATTGAGTTGAGCACTTCTCCCTCTTGTACCTGAAGGACAAAGATGTCTACTCTGGCTAAGGCTTACTTTGCTCCGGAGCCAGCAAGAACATCGGCCCATTCGTCTGGATCGAACAGCTCGGCTTTGAACATGGGTGCGAAGTCAGGGTAAGTGAATCCCGGTCTGTAGTTGGCCTCCATGAAGTCAATGGTTTCATTACTCTTCGCCCCCAACCAGTTCCACCAGAACCACTCGCTTCCAAAGCTGGGTACGGAGTACACCCCCCAGTGCATGAAGATACCGAACTTAACGTCGTCATACCACTCCGGGAGAGGTCTCTTGTCCAGAGAGTCCCATGTTGGTAGGTACTGTCCACTAACTACGATCACGAATAAACACAAGACAATGACTGTCGCAGTAGCCATCTTGTATGATCACGTGATGTGGTCTGTCCCGTGTCGCGTGAGCTCGGCGTTGTCCGTAATTGCTTGGAATAGACACTTGATCGTTGTCTAATGGACCTAGTTCGAGGTGAGATCGTTTGTTTCGAACGGCCAACATCTCTCCCTCATGGGTGACGTAATATCCAGGAGAAACGACGAGTCTTCAGAGAAGGAATGTCCACTACCAGCGAACGATCAAGTGCAAGACCAATTGCAATGCTCTATCGCGAAGTATGATCCGGATGCGACTGTAACGCATAATATGCACGCCAGTCATCATCTTATAGACTAGTGATGGTCGTGCTATTATTCAATCAAGCCAGTGAATTGCACGAATTGTTTAAGGATACTAACTGGTGTAGCTTCAAAAAGGAAGACATTATTCTTTAGTCACTGTTCCAGGAAATGACCAGTGTTGGTACAAATTTGTAGCTCTTCGTCCCAACAGCTAAAAGCATATGTTCATATGTAATTTCTCTCATTATGCTTCTTATGCACTGTAATTCATCCCTGTGTGTGTAGTAACGATGTCTGGACTGCAGTGTCCGTGAGCAAAGAGAACAGAGTTCTCACCAGGGAAGGCAAGACGTTCCACATCGTGGCAGGGAAACAGAGTGAGCATAAGCACTGTGTCCTGTGTCCTCAACAGAACCAACATTTGGCATTCCCCCAGTCTCTATACAATGTCCACTAGTACAACCCTGTACACTGTCCACTAGTACAAATCTAACACTGTCCACTAGTACAAATCTGTACACTGTCCACTAGTACAAATCTGTACACTGTCCACTAGAACAACCCTGTACACTGTCCACTAGTACAAACCTGTACATGCTCTGTCCACTAGTACAAACCTGTACATGCTCTGTCCACTAGTACAAACCTGTACACTGTCCACTAGTACAAACCTGTACATGCTCTGTCCACTAGTACAAACCTGTACACTGTCCACTAGTACAAACCTGTACACTGTCCACTAGTACAAAACCTGTACATGCTCACTAGTCCACCCTGTACACTCTCCAGATGGCGATGTACTGCTGGTTCCCACTGACGTCTCTCTGAGGGAAGATGAGAGCACTCCTGAAATTCATATTGGAGAACATTGCACACCTCATGCCAAGGTGACAGGGCACACCACTACTATCCCAGCACAAGAGGAGCTCAATCCAAACACTTCTCAGACAAGAGATAAAATACTGATGAATAGAAAGAATTCAAGTGAATCTGGTCAACTATCAGCCAACCCACCTGAGGTCCCTGATAGGAAGGGAGATTATGGTTTGGAAGAAAATGAGGATGGAGAGATTGAGCTCACAGAGAATGAACTGGTGGCACTGTTCAGGTACAATATGCTGGCAGATGCCACTAGTGTTTTGAAGACATTGAAAACAGATTTGAGTGTACAAACAGGCCCACCAGCTGGGACAAGACAGTCCAGAAACAGTGAAGATAAATCACCCACACACCTACCACCTGTTCACCATGGCAACCAACTAACTAGCTCAGTTCCAACAAAAGAGGCCCTGCTCGCGATGAGTGGGAACTCCCCTACAGACAGTCTACCCCACCTCAAGACCAAGAGGACTGACAGACAAAACAATCCTGGGACTTCTTTGTTGAAGCCACGGTCCATCATGATTGGAGGCCTGTCCAACAATTCAATGTGGTCGGACTCACCCAAGAGCAACCACACTCCTGAAGACAAGCCAGAACTTGTGTAAGTGCATTGTGTGAATGCCATAAATTGTGTTTCAGTAGTGCTTACATGCAAGTTATCCTTATGTACATGTACTTGTATATGAACAGTATGTATGTATGCACGTATGGGTGTATGTAGTTGGATTTGTATGCATATGCTTATGTATGTCTATATGTGTGTTTGTAGCTATAGTATAGTACTGTTAAATTTACACATGCATACTCATGTAATACAGTATGTATGTATATAATAATATTATGTACTATACTTGAGTTGAGAGTTCACTAAGCGTACAGCTGGTGTTGATTACTTTACACGTCTGTCCTGTTCATTGCATTGTAGTAAGCGAGTTAGAGCTACACCAACCAAACTGTGGAGACAATCTTCTGTTGACAAGAAGACTTCCCCGAACATCTTGTCAGGCAAACCTCATCCTCCTCTACGTCGCAGCCCTGTTCCTTCACTGAAGTCACCGCAGCTGTCCCCATCAGCTGCACTAGCTACTAGTCCGTCCAAGACTGGACCACTATCCCCCACCACCCATGTCTCCAAGCACACCATGTCATTCTCCTACAGCGGGAAAGAGGTACACTCTTCAACAAAAACAGTCCTATCAAAAGGCAACAAGATCACACTCAGTGCTATAGATCATGATTCGTTTAAATCATCCAAACCTAGTGCTAGCATCGCAAGAGGTGACCAGAAACCCAAGAATTCCTCATATCTGACAGGCCCCTCCCCCTTTGCAAGGCCAGATGCTCTCAACGACAAAGTGTTGTCGATACGCTCTGAAGTGGAAGATGTGAGGGGTCTCCTTCGAGCTCATTTGAGCCTGATGGAGGGACAGTCAAAGGATAGAGGCATTATCACAGTGGATTGGGAAGAAGAACCAGCTGCACTGGAGGTTGTGAGAGGAGAGAACTACACACAAGAAGCCATTGATGCAGCTGTGATGATACAGAAGTACGTACGTACGTATGTAAAATGCTTATTTTCACATTATCCATCTTTACGAGTAGTATGTACGTATGTACATATGTATGTGTGACTTGTTCCAGGAGTGCATAAGTGTATGGAGTGAGTTTCAAGGATTACATGTACCATGCATGCATTCATACATGTACTTACGTACATACGTAGGACAATGCAGCCTTGATGTAATCTTACGTTCAGACACTTTAGGAGGTACAGAACTCAGAAAGAACTTGTACAGGTGAAGAAATCTGTTAATGCCATCCAAAAGTGAGTTGTGTATGGGTTACTATGGCAGCCATATTCAAGTGTGTATCCATAATGATAATGTTAGCGATAGCAACATCGTTAGTGATAGCGTTTTCAAATCGGCCATCTTGTTTCGTGCAATATAAATCATAATATAAATTTACTGTTGCGATCACGCGTATGAATGTACGTATATTGTAATATTGTAATTATAATGTGCATGCGGCAGCCCCCATACTATTATTGCATGTTTGGAAAGATCAAAATTGTCATGTAGACATTGTCTGAAGGCTGACCATCAGTTCCTACACTGCATGTGTGCACTGGGAACCCTGTCCAGTAGGTGAATACTTATGTTGAATTCCTTCTGTAAATCGCATACACATACACACACGTCTACTGTGTGGTGACCATGCATGCATGCTATATCACTAAGGATACACATGTATATTGCTGTACATACGTATGTATGTCATCACTCTGGTATCTGTGGTCTGTATTTGGTTTAGAATGTTTAAGAAGTGGTACTGCAAGTCAAGGAGCAACCAGACTCCCTCACAGTCATCCTACAGTTCTTGTATGTCTGAGACATTGGCCACTGGGGTGTCAGGTATTGTCACAAGTGACACAGCTGTGCAAGTTGTTGATAAGGGAGAGCAGAGCAAGTTGATGACCACGAGGACTTTGGGAGACATACCTGAGGAAATTGGCCAAGGAAGCTATCAAACCACCAACCCTGATAGCGAGGACCATAGCACTGAACAGGAACCAGGGGAACATCCTGAGGCAGTACAGAAGAGGAATAACCATGGCAACAGTAATCCTTCTTCAGAGGATACTGTTGTAAATCCAGAGAGTGGTACCAACTCCAAATTGAACTCGACCAAGTGGAACTTGCAGTTTGATATGGGAATGCAGAACCAAGCTGGGAGACCAAATAGAGTCCCCTTAGCAACAACTCACCAATTTGGACAACTATCAACATTGGCTGAACGGTTGAGGAGGAGACTGTCTTGGACAGAGAGTGTCCACAGGTTGCCAGCTGTGCAGAATGACGACAAGGCCAAGGAGAGTGTTCCTAATTTACGTAAGACCAGTGTTATCATGGCAAAGACAGCAGCACTGGGAAAAGGTTAGTGTCTAGTACACGTGTGTGTGTGTGTGCGTGTGTGTGTGTGTGTGTGTGTGTGTGTGTGTTTGCATGCGTGTGTGCACGTGTGTGTGTGTGTGTGTGTGTGTGTGTGTGTGTGTGTGTGTGTGTGTGTGTGTGTGTGTGTGTGCGTGCATGCGTGTGTGTGTGTGTGTGTATGTGTGTGTGTGTGTGTGTGTGTGTGTGTGTGTGTGTGTGTGCGTGTGTGTGTATATGTGTGTGTGTCTGTACATTAGTGTGTACTTCAATTCTTACAGTGTGTGCTCTCAATTCATTGTACAGGAATTAAGAGTAAGAAAGATTTCTTTGATGGTTACAGAGCTGAAATTGATCGAAATATTCAACTAATGAACGAAATGGTATGTGCGGTATTGCTATGGATGTATGGATTGCATATTGTGTACGTACGTATATCACGGCTCCTGTATTTGTGAATACTGTGTGTGTATACGTATGTACGTACTTACATGTATGTACGTATGCTTTTGTCTTGTCCACAGGCTGAGCTTGCATTGGGGGAGGACTATGAGCCGAGGAAAGTTCTTGTGAGTAGATCGCCTGTTGAACTCATGATGTCACAGCGTACAGACCATACTGTACAAACTGTGTTTGTACAGATTGTACTTGTACAGACTGTGTTGTATAGACTGTGTTCATCAAATTCTCCTTTGCAGCTGATATCGAGTAAAGTTCCAAAGTACGAGAGATTGGCCAAGTCTGCTCATCCAGATGTCATCACTATAGTCTATGTGAGTCTACCATAAAATGTCTGCATAAACAAGCATGCTACTTCATGTGATGTACACGTGTACGTCCAGTTTGTGTGAAAGTAACTTAAATTTGTATATTGTTTGAAATTGCTGCCTTTGTCATGGAAAAATTTTGAACAGCAATTTTTTTTATTCTGGGTCAAATTAATTATGTTGGTATTCCTAGGACAAAATTTGCTGCAACACTCTATCCCATAGGATAAAATAATCCTGAAAAATTTCCACCTAGGAAATATTGGATGAGTCAATTTTTGCCATGACACATCCATCATTTGAGAGTCACCTCCATTGGTATGGAGTAGTAACATATGTTGTTCCTCACTCACAGGACCACGAGGAGGCAACACTGACATCCATTCTGAGTGAGTAACCATTCATAGTGAACAAGGGTTCTACTGTATTCCATGGAACGTTAAGACCAAACTGTCCAGTTTTCAAGGAATTGAGAAGCACCGTTTGTTTGTTGTCATTATCCTCTGTGTTCTGACCCTGAGGGCCGTCACCATGCAGTAGAAGCTATTAAAGGCTCACCTTAGAATGTGTGTGCTAACGTTATCTCTACCTGACGGTCTCTCTCCTCCATGTTAGCTGAGATTCAAGACAGATTGAATTCGTACAGACAAGGAGCAAAGATAAAGAGCATGGCCATATCCTGCAAAGTACGTCTAGCACACTCCTCCGCTTAGCACTAACCTAGCACACTCCTCCACTCAGCACTGGAATACAGTAAAACCCTTGTTCACACTCAGCACTAGCCTAGCACACTCCTCCACTCAGCACTAGCCTAGCACACTCCTCCACTCAGCACTAACCTAGCACACTCCTCCACTCAGCACTAACCTAGCACACTCCTCCACTCAGCACTAGCCTAGCACACTCCTCCACTCAGCACTAGCCAGTCTCAGGTACGTACTTGGGTTTGTTCTCTGATGTGCAGGGAACACCAGGGTGCTTCTACATCCTGGCAAGAAGGCCTGTAACACCTGCCAAGCTCAGGATGGATGCAGAAATGAGAATGTTTTGGCAACTTCTGGGATCATTCATGTCAAGTTTAGGCTTTGGTCAGCTCAGTACCCTGCACTTGATGGAGTCAAACTGTGCAGGAAACAAGCAAGGGGAAGAGGTGTGTGTGTGTGGTGTGTGTGTGTGGTGTGTGTGGTGTGTGTGGTGGGTGTGGGTGTGGGATTGGGTAGTAGTGTGCATTCATGTGTACGTATGTGTATGTGGTGTGTCATATCTGTCAGTATGTAGAAGCGAAACCAACAGTCTGTATGTATCGTCTGCTTGTCTTCACCTGCAGCTACTTGAGGTTTTGGCAGAATTAATGAAACCAGCTCTTGTTAGTGTGGAGAGCCCACTTGAAATATCGAAAAAAGGTTACTTACCGTGCTAACACACACACACGCACAGGGTGAATATAATTCACCATCACATATCATCGGTGTAGATTTATTTTCTTCACATCGAGTACTTTCTGTTCTTCCCATCACTCTAGGACACGGAATGATAGAAACATACTTCAATCCTTTGTCATTCAAAATGTGGAAATCACAACGATACACTAAACTGAAATTATTTTAATGTGCTCTTAATACCTTTGTACTTTAACATATACATAATTATGTGAACTATACATACTACAGTCCAACTTGCTTAGTAAGTACCTTGAAGGGCACACAAAACTTGTACTTCTTATCAGAGGTACTTACTATCAGTACTGGTTGACATGGTGTACATGAGCTAGGGACCGAGTGAAGTGTACTCACTAACCAGGAGTATGTACTAACCCAGGTACTTACTAAGCAAGTTGCACTGTATATTTATTGGGTTGTAATTACTGGGATTCAATTTCTCGGTTTCAATTTAAATTTAGAGTTGAAACTGAATCGACGTATCACGTTATTGCGCAACTGCCTAGTCATTCGAATTCGCCGGTAGTTTTTGACCTTCGTGGAGACCAGTCTCTCCCGATACATAGGAGAAATATGCCGAAAGGAAAGAAGTACAAAGGCCAAAAGAAGGCGAAAGAAGGTAAAGTCCATACTATTGTCGATATGTTTCGTTTGAGATTAAACGACTAGTCACTCTGGAGTGATGGTACGTCTTGAGTCAGTCTTGACACACGGGTTTGTTTGTGCTGACTTGACTCGCAACTCTCCACCAGTCCTCCAGCCTACCCAGGAAAAGGGAGAACAAGATGAAGGAAGCGTAACATCCGAAAGTACTTTTTCTGAAGATTTAGAACACCACACTTCAGACTCATCACCAGAAGGTGTGTGCAACAGTAACTGTTTGTACTACACGTGTGTGTGTGTGTGTGTGTGTGTGTGTGTGTGTGTGTGTGTGTGTGTGTGTGTGTGTGTGTGAGTGTGTGTGTGAGTGTGTGTGTGTGTGTGTGTGTGTGTGTGTGTGTGTGTGTGTGTGTGTGTGTGTGTGTGCATGTGTGTGTGTGTGTGTGTGTGTGTGTGTGTGTGTGTGTGTGTGTGTGTGTGAGTGTGTGTGTGTGTGTGTGTGTGTGTGTGTGTGTGTGTGTGTGTGCATGTGTGTGTGTGTGTGTGTGTGTGTGTGTGTGTGTGTACGTGTGTGTGTGGATTTGGTGTGGTGTATTCGTGTGTGTGTTAATAGTATTTTCTCCCTGTCTATATTCTCAAGGTGAAGAAGAGCTGTTTAGTGAAACAGATGAGATTAGTGATTTAGTGGATCAACTTATAGAGAAAAAGTGTGTACAGTTCTGAGAGAGGGCGGAGTGCAGTTTGTGATGGGAGACTGTGTGGGTGTCACCCAGTGTGTGTGTGTGTGTGTGTGAATGGCATCAGATGTGTGGTGTTGTGTTTGATCCAGTTCCAAAACCAGACTGAATGCTATTGCAAAGCTGAAAAAACTCTTTACCAGCAAATACGTAGGAGACCTACTTAGCGGAAAGTGAGTTAACGAGTGATTTGTTACATGTACAGTGCGTCACCAGTACCACTTGTACACTACGTCATCAGTACCTCATGTACAGTGTGTCATCAGTACCACATGTACGGTGTGTCACCAGTACCACATGTACGGTGTGCCACCAGTACCACATGTACAGTGTGCCACCAGTACTACATGTACGGTGTGTCACCAGTACCACATGTACAGTGTGCCACCAGTACTACATGTACGGTGTGTCACCAGTACCACATGTACAGTGTGCCACCAGTACTACATGTACGGTGTGTCACCAGTACCACATGTACAGTGTGCCACCAGTACCACATGTACAGTGTGTCACCAGTACCACATGTACGGTGCGTCACCAGTACCACATGTACAGTGTGTCACCAGTACCACATGTACAGTGTGCCACCAGTACCACGACACGATCATCTTATTGCATACTTCTGCTCAGTTTGGAGTTCTTGACAGATGCCCTTGCGAGAGGACTCAGAAAAGGTAATTTGTTTATTTGTACCATTCAACACCACACACACCACATTGACAACACCCATACTGCATGAGTGTGAGTGTGTTTGCATGTATGCATATATGTGTGTGTACGTATGTACGTACATTTGGTAGTGTTCACTGGGCAATACCCCTCCTACTTCAAATCCTGGAGTAGCCACTGTTTCCACATTGCCTGAAATACACACATTCACCTGCACCTCGTGAGGGTTTGTGCAACCATTTTTTAGCAGTCCCACAGTATCATCTCATGTGGTTGTTGCATTGTTCCTCTCTTCTTGCTCCAACTAGCTGGTGGCAACGAAAGACAGGAGCTCTGCCGTCTGTTCATGTTGCTGGCTGTGCAGGTTGGGGAAGAGGGTGAAGTGATGGTGGCTAATCTGAATCCGCAACTGTTGACAATAGCAAAGGACCCAAGCGTTAGGATCGGGGAGAGATGCTGTGTGAGTGTGTGTGAGGTCTGCATCCAGCACTGTACGTATGTAGGTTCAGCACCCAACGGTTACTGCTCTCATTATGTTTGTGTACGTGTCTGCAACAGTAACTGTTTGTACTACACGTGTGTGTGTGTGATGTGTGTGTGTGTGTGTGTGTGTGTGTGTGTGTGTGTGTGTGTGTGTGTGTGTGTGTTTGTGTGTGTGTGTGTGTGTGTGTGTGTGTGTTTGTGTGTGTGTGTGTGTGTGTGTGTGTGTGTGTGTGTGTAGTGTGTAGTGTGTGTGTGTGTTTTGTACGTATGTGTAGTGTGTGTGTTCTTCCTCTACTCTACCCTACCCCCCCCTTCCACAGTGCTTACATGCTGCAGGGCTCTCATCATACCTAGCCATCTCTGACCCAAAGGTAGGCGTTCACTGAATGTAACCATCCCACTGTGTGCCATGCCTGGTGTGTTACATGGAGTTAATTGAACTTTGCACTTACTGAGCAATTTGCTATGCGTTAAATTTTGATAGTAAGGAGCTTACCATGTATCCCTTTAAACTAATTGGAGAAGAATATTATTGTACGTAAGTACAATACATAGGGTCTGTACCAGGTCACTTATGCTCACTATTAATATGCACTCATACGTATGTTGTTCTTATCCGTCCTCATCCTTTTTCTCCCATTCTCTCAGGAACTCACTCTAATAGCGGATGAATTCACTCCATTCTTATCAATGAAGGAGGATGTTGCCCCTCTCTGTAGAGTGGCCCTGACTTGCTGGAGCCTACTCCTGTCAGTCTGTCGGCATCCGTCCATTGTGTCTGTAGTCAAAAGGTATGTGCAATATGTGTTGTGTGCCCAGGCACCAATTGCTGTCCTTACCACATGCCTCAAATATCCACACCCATTTTCTTGCATGCTCATGCACCCCACATACACTCTGTAAGTACATTCTTTGTAGCTGGAGCATCCTTCATGCTCTTATGCCCCCACTTGTACACACACAACACACACCAATGTACTGTTTGGTTAATGTGCCAAAACGGATAATAGGCCGAAATATTTGAATCCAATTGTGGCATATTAAGCGTTTGTCACTGTATGTGTATACATACATATACCTATTTCACAAAGTTTACTGGTTTTAGCTACAGTAGCTTCAGTTTCTTTAAAACTTGTTATTCAGCAAAGTGCCGATACTCTTGGCTCTGTTGGAAAGCAAATCTTTGGATGTGAAGATATCGTCCGGACAAGCAGCTGCTCTGCTCTTTGAGCTCATTCCTCAGGACTGTGAGGTGAGAGGCGTGAAGAAATCGAAACTTGTTTTATGTAAATTACTGGAAATGTGTGCTTGCATTCATGTATTGTGGGTGAAGGTGAAGATTGTGGAGTTGTAAACAGTTCGCTTTCATTTCGATCCAGAGCGTTGATGACGAATGGGATAAGACAGTCGAAAAGCTTGAAGACTTAGCTGGACAAAATAGCAGACATGTTGAGCGGAAGGAGAGAAATCACCAACGCGTCTCCTTCAGGGACATCCACCAATCTGTTGAGGTGAGTGCCAGCACGTAAATGCATGTGTACACGTGTTTGCAAGGACCCACATCCTTGTGTGTGGCTGGATGTATGTACATACGCATGTACGTGATTATGCACATATGTTGAATGTATGCCATATTTACATACGTGCAAATGTGACATATGCGGGCAGTACAGTGTGTAAAAGTTAGTGTGTTGTTGCTGTATTCAGAGCGGATACGTTAGTGAGCAGAAAGTCTCCATTCACCACGAGAAGGTCATCCTCAATTCTTGGGCGAGGTCAGTCAACCCTAGTGGTACTGGAGTAGAGTGTTGAATCCAGTACAGTGGGACCATTAGTGTGTGTACTCCAGTACAGTGGGACCATTAGTGTGTGTACTCCAGTACAGTGGGACCAGTAGTGTGTGTACTCCAGTACAGTGGGACCAGTAGTGTGTGTACTCCAGTACAGTGGGACCATTAGTGTGTGTACTCCAGTACAGTGGGACCAGTGTGTGTACTCCAGTACAGTGGGACCAGTAGTGTGTGTACTCCAGTACAGTGGGACCAGTAGTGTGTGTACTCCAGTACAGTGGGACCAGTAGTGTGTGTACTCCAGTACAGTGGGACCAGTGTGTGTACTCCAGTACAGTGGGACCAGTAGTGTGTGTACTCCAGTACAGTGGGACCAGTAGTGTGTGTACTCCAGTACAGTGGGACCAGTAGTGTGTGGAGTCCAGAACATTGGGACCAGTAGTGTGTGTACTCCAGTACAGTGGGACCAGTAGTGTGTGTACTCCAGTATAGTGGGACCAGTAGTGTGTGTACTCCAGTATAGTGGGACCAGTAGTGTGTGCGGATTGGCTATTATGTGTGGTTTGTATGTCTCTTGTTCAGAATAATGCAGTACAATGCCATTAAAGAGCTGCTAGGAGCAGGGACGGCTACTCACATGAAGGTACGATTCCTCCATACACACAGCATACCTCCCGTAGTTTAAGCATGTATGTGCTTAACATGCCAGTATACACATCGACATGCACACACACAAATGGGGTAAATTGTCTACTATGGTCCCTCAGGAAAACCCCTTCCTGCGAGAGACATTTGGGTTACCCCCAGTTCACGAAAAACAGTCATTAGAAGCAAGATTAAGTGAAAGTAAAGAAAAGGTCAGTATCACACACTGCATCCGCACATGTGTACAAGCACACTCTAGTCACGCTACATCCGCACATGTGTACAAGCACACTCTAGTCACTCTACATCCGCACATGTGTACAAGCACACTCTAGTCACGCTACATCCGCACATGTGTACAAGCACACTCTAGTCACTCTACATCTGTACATGTGTACAAGCACACTCTAGTCACTCTACATCTGTACATGTGTACAAGCACACTCTAGTCACTCTACATCTGCACGTGTACAAGCACACTCTAGTCACTCTACATCTGTACATGTGTACAAGCACACTCTAGTCACTCTACATCCGCACATGTGTACAAGCACACTCTA
The DNA here is from genome assembly GCA_964020155.1 of Chondrilla cf. caribensis. Taxonomy (NCBI): domain Eukaryota; kingdom Metazoa; phylum Porifera; class Demospongiae; order Chondrillida; family Chondrillidae; genus Chondrilla; species Chondrilla cf. caribensis. The sequence goes on along the minus strand of OZ026563.1, from coordinate 4,714,427 downwards.
GTCACTCTACATCTGCACATGTGTATAAGCACACTCTAGTCACGCTACAGCATGGCAGGACTTGTGGATGGAGGGAGTACTGTACACACAGTTATCGGTTGATGATTTCCCTCCAAGGCAGGCTGCAGTGTACATATTAATTCAATTTTGCATCTTTAGAAACTCGTTTATGCGCTAGTAGCGAAGGAGAGATCAAAGACGAGAGGCAAACAGAGGGACAAAAGAACAGAAACGTTCACCTAGTGCACAATGCAATTATCACTCTCATTTTATATAGTATTTATTTGCATACTAACGCCATAGTATGTCATTATTATTGTCCATGCGATTCATCCTATTGTGTGTACATATTTTATATTGAAATATGGCCTAATATTACTTATAAATATAGTTGTAATTCGCAAAGCCCGATACTTCTGAAGAAGAAGTACTTTCAGTATCCACGGCGATTTTTTTGCATGGAAATGGCGGCTATCCAGCCTCAAGGACAAGAGCCGAGAACAACCAGTCAGTGAACACGGCATTAGCTGATTTGCCTTTGTCGAAGGCTAAAATTCAACCCTTTTTCTTTCTTCTGGTCAGCAGGTAGGGATGGGCAAGAGATCAAGCTGATTGGTGCTGAGCAACGCGACGAGTCGTCTGGAGCTCTGTCTTCAGCGTGTAGTGGAGTGTTGTACTTCGTGTCCGTCATTCTGATCATAATGACGTTCCCTTTCTCGCTAGTATCCATCATAAAGGTTAGTCAGCCAGCCTCAGTCGGGTATATAGCTCGTGTTCTTGTGACTCGCTAGTTTCCCTTCCAGATCATTCCTGAGTATCAGAGAGCGGTTATATTCAGACTTGGTCGACTGAGGTCCGCTGGTGGAATAGACGGAGAGGGCAGTGGGCCTGGTTAGTCCTGTGGTGTTGGCTCTCGAGTTCTTTGTCCACTGCAGTTCTGCGATCTGATGTTCTGTGTGCCTGTGGTGGTATGGTGTCCTGTGTTGTGTGCCTGTGGTGGTATGGTGTCCTGTGTTGTGTGCCTGTGGTGGTATGGTGTCCTGTGTTGTGTGCCTGTGGTGGTACGGTGTCCTGTGTTGTGTGCCTGTGGTGGTATGGTGTCCTGTGTTGTGTGCCTGTGGTGGTACGGCGTCCTGTGTTGTGTGCCTGTGGTGGTATGGTGTCCTGTGTTGTGTGCCTGTGGTGGTATGGTGTCCTGTGTTGTGTGCATGTGGTGGTATGGTGTCCTGTGTTGTGTGCATGTGGTGGTATGGTGTCCTGTGTTGTGTGCCTGTGGTGGTATGGTGTCCTGTGTTGTGTGCCTGTGGTGGTATGGTGTCCTGTGTTGTGTGCCTGTGGTGGTATGGTGTCCTGTGTTGTGTGCCTGTGGTGGTATGGTGTCCTGTGTTGTGTGCCTGTGGTGGTATGGTGTCCTGTGTTGTGTGCCTGTGGTGGTATGGTGTCCTGTGTTGTGTGCCTGTGGTGGTATGGTGTCCTGTGTTGTGTGCCTGTGGTGGTATGGTGTCCTGTGTTGTGTGTATGTGGTGGTATGGTGTCCTGTGTTGTGTGCCTGTGGGGAGATCACATTGTATGTTAGTGAGAAGATTGTGTCATGAGATACTTTTTGTGTTTTAGGGATGTTCTTTGTGATACCCTGCACCGACGACTACATCCCTGTGGACCTGCGTACACGTCCGTTTGATGTCACCCCACAAGAGGTATGGAAGAGTGATGGTGCTTTCGGTGCTGTTAGTGCTTTGATCATGATGCTGCTAGTGCACTATTTTTGATTACCTTCTCTGCTTACCTGTCGTGTGTATGTTATGGGATAAGCGTGATGATAGCATGATGTGAAGGCAGTGTGTGTTTTCACTGTCAGAAGGCCCAGATACTGTTCTCTCTGTAATCAACCATTAGCTTGGGTTAGACTAGATGTAGTGTAGAAGCACTTTTTAATCCCTACGAGTTAAAGGCAGTTCAATGCTGTAGTCTAACTGGGTATTGTCTAACGACCATCTATGTTGTGGCGCAGTTTGGAGTGTATTGCATGAAGTTCTTATTGCCACTCAATGGTTGGCTAATGGCTGGACGAGTAGCAAATGTATTCTATATTCAATCCATTAGTGTTACATTGTGTATATTTCATCATGTCAGATTTTGACGAAGGACAGTGTCACGGTGACCGTCGATGCTGTTGTCTACTTCAGAGTGGAGAGGCCGCTGTTAGCAGTGAACAATGCTTTGAACTACGAGTGGGCCACTCGTTTACTGGCAAAGACAACACTTCGTAATGTCCTTGGTGCCCACTCTCTTGCTGAGATCTTGTCAGAGAAGGACTCCATTGCTTCGCAAATGAGGGTGCATATTTGTACACTGTGTGTGTGTGTGTGTGTGTGTGTGTGTGTGTGTGTGTGTGTGTGTGTCCTCCTCCTCCTCCTCCTCGGATTGCAAGCAGGTATTACCAGTTGATAAATGAACCATCAATTTGCAACAATTACAGTCCATTCATACTAGATTTCTGTTAAATTGATCATTATCTTTCACTGCTAGGTTTGGATAATTGAAAACTTATTTTTCTGATCCAGCAGTGGTGTATGTAGAGGCCACACAATGCAGTGCTGCCGTAGATACTAGAACATTTGAGTTCATCTGTGGTCTAGTCAATTATCTTCCTTGGAGGCCTTACTGGACTATGAACCCACCTCCTGCGGTTTAGGGTGACCCCTTCTCTCCTTATATGGTTGTTGTTATGTATATTACCTTTCTGACACCACCTTGTGCAATCACCTTGGGGTGTGGTTGTTCTATTAATAGAATTAGCCGAGGGTATCAAACCTGCAAGTAACAGCAACCGTGTTGTGTACATTAGGATGTGTGTGTACTGATGTGTGTCCTCGGTCTGCTACTCTGTGTACTTGCACTAACGAGGTGCATGTCTGTACCTGTCTATACAGGAGATCCTGGACAAGGGAACAGATATGTGGGGCGTCAAAGTGGAGCGCTGTGAAATGTCAGTCACCACTCGTGCACACACTAACTCGCAGATATGCTGTTATTGCTGCATTTGCTGTGTTGTAGTTTAGAGGAACTTAATGATAGTGATGGTTAACATGGTTTGTTGTACATAGTAGCAGCTCATGCACTGTGACTGTCAAGGAGGAAACCAGTGGAATGTTGTCATGATGTGGACATCCAAATGTGTGGAAAATATGTCACCCTGTTGTATCCTTACTGTCTGTGTGATATATCCATGATTCTATGAATACACTATTACCTGGTGGTCCCAGAGTGTGCAATGATGTGTGAATTTACAATGTATACGTGTGTTTTTGCATTTATAATGTGTGTTTCTCCGTTCATTGCTGCAGAAAGGATGTGCGTATCCCTCAGGAATTGCAGAGAGCTATGGCTGCAGAGGCCGAAGCCTCACGTGAAGCCAAGGCCAAGGTGTGTGGTCGAGTGTCTTGTGTGGATTGTATCAACTGTATTGAGCTTATCGGTAACAATGTTGTCCTTTTGAAGGTGATCGCGGCTCAAGGAGAACTGAATGCTTCTCGTGCTTTGAAAGAAGCAGCTACAGTAATCGCTCGTTCTCCCACAGCCCTTCAGCTGAGGTACCTACAAACGCTGAACTTTATCGGTGCCGAGAAGGGAACGTCTGTGCTCTTTCCCATTCCTATGAACCTGATGACGGGAATGGATACTGCTGTGAGTACATTTTGTCATTTTCTGAGTTAATTGTGGCATTTTGTTAGTTGATGAAGTCCATATGTATGTATCCTATGTTCATAGTCTATACTACTACTTATTAGGTTTTTTTCATCCAATTTGTAGACTTTCTCTGGTCTTCAGGGATTGATTCCACCAAAGCAAGAATAAACTGAGTGGAACGTGTGACAGAGTCTTAGTACGCTCTTGTAGTGTAGCTTAATCATAGACACTCTAAACTACGTAGTTTAGAGTGTCTATGGCTTAATGACTTTAGAACTCATTTTTTTCGGATCAACCATCAAATAATCCATTATGCTAATGACGTAACGTGACGTCCAGTGACCATGGATAAGCCGTATAGTAGGTTCGAGCAAGGAGAAATGGCTAGTAAGGAAGGCGAAGAACCAATTGTGGCCGTAACTCCTAGAGGAGGAAGTCGCAGAGATGTGGAAATTGGTCAATAGTTACCTCTTTTAATTATGCGAAGCTAAAATTGACGTGATATCTGTTTCCTTGTAGATGAAACCGAAGCGGCCAGTTTGGGAGCTGGCGGTGTCGTCTGCGCCACTTTCTCGGTGATATTCATCGTTCTTTTCTTCCCGCTGTCCCTATTCTGGACCATCAAGGTCGGAAAGTTTGTCATTCGTGAAATAATCCTTGGTACTGAGTGAATGACAAGTTGTTTGTCCTTGTACTCAGATCGTGAGAGAATACGAGAGAGCAGTTATATTCAGACTGGGAAGGATCACTTCGAAGAAAGCCAAAGGACCGGGCCTCTTCTTCGTTCTGCCCTGTATTGACAACGTAGTGAAAGTCGATCTGAGGATCGTTACCATTGACATCCCACCCCAGGAGGTTTGTCCACACTCTGGAGGGTTGCCTGTTGGTGTGTGGACACTGCTATAAGGATCGGTGGTCCAACTGGTGGAGTGTTTTGGCATGAGAGATGATGAAATAGTTGCAGATGGAAGGATGGATTAAGAGTGTCAATTTCCTTTAGGTAGATAGTGGTGAAAGTTTAGATGGATAGTTGATGGCATAGCTCCATCGATCAAAGATGGATACAGTAAGGGATAGATGGATTAGCAGTGTTGATTTTGTGTAGACGGATGATGGAGAATGATTCATTTAGATGGGTTCATGATGGGAGTGGATAGATTGTTCTTTGGATGCTTGCACATGTTGCAATATGGTGACAGCACAGAGGAACCTGTCTATTAAGACCACCCAGGGGACCAAGAAATTGTGGTCTCTGTAGACAGGTGGTATTTTAGAGGTGTATCAGTGTACTTGAGATTATGTATTAGATAGTTCAATAGTGGTGTCTAGCACTCCACCCACGTATCGAGGGGATCTTGTGGGTTGCTAGCAACAACGATGGGGATGTGTCACATGTTGTCCCTGCAGTGTGGTGTGTGCTTGGTCTTGACAGTTCAACACATGTTAGCAGCATGTGGACACACCCCTAACCTCCCTCTCTGTCTCCCATCATCCTGTGTGTAGATTCTCACCAAGGACAGTGTCACAGCCCGTGTGGATGGAGTGGTGTACTTCCGAGTGTTCAACCCAACGTGGGCCAAGGTAAGGGTGGACAACTACTACGGCTCAACCTACCTCATCGCTCAGACCACACTAAGGAACATCCTCGGTACAAAGACACTCGCTCAGCTGTTGTCTGATCGGGAGGCTATTGCAGACCAAATGGAGGTGTGTGTGTGTGTGTGTGTGTGTGTGTGTGAAATGTGTTGGTGTGATGTATATTGTCTGTTAAGAACCAGAAGTAAGTTCATATCCTCCTAGTAGCAGTGGTACACCAACTCAATACTGTAAATGTATGTGCAATTGAAATTCCCTCTTTTTTTAGCGTGAGTTGGACGAGGCCACTGATCCTTGGGGTATCAAGGTTCTTCGAGTGGAAATGTGAGTCTCTTTCTCCCTCCCCATCAGAGTGTAGTGTTACGCTGTGCTCCCGTTCTCCAGTAAAGACGTTCGGATCCCCAATGACCTTCGCCGTGCCATGGCTGCCGAAGCTGAAGCTTCTCGTGAGTCAAGAGCTAAAGTGATTGCAGCTGAAGGAGAACAGAATGCTTCCTCTGTTCTGAGAGAGGCTGCTGATGTGTTTGATGAAGCCCCTGGGTCTCTTCAGCTCCGATACCTCCAGACGCTCAACACCATATCTGGCTCCAACAACCACACATACGTGTTCCCTCTACCGTTGGACCTGCTCAGCAAGTTCTTCCCTAAGTGAACACACTTGTTTAATGACACTTTAGTTTAGTTTACTGTGAAATGGAGGGTCTTGTAGTGGTGTAGCAATGCACTTGATAGCATTTATTGTTTGGTGATGCTCACTGCATCAAAACTCAGTTATTGGCAGTATTTGTGTGGACAGCAATGAACTATTGCATTCAATAGATATTGTCAAATTGTATGTCAAAAAACAGATAAAACTAGAAACAAATTGAGATGACTGGAAGTATTTGACGGGTTATTAGTATCCCTCGTTGCTGAAGGTGATGCTGTGGTAGTTGGGGTACTTGGCCTTCAGCTTGTCAACTGCAATGCTGTGGTCAGCTCTTCCAAACCCCTGTGAACCCAAGGAGAATAGATAAATCCTTACCAATAAGTCACAAGTACAGTTCAGTGCAAGGTAAGTTCACACATGGCCACTTGCCATTGAGTATCCGTACACCAAGATTGTCTTCTTGTTGCTGTCATGCTCGATGCGGCCTCCACCGATACAGTCATAGCTCAGACCAGATTCCTCTAAATTTGGCGATATCTCATCAAGGATGTCA
>OZ026563.1:4587939-4702939 GCA_964020155.1 Chondrilla cf. caribensis | reverse complement strand
TGCTATCAATACTGGTGGATCTATGCATTGTTCGTTATTGTAGTGTGTGAACTTACATGCACACAGGCAAGTATATGAACACGTATACAGACATGTTTGTATCTGTAAACACTCACACACACACACACACACACACACACAACACAGACACACACACACACACACACACACACACACACACACGCACACACACACAACACAGACACATTTTCATCCACTACTTGCTACCTTTCAGGATGGCCTTGAGCGGCTTGGTGATGTGACTGTTCTCAGAAACAACAAGGCGCTGGAGGACATTCTCTCAAGTGCTATAGACGATGCAGTTGGTGAGGTCACTGTTCACACATCAATTCTTGAACTCTCTGAAGATTTTAATATCTTCTTTGTAGTCAAATTCAGAGAGAAAGCTCAGAACAAGAATCGTGTTCCTCGCACGCAACCATCATTCGATACTTCCATGGAAATAGCCAAGGGGGAATCCCACAAGGTGAGCTCTAAATAGAACATTGCATTCAGCTGCACTTCATTGGAGTATGGACGGGGAAACCCCTGAGCACCCCCAGGTCACTACCTCAATATTTAGATGCCTGTCCATGAGGGATTTGTGTGATCTCCGTTCATGCACATCTCCTCTATCATTGCTACATCCAACAGTGTTAGTTGCCAAACGTTGTATCCACATAATATGTAGGTGTTTGAGGAGAAGAGCGATATGGCAAGGGGAGAAACTGTTTTTGACCTCTACAAAAATACGTTTGAGGTTGGCTATTATCACTTTCTGTGAAAAGGGGATGATTGTACTTGTAATCTCCTTTCATTGAAGAAACGTTTGCTCGAGGAAAGAGAGTCATTTTGGGAAGACAACTTGGAACTAACTGAACGAGAATGCCGGAATAGAGTATGTTTGCTATTGTTTGTTGTTGTTGTTATTGTTTAGTATTTCTGATCTTTTTCAGATGTCAGATGTTGTAGGGAGGTTTAGAGATAACACAGGTCCAAACAAAATCCTATTGCCGATGAATGGATCAGAACTGGAAGACATGTGAGTGTGTGGGAAAGACATACATTTTGTGTACATGCAAACACATGTACCCCAAGTATAGCAGTGCACACTGCTGTACACACTGTTATACTCACTGCTGTACACACTGTTATACACACTGCTGTACACACTGCTGTACACACTGCTGTACACACTGCTGTACACACTGCTGTACACACTGTTATACACACTGCTGTACACACTGCTGTACACACTGCTGTACACACTGCTGTACACACTGCTGTATACACTGCTGTACACACTGCTGTACATACTGCTGTATACACTGCTGTACACACTGCTGTATACATACTTCATGTGCTGATATGTACCTTTGCTGCTTTGAATAATATTGAATAGACTAATATCAGAGAAAGAGTCATCTCTGAAGCTATATGACCAGGCACAGGTGAGTGAAGGTCGTCTGTAGTGCGTGGATACAACACACCCCTCACTGGTGGTGTGGTCTCTGGTGTCTCCCTTAGTCCTCATTTGCAGACTTACCACCATTTCTGAAAGTACGAGAGTCTTTGGAGGTTTGTGAACCTGTTTATATGCATGTGCTGTGTACATGTACATGTACGTGTACGTGTGTGTGTGTGTTTGTGTGTGTATGAGTGTGGTGGTGTGGTGTGAATGATTATGTGAATGTGTGTGTACATTTTGATTCGACTGTATCCCTTCATTTGTGTAATACAAGCTATGCTCCCTATTTTTAGATGGAGATTGACAAAATCCGTGAGCAGAGAAAAAGTGAAAATGTGGCTGCATTTGCTCGTGTGGTGAGCTTATCAGCTTTTTTGTTTGTCCAGATTGTGCTGGGTCTTAGTGAGTGAGAATGGTACTTATTTCAGGTTGAAGGGCCTCTCAATACAGCTACAAAAGTCATCAAACTATCGGCAGATCATTACACAACTGAATTCAGTGCCCATCTTTTTGTGAGTTTGTCATCTACATATGGTTATGATACCCATTGGTGTCCACCACTCCCCACCCACGCCTACATATGGTTACGATACCCATTGGTGTCCACCACTCCCCACCCACACATCAACGTCCATCATGGACAGTGGGATACTCCCTATTTGCGGACAATCCACATGTACTTGTATTGTAGTACGGGGACTCCAATTAACACCCATCAGCTGTCTACCATATGGCCCTACTGAGGGACTGGAGGGGCTGTGGTGGCCAGCAATAAAATTTGAAATTTTCTTATTGGTCACCACTTAATGTCTGAACACATCCGGGATGGTGTGAATGCATCGGTATTTGTGTTGTCAAGTTCAATATGGACACTGGGCAGCCTGCAGTGACCAGTGACTTAATGTAAAATTACTTGGATGGCCACCGCCGTTGTGTTATCTTGGGACAAATACATGAAAAGTGATATTAGTACATGTTATATGGACACTACTTCAAGGAGCGAATCCTATATCAGTGGAATCTCTTCCTGTCCTGTGTTCTGCAGATGAAGGAGGTGTGCCTGACACACTTGGAAGAAGGTCAAGCCAAGACCTGGAGTGCAGAGCTCAAGGAAGAAATTGTCACAAGACATATTTCCGATTCTGAGGACCTGCAGAGAATTCTCGTCGCTAAGAGGAGTTGGTGGTCTTCCTTTGTGGGTTTCTGGCAGTGGTTGATGTGGAAGCTAAAGACTTTGACGAGATGACTATTTTGTGGTTGATTCCATCATAATAAGTACGGTCAAGCATGTCAATTTTTATTGGATACTGACGTCGTTAGTGATTCACGTGATCAAAAATGGCTGAAGAGGAATACTCGGAGGATCAAGAAAGCGGAGATGACCTTCCAGTTAACAAGAAAAATAATACTCTCCCTTTGTGGGGTAATAAGGAGACAATGAATATCAATAGTCTTATTTTAAAGAATATAAAGTCTTCACCTTACTTTAAGCAAGATTTGTACCGCCTGAAGACTTACCACGAGGTTGTGGACGAGATATACTATAAGGTTCGATTCAGGGAGAATTAATGAGTGAGGGACGGTGTTGTTGGGTGGTGCGTTGCTTGTTTCTTTCTAAAGCTTCAGCGATGTTCTATATGATTTCATATGTGTTGACCACAATGGTCCACACTGGTAAGCTTTTCGGTGGAATTTATCATTCCAAACCATCCTCGTACTAGTGAACGTTCACTTGGAGGGTTTTTATGCTTATGACATGAAACCACTTCACCTTGAACCCAAACTTTTCTAGTGTCGGTACATCTTAGACATAATATGATGATATGTACACTGGTACCACTTCATGTTAACCCTGGTGTCCGTTGCCCTACCTCCTACAGGTAGGTCACCTCGAGCCGTGGGAGAAAAACAGCCGAAAACTTGCCTCACAGATTGGTCATGCTGGTGAGGTGAGTGGTTGCTATGGAAACATTGGATTACACCCTATCGTTGTGTTATCTTAGATGTGTGTGTCATATCAACACGCACGCACACACAATGCGTACGTATGTGTGGCATGCATCGACACATTGCGTCCTGCAGGAGGCTGCTTGTGAGATACAAGTAAGTTGAATTGTAATGGAATTGAATCCTAAAGGTCCTGATTCTGATTATTAAATATTAATTCGATTATTTGCTATTATTCTTCTGTAGTGTGGTGTGAAAGGTATTGGTTGTCTTGGCAACATGCCAGACCTCAGCGATGGCATGTGTATGTTACGGTCTTGCGAAATGCCGATGTAGTGTGCAGAGTGCATTAAAGGTTTCGTGACCTTTGACCCTGTTCCTCTGTTTCACTGAGTCAGTACATGAAAGAGATTTGTTGTCATTTTCTACAGGTCAGAGGTGTTTCAGCAGGAGGGATTGTGTCCACTCCTTACTGCCTCCTTTACAAGCTCTTTACCTTGAAACTGACGCGCAAACAGTTGAAAGGTCTTCTGGATCATGCTGATTCCCCATATATTAGAGGTTTGGGATTCATGTACATCAGGTATGTAGTAGGCGTGTACATGTGTGTGTGTGTGTGTGTGTGTGTTGTGTACATGTGTGTGTGTGTGTGTGTGTGTGTGTGTGTGTGTGTGTGTGTGTGTGTGTGTACATGTGTGTGGTGTGTGAATGTGACAACCTGTGTTATTCACTTGTGTAACTCCTACACAGGTACTGTCAACCACCTGCTGACCTAATTGAGTGGTATGAGCCTTACTTTTGGGATGAAGAGGTTAGTGTTCACTGATCAGTACTATTCCTGTGTCTTTCTCACTGTCAGTCCCTCCATGGTGTTCCAGGTGATAGATTTGAAGGCGGGTGGTGGCTTCCAAACCACCGTTGGAGAGATGTGCAAGATGCTCCTCACTAAGCTGGACTGGTTTGGTACTCTGTTCCCACGTATCCCTGTGGTTGTGGAGAACCAGGTCAAGAAGAAGATGAAGCAGCTTAAGGAGGAGGAAGAGGAGTATGGTGAAGATTATGGGACAGAGGCGAACAACAAGAGCTCATTGCAGGATTTCTCTGGGAAATTAAGTGACGGAGAGAAATATAAAGGGTCAGAGTCTTGTGAGAGACTAACACACAGTAGATCTGGAGACAAAAGAATGAGCCGCAGTCGATCCAAAGATAGAAGAAGGAGCCGCAGTCAATCCAAAGATAGAAGAAGGAGCCGCAGTAGATCCAAAGATAGAAGAAGGAGCCGCAGTCGATCTAAAGATAGGAGAAGGAGCCGTAGTAGATCCAAAGATAGAAGAAAGAATCGTAGTAGATCCAAAGATAGAAGAAGGAGCCGTAGTCGATCTAAAGATAGAAGGAGGAGCCGCAGTAGATCCAAAGATAGAAGAAGGAGCCGCAGTAGATCCAAAGATAGAAGAAGGAATCGTAGCAGATCCAAAGATAGAAGAAGGAGCCGCAGTCGATCCAAAGATAGAAGAAGGAGCCGCAGTAGATCCAAAGATAGAAGAAGGAGCCGCAGTCGATCCAAAGATAGAAGAAGGAGCCGCAGTAGATCCAAAGATAGAAGAAGGAGCCGCAGTCGATCCAAAGATAGAAGAAGGAGCCGCAGTAGATCCAAAGATGGCAGACACACATCTAGTTCTTATCATCGCCACAGTCCAGCTTCCCAACAAGGAGGAGGTAGGAGCTCTGAAAGAAAACGTCAGAGGTCACCCGATAAGAGGACAAAGAATAGAAGTAGGTCCTCAGAGCGACACAGACACAGGAGCAGTTCGAGGGAGAGGACCAGATACAGGTCTTCTAGGGAGAAGAGTCGCAGTAGATCTCGTGACAGATACAAGGGCTCAAAGTATTGATGAGGAAGAGTGGGATGTCTCTGAGGTTACAGTTATAGAGAAATGTCTAATTTCTGTTGTAACCTTTCAAAACAGTTGAACTTTACCTACGCACATTATAATATGACATATGCATTGTTACATGTGATGATATGAAGCTATTATAGAGTAACTGATCTATAGCTATTTTTGGACACTCGAACCTTCGTGAACAATGTCGTATGGACTCAATCCGTCATTTTGAAACACAGTCCAGTGACTGCATGCTGACTCTGACGTTACCACACACACAAGCATTAGAACATAACAGAAAAACAGCTATAATGTACACAATTTGAAGCTATTAAAACTCAAAACTGTCACAACAGTGATGAGAATTACACACTGTACACTTGTGTGGTCATACTATTGATTTTGTTTGTTTTTTTCTGAATAAGATTTTTCCCATTTCTCCAGATTGCATTTAGCCTGTATCTCCTCAGTACTTGGGTGCCACAACAGGGTGGCTATCCTCTCCATCAGCATGGCATATACCATGTGAGAAGGGATTATGTTACGGTTGTTCTAGGGTATAAGAGAGGATGATAAAGGCTACACACATGCATGTACACACACACACACACACACACACACACACACACACACACACACACACACACACACACACACACACACACACACACACACACACACACACACCTGTAAGCAATCCTTTACTTCAAATAGACTGATAGGCTCAGGTGTCTGTCTTCCACTGTGTAAACTAGCGGACACTTCCTCTCCTTCCATTCGTCTTCGAAGATGCTCAAGACTATCCGGTTTCAAGGGATCACTGAAGAAAACCAATAAGCAAAATATATGTAGACAGCATGTACAGCATAAGAAGTAATAGGGACAGTATGTACAGCATAAGGACAGTGTGTACAGCATGGGGACAGTGTGTATAATAGGGACAGTATGTACAGCATGGGGACAGTGTGTACAGCATGGGGACAGTGAGTATAATAGAGACTATGTACGTGAGTTACATACATAAGCAATCCTTATTGTGGCAACAGTGGCAGTAGAATAGGACAACGTACACTCCAGATCACAATATACATACGCACTTTACATAAACACTACATAATGATACATAATACATGAATGCTACAGAGTCGAACACAAACAAGGTCATTGCCATGGTAACCTTATTTTGACCTCTCTTCACAGCAATACACACACAACCTAAACAAACATGGTTTGTTTGTCCTTACACTCTGCTATACTGGGAGGTCCTTAACAGGCTGGTTGATGGTGGACCACCACGTCCATAGGAGTGTCTAAAGTGGTCCTTTCGTGATTGCCACGTAGTACGATGGGACACTATGCAGGTGAGTACATTCTTCAAGTGATGCTGGAGGGACGGAAGAGACCAAACAGCACAAGGACAGCACATGTAGTACATTTTATTCCATAGACAATCTCTTATTTTAGTTCGTTACATCTACCAGCTGTTGGTGACCAAAGTTTAATATTGGCCAAAAAGTGATGTGCCAAAGTTGCCATCAATGCATACAACTGCACACATACATATATACAAGGATCCATGCACAAACATGTACCTATGTACATGCCACAGTTGTGCGTACCTCGATAGCTGTACACATCAGTTTGGCTGCATCTGGTGTGACGCTCTCCAGCCCAACTTCCCACGCATCCAGCAACATCCGTGCATGCAGGACATTGTGATTGGGTAGGAGGTAGTTGCTGCTACAGCGAACAAGGTGCAAGTCCGAGGGGAGGGGGTCGGCCACAGGGAGCTTGTCTCTGTTGAAAGGCACTGGAATGAAGTCCGTATACTACAGTGAGAGGGAGGGATATTGAGGGTATGTGGGATTAGTGAGTGAGTGGGGAAGTGAGGGGAGGTTGGTGTGAAAAAGTACAAACATACTGTGTTTTCCATTTGGACAATGACCTGTGCTTTTCCAGGCACGTACACAGAATGTTCGTCCTCCTTGGATATGGATGCAGACACTGGACGTCGCACATAGAACAAACACAGACATTTATTCTGTCATACCAGGGAAATTTGGTATGTACTGTCCAAAGTGAACTAACCTCCACTAACACCAGATTGGCATTTGATCAATAGTGCAAAGAGAAAATCATTATGCAGTCTGATTTCTACACCCAATAGATGTCTTGCTTTTACATCAAAATCATCCTTTGAAATCTAGTGACAGGTAAAGTTATTTCACATCCATTTTTAATTCCAAACAAATCGCACAGTCTGACCTTCCCCCTGTACCATTTTTTCATCAATTCCCAGTATTCTGTCTCCCTTACTTCCAATGCTTCCGAAAGTTTCTTTTTCGCCAGGAATAAGTCAGCCATTTTAATGAGTTGTCTGCAATTGCGCAATTCCAATCTTTTCAATCAATTTGATATTCAATGATGGGACTACATGTCGAAGATAGAATTGATTCATTCCAGGAAATCAGTCTTTTTTTCTTCGCAAATTAGATTATTTCTTAATTCTCCGAAAGATGTGCATTACACTGTTACTGTACAACATTTTTAGGAGCCATTTTATCGAGCTGCGCAGTGCACCCCGAAAATCCCCGTAGCGTGATCCTTATCCTGATCGAATCGACCCGCAACGAATTTCCCATCTACCATGCCCTTGTACGATATTAATCCATTGACATTTCCTCCTATGTAGTCTACCTTTTACAGTAATCTGTGCTCTGTTAAATTATTCTTGTTTGCTAGTAGGCGACCGGCGGTCGCTGAGACCATAGACGACGCTCAACAACGCTATGCTGCGACAGCTTGAACGGCGAGTCCCGTTTTCTGTAAGGGGCTGGAAGTGTTTATCGAGTCGAGGTTGACACCTGTTACCGCCAAAAGAAATCGCCATGGAAACTCAAATCCGTCGACAAGGTTATCCCTAGCGTTGTCCAAGTACCTCGCAGCGTCATGGCGTCCACGTTGGCGATGGGGAGCGCAGTCCAGCTCAAGAGTCCGAATTATGTTACAAATGACGCGCATAAGAACCACATCGATGCTACGGAAACGAGCGCGACAAGTAAAGAACCAAAGAGAAGGTTCTTGCCGCCTATAGAGGATAAAAAGTCAAGTAAAGAACATGAAGTGAGTCATCCATCCAACTATCTGTGTTGTGTGCGAGATATTGTAGCTGGAACTGAGTCCATGATTCGAGTTTCGTTCTTCCATAACACGGTAGCTGAGACCTGCTCTTCCAGAAAGCGACTTTCTGCCTCAAGAGTTATTGGTTGCGTTAAAGAGAAAGGACGCCACAGAAGGGAGTGCAAAGATGAAGAACGGAACACCTACGAAGTCCCCACATGTGTGTATGTGCATATTGCACTACAGTTGGGCCCATCATGGACCTGGTTATATGCGTAGTACATAGTTGGTCATGTCATACGTACTTAGATATAATGCAAAAATGAACTAACGATAGACTTGTAGATGAGCTGAGAGTTAGGGAGCATTATGCAGTCAGAAAGAAAGAGGAAAGATATAAAGCATGTGTATGTGTTGTAGAGGGATCCACCTTCAAAGCAGGTCAAATGCACACAATATTCCTGTAGAGGTTATATAGGCACAAACATTGATACTGTCCATGAATTATAGTATTTGCTCTGTACCCGATGGGATGGTTCGTACCTTGAACTGTAGTACTAGTGTATTTGTACATGCAGGGCAAGTCCTCACTGAGACCACCAGCCAATGTATGGAGCCATCCTAAGCAGAGGTACAAATACAAGCATCTTGTTGACAATGCTCCTTGCATATGTGGGGCTGGAAGGTCAGTGGGTGGTGTGTCTGGACTCATTGGTTGTTCTGTGTATCGAATGTCTGTGTATTCCTACAGGGATGTCTCGTTTTTGTATGATGCTGTGGGACCAAGAGATCAATCGCCAAACAGTAAAGTGTGTGTGTGTGTGTGTGTGTGTGTGTGTGTGTGTGTGTGTGTGTGTGTGTGTATGTGTGTGTGTGTGTGTGTGTGTGTGATGCCCACATGCACGTTCAATCATTCCATGTTTCTGATTACCTTCCTCCCAGCAGCCAACCATGGATACACTCATTCCTTCAGAGTTCCACATTGTAAAACATCCAGGTGTGCACGGGACTGAATTCAGAGATGAGTGAGTAATGCGCTCCTCCCCAGATACGTGCTAGTTACTGCATCAGGTCGACTGTTATTCTATCATCCCATGCATATACTGTACACATATACGTACATATGAATGTACAAATGTATGTTTGAACTTGCATACATAACTCATTTCTTAACACTGATATTGTGCATACTGGATGTATTGTTATTACCTTTATGTAGTCAGTACACACTCAGGACAGAGGACCATCAGAAACACGCCACTGTTTTCCCTTCACTGTACGTGAGTGTGTGTGTGTGTGTGTGTGTGTGTGTGTGTGTGTGTGTGTGTGTGTGTGTGTGTGTGTGTGTGTGTGTGTGTGCGTGTGTGTGTGTGGTCATGTATTGGCCCAGCATGTTGATCCATCAACCCATTCACCCCAGGAATCCAACCAGTCGACAAGAAGTACTAGCACTGAAGGTTGGTCAACAGACACTACACTCACATCTGTTCACCTCATTGCCTTGATCCCATTATGTGATTGGACAACATGTCAAATGGGGAGCAGTAGACATCGCACGAGCATAACATTATTTACAATTTTATAGATAAAAATTGGAGCACATACGTAGATATGTACGCTCATTAAATTGTAGTTACTGTATGTACTTTCAATAGTGCAAAAGGATTGAGAAATTGTTACAGTGGGACCCCAATAATCCAACACTCTGAAACAGTAAATATGTGTACGTCATATTGTAAAGGATGTCAGATTAGTGGGGAGGTTTTGTGGTATGGTATTGCAACGATGGATTACCTCAAAACATGGTCAGGTTATAGAGGATGTTGGATAAGAAGGCTCCATTATTGTTTCAAGCAACTATGCATCCACATATACAGTACATCTGTACATGCATATCTACGTATGTACATATGTACGTATGTGTGTACATGTTTACTAATTATTCTTTTGAGTTGTTGGTTGCTCTCTGAATGTTTGTACTTCCTGTCTCGGATGAACACTCCAGCAAACATTGTCTGCCATGCTAGAGAAGGCTGGGTTGTATGGTGGAGAAGATGGGGACATGGAACTGTCCCTGGACGGGCCCACACAACTGCACAATGTGTTGGAGCTCATAAAGACCGAACAGAAGATCTACAATATTGTGTTCCACGAGATCATCAGACAGGTGGGTGGACTGGTGCATGTACATGGGACATCACTAGCTATGTGTGCTGCACTGACCTGACCAGGAGGAGCATTGAATTGTTAATTCTTAGTACATACGTATGTACGTACGTACGTAGGTGTATGGTTTATGCGTATATGCATGCGTATGTACGTACTGTATGTGTGCATTTGTATGCATAGAACATGTACATATGTATATACATGTATGTAAATTCTATGCAAATCCAGTATGTATGTCTGTATAGGAATATTTGTATATCTGTGTGTTTGTGAGGTCTATAATTATACGTATGTATGTAACTGACTATAAAAACAACTACAGTTGTCCAGTTCCTCTTTGTGTACTTATACGTATACAAATGTATGAACTAAAATTATTTGAGCATTGTCACTGATACTTCCTGGTACTCCCTGTTGTGTTAACCTGTACCTATGCAGGTGAGTGTCACCTGTGGAGAACGTGGCGAGTTGTTGTCTGAATTGCGAAAAAAATACAGCGAATTGCTTGGGAAAGTCCCAGAACAGATAAAAAGGTGATTTTAATCCTTTCCTCCTGTCCACATCCATACAGCACTACAAACATAGGGACATACTCATGTGTAATAATCAATCTGCCTTCACATTGACCTCTCCCTACAGTCTCCATGATGAGCTGCTAGCCCAGAGAGGACTAGGTAGGAGACTGGCTTCTGAGCTCACTGAATTCAGGGGAAATGTGGCTGACTTGACAAGGTACTTGCACATATACGTATGTATGTGCATGTAGGTTTATGTACACATGTAAACATGGATTTTTATTTTGGACACACAATAGGTTTATATATGCCACTATGTGATTACATACGCACATACCCACAAGTACAGTATGTAAATATACATATGTGTGCTTGTATTTCTGTGATCTTGTATTTCTGATAATCTGTCTCAATGTGATGTTCTCATTGTTTCTGCTTGTGTTGACTCTGTCTCTCTTATTTTTTGGCTGCAGAGAGCTTTCTGCTGTAAAGGAACACGATTTTCTGACCATTGAACAAATTAAAGAAGATAAGGAGATGGTTAGTGTACGTATGTGTGAGTGAAGGTGTGGTATGCGAGGAAATGTACGTATATACATACATTTATATTATATTTGTACATAAACTCTGTATCTATTTCAGGTACTAGTACCACATGACTTGTTTGTCCATCAGTTCTTATTACCCAGTTGTCTACTGTGAGAAAAATATGTACGTACGTACGTATGTACATACTTACGTATGTATATGTTCAATGTTCATTCTATATTGTACACTGTATTTTTGCAGCTGAGAAGAGCTCTAGAGGCTTCTGAGAAGAATGCTAGGTGTGTACACATGTACATACATGTGGTGTGTGTGGTATGTAGGTCTTGGGTGATGGCGATCATGCTGCCTGGCCCCTGCAGTGCTCTCCAGGAATATCGAGACATTTATGAAATGCAGAGGAAAAGATTGGAATCCAAAATATGTGAGCCCAGCACACAACCATAGTGCAGAATGTGACAGTGTATGTATGTGCTCACCCTTGTACGTACGTATTTGTACGTATGTGCATATTTTGTAATATGTACACTGTGTGCCTCTCTGTGTATGCCTGTACACAAGTACATACCACGTCAGTAAGTGAATGCAGTCTATCCTTGATATACATCTACTGAGTGTGTATGTATGTACACATGCTTAATATGTATGTGTAACTGTGTGTACAATGTGTGCAAACAGTACATGGTATTTGGTGGACATCTTCCTCTGCACAGCTGAACTGAAGTGTGAACGTGACTTGTGGCAACAAGCCACTTACAAACTGGCCAACAAGGTCTGTATGTCACCAGTAATTTTGATTCTTCAACTCTTAATTCCAGTGAATTGATCTTGTTCTGTGTACTGTGTGTGGGGGCAGGTTGCTGACAGGCAGGGCCTACAGAGCATAAGGAGAATACAAATCTGTGAGAGGTCGTGGTTCAACCTCACTCAGCACTTTGCTGTCCTCCTCAGTGACAAAGACCTGCAACAGGTGTGTGCCAATGCACATGTACCTATTCACATACATATGTACATACGTAAGTACGTATGTACATACATAACTCCCATATATCTCTGCATGCTGTGCATATCTGTGTGTACAACATATGATTGTATGCATGTACGTACGTACGTACATACGTAGATCATGTTAAATTGTACATATGGTATATGCTGTATCCGTACACTGGTGTGTTCACCTTGTTATCTGGTGTGCCTTGTGCTGACTCAGCTGTTGGTAGTGCAAGACCACATTCAGTCATGGAGGGAGGCCTGTGTTGGTGCAGTCAGCCACCAACTGAGTATTGACAGACAGCTCAAGTCTGAGGTATGGCCTCTCAGCCGTGGTGTCTCCCTCTGGTGTCATGGTATGCTCTCTCCCACCTGGTTCTCCCTGCGAGCAGATCTTGAGTGTACAGAAATCAATGAAAGAATGGAATGAGGTCCTGGAGAGCCACACAGGGTTTGTCCTACTGTGTACCGCTATCTGTGTGTGGGTGTGGGGTGTGTGGGGTGTGGATGTGGGGTGTGTGGGGTGTGAATGTGGAGTGTGGGTTGTGGATATGGGGTGTGTGGGGTATGAGGTGTGTGGGATGGGGTATTGTAGGAAGGCAGTTGAGGTTCTCTGTCATCCTTATAACCTCACATACTTCTATTCAGGTCGCTGGATGGCGATGAGATTTACAAGCTTGCTGACGACATAGACCACTGGGACCAAGTGAGTTTGCCCTTAACGCGGTCACAGTACACTGGTTCCATGTACATACGTACATACGTACGTATGTGTACAGAGATTGAGATAAATATGTAGTTATCATACATACATACATACATACGTAGATGTGTGTATGTGTGTGTTATATACGTAGTAACGCATACAGTCCAGTACTGATGCTGGTGTGCTTTCAGATACATTATGCCTTTTCTTCTCTGAAGCACATGCACATATATGTATTATATGCATGTATGTAATGCACTTTATCTCTCACATGTACACATGTAACAGTACGTATCTGTTTATTGGTCCACCCATGTACGCACACATGTACGCACACATTCAGGTTCTCAGCAGACAATATGGGAACTTTGCTGGAGATCTTCTTCTTAGAAGACAAGAACAGATCAAAAGACTCTCCCATCTTGTGGAATCCTGGACAGACGAAGCATTAGCTCTGTTCCACCGGCACAGTCCATCAGGAGCTACCAGTGTGTCCGCTCATCACGACAGGGGTAAAGTCACCCCATCCCCCAGTGGATTGTCAAAGGATGATGATGTTCAATCAGGTCCACTCCCAGCCAACACTGCCCTTCTACCAAAGAAGGACTCTGTCCAGCTACCATCGCCCTCTGCTCGCCAGGAGGAGGAGGAGAGCCTCATGATGACTGAGCTTAACGGGAACATCACCTCATTATTGCACGACCTCAGTGACCAGGTTGCGGGAGAGCACGGTGTGGCCAGTGCACTGATGCACGTCGGCACTCCCGTGGAAGCATGGTCAGTGGCTGCATTCACATGTGTGCACATTGATACTGACTATAATACAAGCTGTACTGTACATGACACAATGCATGTACGTATACATGAATGCAAATCACATGCATACTGTGGTCCTTTACAACAGGAGCCAGAAATTCAAACTCATTGTCCAGAATAGTGACAAGCAAATTGCATTCTCTGAACAGAAGAAGTTAGTGTGTGTGTGTGTGTGTGTGTGTGTGTGTGTGTGTGTGTGTGTGTGTGTGTGTGTGTGTGTGTGTGTGTGTAATGTGTGTGCATGCGTGCGTATGTGTGTGTGTGTGTGTGTGTGTGTGTGTGTGTGTGTGTGTGTGTGTGTGTGTGTGTGTGTGTGTAATGTGTGTGCATGCGTGCGTATGTGTGTGTGTGTGTGTGTGTGTGTGTGTGTTTCATGTGTTGTTGGATGGTGTCTGTCACTCCAGGTTCCACGCAGACCTCAGTACCTGGGTATCAGATATGGCCTCACTACTGGATGTTGTGAATCCTGCCAGCACTGTGGAAGAGTCAGTGTAATGCCATTTACGTACTGCAAATATCTACTCATACACATACATATTTACGTATGTACATATACATCCACCCACCCACCCATCCATCCAGGCATACGTATGTATGTACATACGTAAGTATGTATGTGTATGTAAATACATGGTGTACATATCTTTCTATGTGACCATGTCTGCAGCACTAAACTGGGAGACTTACTGTCGGAAGCTACAGCTTGGTTAAAGGCACTCACAAGCTATGTTAATAGCAAAGATTCACAGATCTCATTTCAGGTACATTACGTACATACAAACGTAGAATCAACATCCAACACATTTCTTTTATATTGCAGTGTGTATGAATGTATATGCCTACATATAAAGCATATACAGTACATACGTACAAATGTAAATTTGTGAGTTGATCAGCAAAGCTTTCAGCTCACTGTTCCCATTGCTATGAATGCTGCCATTGCCACCCAGCATGTTGCAGTGCATGTTGCAGTGCATGTCGCAGTGCATGTGGATTGTGCATTGAATTACGTACGTCAAACGTCCATCGGTGTCTTCTTCCTTATGCACTACATACATAGGCTGAGCAGATCCACACTGCACTCACTCACTGGATGGTGGACTGTCTGCTGTTTGTCACACGCTCACCTGGGGATGAAGATTTTGAGTTTGTCTTGGGTCAAGTGGACAAAGTGACTCAGAGTAGTTTGAGGAGCCGAAGCCTGTACCTTGGTGATCAGCTCAGTGATTACACCTCCCTTGTCAGCAGGTGTGTTTGTGTGTGTGTGTGTGTGTGTGTGTGTGTGTGTGTGTGTGTGTGTGTGTGTGTTTGTGTGTGTGTGTGTGTGTGTGTACAATGTGTACATACGTATGTACATGCATACACGTGCGTACAAATATAATATGTATGCGCACCTAACCATATTAATACGTAGGTGTGTATATAATGTATTTGTTATGTTGAGCACACTAGGTGTTGCTCGGATGTGGCTTATGAGATAGCAGCCAGGCACCGTCAAGATGGAGCATCAGATGATGTGGCTGAGGTGGAAGTCAAGGAGCTCAGGAAAATGGAGGTACGTGCTCCTCTACTGCGAGGTGTGTGTGGGGAGTACAGGATGGTCTGTGTGTGTTGCCCTCCAGGGTGAGTGTAGGGATTGGATCAAGATGGTTGGGCTGATGATGGAGCAGATGTTGGAGGACCTCACCAGCATCACCATGGACGACACTGCGGAAAAGGGAGACGAGACCACGATGCTCCCCGAGGTACCCAAGGGAGACGTGGACAGCACTAACCCCGACAATGAGTATGTTTATGTTGTTGGAGAGGACAGCAATATTCACTGCAAATCTCTATCAACCATCCAACCAAGAGTAAGTTTGTGTGTGTGTGTGTGTGTGTATGTGTGTGTGTGTGTGTGTGTGTGTGTGTGTGTGTGTGTGTGTGTGTGTGTGTGAGTTGTTTACATACATCATCCATCTGCCGATTATGCTGTTTTTTTGCAGACGAACACAACAGATGAGATGTCCACAGAGTTGGGTTGTTTGCCAACAGTCAATGGTTAGAGGACCTTATTGTGCATATCCTAACACATTGCACATTGCTCACTGTTGTTTCTGTGGAATGATATTTGTTAGATGTTCCTTCGTTCCCTGCTGAGCTGATGCCTAGACCAGAGGATCTTCTTGTTGAAATAGATAAAATGGAACAAACCATCAAGTCAGTCTGCATACGCCACCATCTCCGCCCCAAAAGCACAGTCATCTCATGTTCACAACCACCCGTCACTGATTTGTGTACATGTTTATGTGTGTGCCTGTATTCCAGTAGCTTCATGGGTGTGTGCCTGTACTTCAGCAGCTTTGTGCGTGTGTGCCTGTATTCCAATAGCTTCATGGGTGTGTGCCTGTATTGCAGTAGTTTTGTGGGTGTGTGCCTGTATTCCAGTAGCTTCATGGGTGTGTTTGCCTGTATTCCAGTAGCTCCGTGGGTGTGTGCCTGTATTCCAGTAGCTCCGTGGGTGTGTACCTGTATGCTGACTATGTGCTGTGTGCATATGTTCGGTAATCTCAGGTCAAAGGAAGAAGCCATAGCATCTACTCAACAGAGAGCAAGGGAAGCAGAAACACAGCTCCAGGAAGCCTTGGCGAAAATCAGTTCACTGGAGTCTTCCCTCAACACTGCAGACCAAGGCCACCACGAGGGTCATCATAAAAAGCATTTGAAGTACAAAAAGGCCACCAAAGGCTCTACGGTGACGCTATTGTCGGGATCAAAGAAGACTTAATTAATAACCGAGTGTAATATAATATTATTATACAATTCCGTATCGTAGCCATTTTGTTGATATCACTAATAAACAAACAAACAAACAATAATTATGGGAAATGGTGCTAGTTTGGGGAAGACGACCAGAGATCCTCGTTTTAGGGTGACCTCGCGCTGGAGAGAAGACCCCTCCACCATAGAAGAGTGGCAGAGACAAGTGGAACAAGAGTACAGAGATGAAGACGGGAACAACACGGCGCACACGCATCGACAGCAAACTTCGTTGATCTTCAATAACCAGAGACCAGTCAACGCTAGGGTCCCGGTGGAGTTAGGCAGCTCTATCGACAGTACCGGAGGGGGTAGGGGTGGGGCTGCTAACCCGAGGATGCTGACTGTCATCCCCTGCCCCTCCCAGCGGCTCCACTTCGAGAGCACGGTCAAGGTCTATACCGTGTCCAGCAGGCCGAACTTCCTACAAGTTTGTCCATGGGTCATCGATGTGTGTTCCACCCTATGGTTCCACCATAAGTACGGGTAACTACGTACATACACGTTCTGTCATAGCTACAGGTGTGGGAGTACCTCCCAGCATTGAGGAGATATCGATATAATCATTGCCAGTAGTATTTGTGCATTCTGCATCAGTATCAGTGCAGTCATTCAGTCATCAAACAGAGGTAGCTCTGTGCTAGGTATCTGCATGTGTACCATCACAGCCTCTACAACAGACAAACCTTGTTGTTGTTGTTGTTGTTGTTGTTGTTGTGTGTGTGTGTGTGTGTGTGTGTGTGTGTGTGTGTGTGTGTGTGTGTGTGTTACTTGTGAGTTTGTCAGTGCTCACCAAAGGCATGTCTTCCACACAGCCATGGCAAATGAAAGCCCAACAGATAGCAACTGGTTCTGGGTTTGTTGTTGCTGGAAACAAGTGGATACTGACAAATGCACACGTGGTTGAAGAATACACTAATGTGCGTGTTCGGAAACACGGCTATCCAATGAAGTATAATGCCCAAGTATTGGTGGGTCAATTGTGTGTATGTGTAGGCTAGTAGTAGAGGACACTGTGTGTGTGTGTGTGTGTGTGTGTGTGTACACGCGCGAATGTGTGTGAGCACGTGTGCACACGTACATGTTAATAATAGACAGTGCTAGTGGATTACTCCCCAATTCTTGTACAGTGTATCGGCTATGAATGTGACCTAGCCCTACTGGAAGTCAGCGACGAAGAATTTTGGGAGGTTAATGCACCTGAGATAATTTCTGCCATTATTTTCACACTGTTTATTCATGTTTATTGTTTGTTGTTTACTCAAGGGTCTGGTACCTGTTGACATCAACCCAAAAGTGATGCCTCAATTGTACGAGAATGTTATGGTGGTAGGCTATCCATTGGTGAGTACTTGACTGTTATTGCTATTGTTGTTGTTGGTGTTATTGTTGTTGTTTACAACGCATGCATATCTCAGGGTGGTGACAATATTTGTGTGACGAGAGGTGTGGTCTCACGTGTCACTACTCTCAAGTACGAACCCAACTCCATCTACATCGGAGGTCCTGAAATACTGGCCATCCAAGTATGAATGCATGCTGCAGTGTTCGTGAGCTAGAGATTATTAGAACTTACCCGAGTCCATACCTTGTGTAGATAGATGCTGCTATCAACTCGGGCAACTCTGGAGGGTAGGTTCAATATAGAGTCTGGGGACAACCAGAATCATTGTTACTTTGTCATTTTCTAAACTTTCCAATTATTGTGAGGTTGTTATGTAGCTAAAATGTTCAGAGTATGGAGATGAAGCTGATTGTATTGTTGAATTTATCACAGACCATTTGGTATTTAAAACTTTTTTCAAGCATTGTTTCCATACGTGCATATTCTGTGATGGTGGTTGATTGGATCCCATCCACCAATGTAGCCCTGTGTTCCTGGAGAATGGTGAAATGGTGGGAATGGCTTTCTCTGGATATGCTGGTAGTGCAGACAACATTGGATATGTCATCCCATGTTGTGTCATCGATGTGGGTTGTCCATAGCAACTGATGACTGTGTGTTTGGTTGTGTGTGCTATCACGATATGTGTTTTATGTGTTCCAGAACTTTCTGAAAGATTACAAGAGAAATGGAAAGTTCTCAGGAATTGCCGAGCTTGGTTTCTCGTATCAAGTGAGAATGGTAGCACCAGAGGGAACACACCCGCGTTACACATCCTTGGGACGTGTCCTCAATATATGCACTTAGTGACACGCAATCGATTTCATGTAGTTTTGACACGCCCTCTTGACACACCCACTTTCCCCACCCTCTTGACACACCCTCTTGACCCACCCTCTTGACCTGCCCTCTTGACCCACCCTCTTGACCTGCCCTCTTGACCCACCCTCTTGACTCACCCTCTTGACACACCCAGTTGACACACCCTCTTGACCCACCCTTTTGATCCACCCCTTGACCCACCCTCTTGACTCACCCTCTTGACCCACCCACTTGACACACCCTCTTGACCCACCCTCTTGACACACCCTCTTGACACACCCTCTTGACCCACCTGTACAGTGGATGGAGAACTGTGATCTTAAAGCAGCCATGAAAATGCACCCAAAGTCCAGTGGTATCTTAGTAACCAAAATACCACCATTAGGACTACAGGCTAAGGTGTGTACTCCGCTCAACTCCACAACACTCCACTCAACTCCACAACACTCCACTCAACTCCACAACACTCCACTCAACTCCACAACACTCCACTCAACTCCACAACACTCCACTCAACTTCACAACACTCCACTTAACTCCACAACACTCCACTGACTCCACAACTCCACTCAACTCCACAACACTCCACTCAACTCCACAACCCTCCACTCAACTCCACAACACTCCACTACCTTCCTATGATGCAACTCCTTGCTTTACATAAATTCTTTTGGTATTGCAAGTTCATCAAGAAGCATGATGTTGTCATGGAGATAGAGAGTGTGAAGGTTGGTGATGATGGGACAGTTTCCCTCAGGGAAGGAGAGAGGGTCAATGTTGAGTACATTGTAAGCAACCATTTTGTTGGGGAGACCATTGAGATCAAGCTGCTCAGAAATGGGAAGGTTTGTCTCTCTGTACTCTCATCACTTGTTCCTGACATTCTCATCCCCAACCTTGTAAACTCTGAATATACTGATACGTATTCTCATCTTGTATGTTCAGAATATACTATACTTCTGATACTGTATACTTTCGACATTGTATACTCTACCTGAAGGTACAAACGATTCAGTGTCCGTTGGGTCCAATCCCTCGGATAGTCTCCAGGTCACAAGACCACAGAACTCCACCCAGGTCAGCATCACCACCATCATCTGCATAACTGTGTTCATGACTGAAGTGTGTTTCCATCGCCATAGTTACTACATCATAGGCGGATTGGTGTTTTCCCCCTTGACGACTGGCTTGTTGTTTGCTGCAACTGAAGACTTCACTGAAGAAGGTACCTGCCTAGCTGTGTGTGTGTGTGTGTGTGTGTGTGTGTGTGTGTGCGTGCGTGCGTGCGCGCGTGTGTGTGTGTGTGTGTGTGTGTGTGTGTGTGTGCGTGTGTGTGTGTGTGTGTGTGTGTGTGTGTGTGTGTGTGTGCGTGTGTGTTCATGTGTGTATGTGCATGCATACGTATGTGGGTATATATTCTTTGTGGGTGTTGTGTGTGTTACTGTGTTTTTGTTATTCACAGCTTGGCAGGCTAGCCGAAACCCAAAGCAGTTCATTGATGAAGAATTGGTGATTCTACTGTCAATTTTGGCCCATCGTATCAATAATGGCTACACCATAAACAAGCTACCCCTGTCAGTCATGGTAGTGTACAGTACATGCAAGTATCACTAGTACATGTGTACGTACATGCAAATTACACTAATACATGTGTACGTACATGCAAATGACACTAGTACATGTGTATGCACATGCAAGTAACACTAGTACATGTGTGTATACAGTGTACATGCAAATATCACTAGCATGTACATGTTTACATACTTTTATATTATTAGAATGTGTACCTATCTAAGTACCACATGTACATATGTGCAGCCATACAAGTACAACTGGTGTACATCAATTCTTCTGCTCACTTGCTTCCTAATGCTCTCACTGTGCACTTGTATTCTCTGGTTGCAGTATCAGTAAAGTCAATGGGAAGAAGATAAGAAACCTTCGTCATCTCAGGACAGAGGCTGAGAGCATTCGTGAAGGATTTCTTAAGTTTGAGGTAATGTTGTCTTCTGTGTGTCTGAGTAGAGGAGTTGTCACACGCACATACCATGCTTGGGGGATGATGCATTGTGTGTGTAACCGTACTTTATGCTGGTCTGTGCTTTTTCACATGTGCAACACAACACAACACAACACACACACACACACACACACACACACACACACACACACACACACACACACACACACACACACACACACACAACACATAACACACAACACACACACACGCACATTTAGTTTTGTAATCATTTCATGATCACACTCGATGCAAGAAAATGCCGAGACACTGCTGAGGAGATTCTCCGAATGTATGCCATTCCAATGCACTGTTCGCCTGATCTCTTTGTAAGTCACCACATACGCCATCCCCACCTGCTACTCCATGTGTTGAGAACTGTCTTCTTACCACTCCACAGGAGAACCTGGGCCTTAGACCAGCCCCTAGTGTCACTCTGAGTACGTTTTCTTTGTCAACAACTAAAAGTATTTCTATGTAATCACATGAATGTCACATGATCAATTCCACAATTCCATGAATTGGTATTTTTCTTACTTGTAAGTCACACAATTTGTAATTCAATCATTCATTTCACCACATCATGCACGCCGGTCACAGTTGTCACCACGTCATTCCTTGTGGACAACATATTTCAATATTGTTACATTTTTTTATTTTGCAAGTGAACTTGTCACAATAAGTTTTTTTAAAGTATTTTTTCATTGTCAACAGCCAAGTAAACAAAAATGGTTAAAATGTTGATTGTCACAGTGGTGAAGTGTTATCAGCTTCTGTTGATGCATTCGAAGAGGACAATTCTTCCGATTGACCTCCTGAGTCTTTGGATAGAGACTTCCTCCTTCTTTCAGCTTGTACATGTGTTCTTGGATGCACAGGTAAGACACCAGCCTACAGAGGACCAGAAGAGGAGACAGAGGGCTAACATGGTGCAGTGTGTGTACACTGGGGCTAACATGGTTCTTATTTACACTATACACGTGTGTGTGTGTGTGTGTGTGTGTGTGTGTGTGTGTGTGTGTGTGTGTGTGTGTGTGTGTGTGTGTGTGTGGAGAATCTGGACTCAGCGATTGCTGGATCAACGTAGCATCCACATTACAGCGTCAACACTTTGTCCATTAGCACTAATATTCACACACAATGTTTTCTCTATGGCAACAAACCAAGAAGGTGTCCAATCAGCCGACCTTACTAATGACTCTTCATAACTTCACCCCCATATTGAATCTTGAATTGCAGTACAAACCATGTACACATGGATGTAGTGGAATCACATATAAGAACCGTGTACACATGGATGTAATTGAATGCCTTTCCTAACACAATCACCACATACAAATCACACACACAAGGACATGATATTTGGTGAACAGCATGTGGGTGTGTGTCTCCTTATGGTACACAGTTTGTCTAGATACACTCCCTATGCCAATCTGTTGTTGTTGGTTCAAGCGTTGGTCAGTGAAAATATTTGTGATACAACCTTTTCACAACACTTTGAACAACGGGGGAAGGGGGAGGGGCAGTTAGCTGATCAGGAGGAAGACAGCTATACCAAATGATGGGTCCCTGGTTCATACCCTGGCATTGGTGATGATTGTCAGTTTTTTCCCTGCACCCCCTTGCCCCTGCCAACACATGGGAAGATACCAAGAGAAGACCAAGGCTACTGAACACTGAATTAAGACTCTTATATGTACCTGTTAGACATTGCCTGCAACCTCTCCCTCTCTCTTACTGTGTGTGTGTGTGTGTGTGTGTGTGTGTGTGTGTGTGTGTGTGTGTGTGTGTGTGTGTGTGTGTGTGTGTGTGTGTGTGTGTGTGTGTGTGTGTGTGTGTGTGTGTGTGTGTGTGTTAGTTATTGTATTGATTCATGTATTTGTGTGTGCCTTGCAAAGTAGCCTTCAAGCCTAAAGGCCTCCCAAATTAAGTAGGACTCCAAATCCACAACTGATGCTCTTAAAACAGTTTTATAACACAACACCTACATACATTTGAAAAATGAATAAAGGCAGGTGTGTACAAATATGTGCAATTAGAAATATGCAAGATTACAACACACAAACATACATACATGTATATGGACACATGGCATATGCACACACACACACACAACATACACAAATGCACACAAATACTCCGCATCCGCATACACATGGGTGCATACACAGACATACATACACAGACATACATACATAGACATACATACACATACTCACACACACACACACAGCCCACATAGAGTGTTATTGTAGCTAGAGCATTGCCTACAAAGTTACAATGTAATCCGAAGCCTATCACACAGGTTCACAAACTGCATTCCATAGAGTACACAGACAGATCGTGAACAGTCAACAAACTACTCACCAGTCCCAAGAGATTAGCCACTGGCGACGTGGGCTGAGCACCAACTGACATCCAGTATCTATGGCAACAGAAAAGGGAAATGTCACATGACTGTCATGTGATATCTCAGGTGCAGTACCATACAACATCAACACCGTCCATAATACATTAATATTCAACCGGGGTAATTACGTCAATCACACACACACACACACACACACACACACACACACACACACACACACACACACACACACACACACACACACACACACACACTAAGGTTTGCTGAATTATATGACTTTTCACCTGACATAGCCACCCTAGTTGAAGTAACACTCACTTGATTCTCTCCAAATTCAATGCTACCAATTTCTCTCCCTTTGTGTTGGGCATGGGGTCATATGAGCCCACCTACAAGAGATAAGCACGTGTGAATGAAGCCGGGATGATGGGTAACTTAACTTCGACAATATCACTTTTCACACTGAGATAGCTATCATTATCACCATCGGGTGACCCACTCAGCTGGTGAGGTAATTGCTTTCTAATACCAACAATAAACACTGTTGGTCCGAATGTCTAGATGTTTAACCTGCTCTAGATGTCTTCCATTTCTCTTGAACCTGTTGGCAGCCACAACGACATGATAGAAGGGTCTATTGGTACATCCGTGAAGGGCCAGGCGAATGCGAAGCGTTACGCGCATGGTTGTGCGAACAGACAGGGGAAGTCCCTACAAGCTTCAAAATGGCTTCCGAGTTGCAACATCTACTAGAAATACTGGAAACAAGCTATGGTCCAAGTGGAAGGTATTTTACATCAATTTATTTGACGAGACTCCACTGGATGTGGTCTACCTATGATGAATATCTCGTGTAGTCCTTGTGTTCTCAAGGTCGAGCAGAGCGGAGAAGGTCGGTGTACACTAACATCGGATTCGTATTCCATTTTAAAATGGTTTCCCGCCCAAGAATTGAAGTTAAAAGTCGCCATTGGTGCTCTATTAAACCTCATTAGTACTACCAAGGACTGTGGGAAGTTTGCTTCCATTCTCTTCATCAGGTTTGTAGAACTGATCTCTTGTTGATGTAGTCCAATTGTGAGATATGTCACAATCAAACGAGTCAATATTATCGTTTATTGATTGTACCTATCCATTTTATTATTGACAAGCAAATGACTTGCTTGTTGTTGGTTTCCGCACGTATTCTGACGTATGTCATGTGAATCTTAGTTGTACACCTGTTACCACACGACTGCTAGTACATCGCTGTCAATTCCTGTCTCTCATTGTGGTAACTCAGGATCTTCAGGAGTTGTCTCGCTGGGTCCAGTTTACCATCATCACAACACATGCTGTCATCACTTCTTCATCATGTCGTATCAAGAGCGGTGGACTATTTGGACCAGGAGGACTGCCCTTGTAAGGTGAAGCTGGACCTGGCTGACCTGTCCACAATGCTGCGTCTGGTCCAGAGTAGCGTTAGAACGTGCTCCTCCCTTTGCTTGAGCTCCGAACAACTGGACCACTTGTCACATCTCACATTAAAGGTTATTACTGTCCTTGTGTGCAATACATGATATGTGTTTACTGTGTGTGTGTGTGTGTGTGTGTGTGTGTGTGTGTGTACTGTGTGTGTGTGTGTGTGTGTGTGTGTGTGTGTGTGTGTGTGTGTGTGTGTGTGTACTGTGTGTGTGTGTGTGTGTGTGTGTGTGTGTGGGTGTGGTGTGTGGGTGTGGGTGTGGTGTGGTGTGTGTGTGTGTGTGGGTGTGTGGGTGTGGGGGGTGGATTTTATTTTAGTTTGAGTGAATAGATCACTTCCTAAACTCAATGGCACACCAGAATGTAGAAGCCATTCAAGTGTACATGGTATATAGGATTTGGTCTTGTGTTATGGCTAAGCACAGTAGAGGGAGTTACAGGATGTACTGTCTCCAAGACCAGTTTTTGGGGGTATTTCTCCTTATTGGAACCAACCCTCATCATCACCACTGTATTAAGACATCAGATATGGAGTGTTTACATAGTCAATAATGGTATTTATTGCATAAACGTGCCTGATGACCCTATATTGGGTGGTGTTTTAACTGGTGTGTGCAGTCTTCAATTCTATGATTTGTAACACTAAAACATTATTTACCTAGGAAACTACCACACTTGGTGTGTGTGTGTGTGTGTGTGTGTGTGTGTGTGTGTGTGTGTGTGTGTGTGTGTGTGTGTGCGTGTGTGTGTTTGTGTGTCTATGTACTGTGTGTGTATCTATGTACTGTGTGTGTGTGTGTGTATGTCCCCAGTATGTTAAGTTACAAGTGTAATATCCAATTTGGTCACATGTCTGGCATGTGACTAAATCGGCTGTGATTTGGGTACATCACTCTGTTCACTCAATGCAGGCATTTGCAGAGACCTTGCCTACTGGAGATACCACACCTGGTACTCTTGTGAATGAACAGCTACACTACATCGGAGCTCCTGGAGAGGATGTAGAAAGATCACGTTTGGTAGAAGGGATTTTACTAGAAGTGTCAAACTTAACCTCAGAAGAGTTTTTCCCAGGGAAAATCCCTAGAAAAGGCCCAAATGGAGAGATATTGACAGCTGTGTTCAACACATCACTAGCTGGAGATGTTGAAGGTCCATAAATGGAATACGTGTACTTATATGTATATTGTGTGATGTGTTTGAAAATTCCCCTTGTTTCCATGGCTACACTGTATTCAAAGGTCCCTCCCATGTCCAGGTATTGCAAGTGAAGAGCATTTTCTCTCGTCAGCAGTGAAGCAGGGATGGGGTCCGGAGCAGTTTGAATCAGCAGCTGTTGCTAGAATGAGAGAAGCAGCTTCTCAACTTGTTGAATTTGGAGTTGGCTTTGTTGGCTGCCAGAAGGTTGTTCATCCTGTCATTAAACAACTTTTGAGACGAAAGGTGAACCTTGTCTTTGACTGGTATACATCGTAAAAGTTGTCGGTACTACTGGGGTCACGCATGAATTAGGTGTGAAGGATTCTGTGTGCAAACTTCACCTGTGTATATGTAAGAGTTCACCATATTCCTTATTATTGTGTGTATATACATACATATACATATATGTGTGTCTGTGTACTGTGTGTGTGTGTGTGTGTGTGTGTGTGTGTGTGTGTGTATGTGTGTGTGCGTGTGTGTGTTGTGTACTGTGTGTATAATATTATTATTATTATTATTATACACGTGTTGCGGGGAATATATAATATGTGTTTATACTGTGAATATTATGTGGGTTACCTTCCTAAGCACATTCCACTTGATCCAGGGTGTCTTTGTCATGGATCGGTTGTCTCTTGCTCATATTGGCTCAGCACAAGCCATCACTGATGGAGATGTCCTATCCACAGTCACGACCGCCCTCACCAAGGAGAACCTAGGAACTCTAACACACATTGATGTATTGAAGGTTGGGAGGAAGAGGTTAGCTGTGGTGTACACTAGTTCCAGTAAAATCATTCAAAAATACCATTATTCAATGACTTGAATAATGGTATTTTTTATTTCATGTCTTGTATGTGACTTCCTAGATTTGTCAACTTGAAGAAATTGCATTCCTCCCACCATACAATGGTGTTGGCAGCTAACAGTGAGGGCCAGCTGGAAGATCTGAGGGCGAACATCACAGCTACAGGTGTGTGTGGTTGTGTGTGTGTGTGTGTGTATGCATGTGTGTGTGTGTGTGTGTATGTAGTGTGTGTGTGTGTGTGTGTGTGTGTATGTGTGTGTGTGTGTGTGTGTGTGTGTGTGTGTGTGTGTGTGTGTGTGTGTGTGTGTGGTGTGTGTGTGTGTATGTGTGTGTGTGTGTGTGTGTGTGTGTGTGTGTGTGTGTGTGTGTGTGTGTGTGTATGGCTACCACCTTGTTTCACATGTGTATATTATGTTTGTGCTAATATTACATGTGTACATTCAATTTCATATCTGTATACTGTATCGTGTTACATATGTATGTTGTCACTTGATAGAGTGTTGTCTGTGCTAACCCTTGTTGTGCAGTGTACTGCTCAATGTGAACTAGTGTGTAGTTCTGGTCTCCAGTTAGTGAAACTGCTCCAACCAGTTTCCCGTGTACCTGTGTGCGAGGTGCATTATACGTATATCCCATTTCCTATCCCAATTCTCAGGAGATATTCTGTTGTCAGAACCGCCCCTGGGTTTCCAAGCCATTAAAGGCTCTTTCCTGTTCTCTTTTAGGCTGAAATGATGGGAACTCTTATCATATTTCCTATGAGGACTCAAATCTCATTATATAGTTCCTCCTTTAACCAAGAGCCCCAGGATGTGAATGGTTTAATGTTATTAGATAGGAATTTGTGTTTTTGTACATTTGTTATCTTCATGATGTCTCTCTCTCTCTCTCTCTCTGTGTGTGTGTGTGTGTGTGTGTGTGTGTGTGTGTGTGTGTAGTTCAGCATTTTGTATCGAATTACTGACACTTATCAGATGTCTGGTAGTCAACTCCACCTGTCCTGTATCCTGTGCAGTCCATCTGTTACGATCCACTGTGGCACTACCCTGGGCCTTGTGCGGGGGAGGATGTACGGAGACAACGCTAGCGCACCACATACGACAAGAGGTGACACATGCACATCACCTCTTGTGAAATCGGATAGTCCTAATGTTCCTGCTACCGTCTCTCTAGGTGAGCTCGAATGTGCCACAGGACGTTAAACGTTCTCCAGGTATGTTGGAGCTACTGCTTAGTGAGCATGTTGAGCACCTGACTGCGGTGACTTGCCTTGTACTTGTGTAGGTGAATACAAGAAAGTTTGTTTTATGATTGCACAGCACTTAGAAGAAATTGCATCATTACTTGACCGTACTAAGGGGATAACCCTTGTTGATAACACCACTCATCACTGTTGGTCCCTCTCCCAAGAACAATTGGAGCTTTATGACCATGACACAGAACGGTGTCATCTCCCCTCGCAATGCAAGTGTGGATTGATCCGTTTAAATCATCTTGATCAAAACACAACATGGAGGCAATTAGGTCATCTAGCTTTGCATATGAATATGCAATTCGATTTGGCTTCTGCTCCCACAACAAACATAACACTCAAGCAGGACAGTTGCCCTATCATTTTAGACAGTTTTGGTGCCAAAAGGCAAACGTTATCATCAATAGGAGATTTGTTGTCAAACTTGGTATTGGTTTCCGGTGTTATATTGAATGATCGTCCGTTCTGAATTCAATTAACGCGTTAAAATGGCAGTGTGGCGAATGGGAGCCATAGTTCGTGCAGAGAAGACTTGTCGTTAATTACTATATTCTCTTGTGCGTACTGGTGATAGCGAACCAAAAATGACTACTGCTGAACCAGGCAATAATGAAATTGCTGATTGGAAAGTTCGCGAGGTTGCGAGGAATAAGTTTTCGGATGTAGCATTACTGATATTTCAAGAACAGACGGCGAAGATTCGCACACAGAGGAAGAGCAAAAAACAGCAGAAAGGACTAGTTAGTCCATCATCGAGTGTTCTCAGTTTGCAAGTATCGCCTTTTCTCTCGGATCACTTGAAGCTGAGTCAAACGAAGTCATGTAACTTCAAGGAACCCCCCGAGCGAGCAAGGGAGGACGGCCGGAGCTACAGCCAGAGTTTGCCGGAGGATACCGATTTTGGGACGTGGCCGCGGAAAAGGACCTACAACGTTAAGGCGTACGGACTACAAAACAGTCCTCTCATCGGGCGCTCAAAATACCAGCGAAGGTCTCGTACGGTGTATTCCGGCAGTAGTGATGGGAGCGGACTCGGCAAAGATATCTTTAGAGAAGGAAGCGAAGAAGTTAGTTCTCTGACCGATTCGCCTTTGATACCAGGGGTTATACCTCACGTTACCGTTAATGCTAGCGACAATACTGAAACTCCGGACGAACCACAAAAATCTGATGGAATGGACTCTGAATCAGAAAAGAAGACAGATTTAGAAGTAAATGGTTCACGAGAACCTGTTCAAGAAGGACCTCAAGAGAATGATGGTACAGTTGACCAAACTGTTGTTAATGACAAGAGCCGTCCATTAAATGTCCTAAAGAATCAGCCAGATATAGAGGATGTGGATTTGTTTGACTGTGAATGTGTATGTGACGACCCCAGTAACAATGTTGAACTGTTGGATACATCTGCGTTTAGCGAGGAGCATGACAATTGTTCGGAAAACTCAGGAAAAGAGACATTTTCCAAAGATGCTGTAGTGGACAGTGGTGAAGTCATTGAAGGGTTATTGCATTCTTGTGATGCCTGTGTGGATTCTAGTGATGGCATACCATCTCCTGATGATCAGAGCAAAGTTCAACCCTTTCTGGCTGCTGTGAATTCGAATGTCAACAACAATAATGTGGACAACTCTGCATCAATCTCATCTCCTCCTTCCTCTTTGAAAGAACCTGTCAAGTCATCATTTTACAGTGCTTTGTGATCACTGCTTCATTTTATTCCTAAAATCTTAACTGTTATATTATTGTCGTACTGTAACCTTTGTACAAGATCTGACTTATTCTGTTTTACTTTGTACACGATTATTTCTGATCTGTGAATACAAGTCACATTTGAATTGTAGTATTCAATAATTCCGATTTTAATTATTACATTTATTTAATTTCAACAATAACTATAATTGAATGTATAATTATATTAGACGGAAATGACTGAGAATGTAAACTGAGCCTGAATTGTGTGGTTGTGGTATTCTCACTATTGTTACAATAACTTTTCAATGTACACCCACTTTTGTTATGACCATGACCACATCTATCCACTCCCATCACTTCCCAGATCACATCTATCCAGTGTCCACTCCCATCACTTCCCAGATCACATCTATCCAGTGTCCACTTCCATCACTTCCCAGATCACATCTATCCAGTGTCCACTCCCATCACTTCCCAGATCACATCTATCCACTCCAGTCAATGACCTTGGTCACATTTGTTCACCCTTTCCACAGCCTTTATCACATCCACTCACTCCCACCATGAACTTCATTTCATCCACTCACTCCCACCATGAACTTCATCACATCCACTCACTCCCACCATGAACTTCATCGCATCCACTCACTCCCACCATGAACTTCGTCACATCCACTCACTCCCACCATGAACTTCATCACATACACTCACTCCTGTCATAACCTTGATCATATCTGCTTGATCACTCTCATGACAACGGTAATTACATTGTTAATGGTTGATATAATAGTCCAGGTGGACCATAGAATGCATGCAATCATTGTATATCTCATTTAATTCCTATTTTTGTCCAAACAATTATTTGATATAACTTTGGAAGCAGTTTTTTGTCCACTAATTTGGATATGAGCAGTCATTGTGATTCTGTCATTAAGCATTTCTGTGCACATGCTCAAACGTAAATTACCTTTTTCCAATCACAACATCCAGACTCATCCCTACATTGTGACCAAACATCTTTCATTTGCAATGTACACATTATGTTTCCATTCAAACATGCATTCTGTATTAAACATGTCCATAATATGTATGACACCATGCCTACTTGTTGAACAACTTGCTTGTGAACAGCCATTCAGTGTAATTGAGCAACGGAAATGTATCTTTTCATATCCCTTTGTGCTCTTGTTATGGCTATCCCACAATGCAGTGTACACTTGTAACTAGGATACAGTGAGGTCTTGTGTGTCAGTCCAGTAACGGCTATACCACTATCACTTTGGGCTATACCACTATCACTTAGCTATTGAATTGCCATGTAACTTATCCCATTATGATCAGTGGTTACAAGGAAAAACTGTGATATGGTAGAAGTCCACTAAGGCCTCCACTGTAATGAGACCACCTCAGTAGCCGGACCACCACTGTAATGGGACTACCTCAGTAGTCGGACCACCACTGTAATGAGACCACCTCAGTAGTCAGACTACCATTGTAATGAGACCACCTCAGTAGTTGAACCACCACTCTAATGAGACCACCTCAGTAGTCGGACCACCACTGTAATGAGACCACCTCAGTAGTCAGACCTCCACTGTAATGAGACCACCTCAGTAGTTAGACCACTATCTTCCAGTCCCGGAATTCCTGTACTACATCAGTCTAATAATTATTGTACTCCATCCATTGACACTTTGAACATCAAATTCAGGACGATATTGCAATTGACACAATTTTGGTTGGTTTTATAGGTGGTCTCAACTGTGAGGTTTGTATTTTAACTGGTCCCATAGGTGATCTCAATTGTTTATAATACCTTTGGTGATGATTAACTTGATATCACAAAGCTTACACGTTACAATCTCTGTGGTCGTTGAAAAGATCACGTGATATTCAGCTGATAGTTATTGCGCAATCCCTTGGGTTACAAGAATGCCTAAGAAGGGTAAGGGTAAGAAGGGCAAGGGAGGGGGTCTGGGTGAGCTGGAATCCATCGTCGCTGGAGTGGAAGAGCTGAAGACTAGTGGGGAAGTCGAACAGCCCGTGGAAGATGTTCCTGAACTGCTTGATGACCCTGAGACCAGAGAAGAATCGGAGACTAGTGGGATGGACTTCCTCCACAGCGCCGAGGACACGCTGAAGGAGAGTCACGTGAGTGAAAATAGCGAGGAGAGGTCTCAAGTATTAGGGGAAGGCGAAGGTGACAAGAAAATGAGTAGAAAAGAACTGAAGAAACTACAGAAAAAGGTATCAGACATCCCCAGTCATTCTGTCCAGTGCTGCACGTGCAGTGTGGGTGTGTGCATGTATGCTTGTGGATTATTGGAATCACCTGTAAATTGGAACTGATTTGGTAGAAAAAGTTCGAGGAACAAATGGCAGCCGAAGAATCTGTTTCCAACTTCTCAGTGTCTCAGAGAGATAAGACCAAGAATTTGGCCTACTTCGAGAATACGATGGACATAATAGTGAGTTGAGATGCAGCGAGATGCTACACTCTCTCCTGTGTATGGAGTTGTTTTAACCCCGTCTGTGTGTACAAGAGTACCATGTGCACTGTATGTAGATACAGTGTACGTTGGATATACTTTGTCCAATGTATATAATATGTACTGTGTGTACTGTATGTACTATGTATACTGTGTGCACTGTGTATACTGTGTGTACTGTGTGTACTGTGTATTGTGTGTGTACTGTGTATACTGTGTGTACTGTGTATACTGTATGTATTATATGAACTGTGTATATTGTGTGTACTGTATGTACTGTGTGTTGTGTATGTACTCTGTGTACTGTATGTACTGTGTGTACTGTGTATACCGTGTGTACTGTGTGTACTGTATGTACTGTGTGTACTGTATGTACTGTGTGTACTGTGTGTACTGTATGTACTGTATGTACTGTGTGTACTGTATGTACTGTGTGTACTGTATGTACTGTGTGCACTGTATGCACTGTATGTACTGTTAATATGTGAGCTGTTATGATGTTCTTTAGATTGAACGTTTCTCAATATCAGCCAAAGGAAAGGAACTCTTTGTCAATGCTTCTCTCAAAATTGCTTATGGTAGGCGATACGGATTGGTTGGACCTAACGGGTGAGCTAGTTCTGTGGACCAGTTCTGTTGTGTTCTCAGTATACTCACTCTGTATAACTAGTATACTATCTCCATATATATCCACCAGGTATCCCACCAAATACTTAACTGCAGTTACTAAAGTCACTTTATGTAATTTCTTGTACACTAACGGTAACTTCCAGTAGTTTCTTGTATACTAACAGTCACTCCATGTAGTCTCTTGTATACTAACAGTCACTCCATGTAGTTTATTGTATACTAACAGTCACTCCATGTAGTTTATTGTATACTAACAGTCACTCTATGTAGTTTCTTGTATACTAACAGTCACTCCATGTAGTTTCTTGTGTACTAACAGTCACTCTATGTAGTCTCTTGTATACTAACAGTCTTTTCCAGTAGTTTTTTGTGTACCACAGTTTCTCCAAGTAATTTCTTGTATTCCTTTCTCAAACGGAGTCCCAATATGTTACCCTGGTGTGTAGTGTGCATGTCTGTCAGATGTTATCAGTCACCATGTGCCAACCTGCAGCCACGGCAAGACTACCCTGCTCCAGCAGCTGTCAGAGAGGAGACTAGCTGTTCCACCTCACATCGACATTCTCCTTTGTGAACAAGGTAAGCTATCCTTGTCATGGACCACCTCCACAATGTGGTCGTTATGGCAACCTCCACAATGTGGTTGTCATGGACCACCTCCACAATGTGGTTGTCATGGACCACCTCAACACTGTGGTTGTCATGGACCACCTCCACAATGTGGTCGTTATGGCAACTTCCACAATGTGGTTGTCATGGACCACCTCAACACTGTGGTTGTAATGGACCACCTCAACACTGTGGTTGTCATGGCAACTTCCACAATTTGGTTGTCATGGACCACTTCACCATTTTACGAAAATGTTTGAAACTCTACTGGAGATTAGTTATGTTTGACAATACTCACTTTTATCAAGGATAGAGACTGTATGCTTGGTGTATGCTGGCTGGGTGTATGCTGGGTGTATGCTGGCTGGGTGTATGCTGGCTGGGTGTATGCTGGGTGTATGCTGTGTGTATGCTGGCTGGGTGTATGCTGTGTGTATGCTGTGTGTATGCTGACTGGTTGTATGCTGTGTGTATGCTGGATGGGTGTATGCTGTGTGTATGCTGGCTGGGTGTATGGTGGCTGGGTGTATACTGTGTGTATGCTGTGTGTATGCTTGGTGTATGCTGTGTGTATGCTGTGTGTATGCTGGGTGTATGCTGTGTGTATGCTGGCTGGGTGTATGCTGTGTGTATGCTGACTGGGTGTATGCTGTGTGTATGCTGTGTGTATGCTTGGTGTATGCTGTGTGTATGCTGTGTGTATGCTGGGTGTATGCTGTGTGTATGCTGGCTGGGTGTATGCTGTGTGTATGCTGGCTGGGTGTATGCTGGGTGTATGCTGGCTGGGTGTATGCTGGGTGTATGCTGGATGGGTGTATGCTGTGTGTATGTTGGCTGGGTGTATGCTGGGTGTATGTTGGCTGGGTGTATGCTGGCTGGGTGTATGCTGGGTGTATGTTGGCTGGGTGTATGCTGGGTGTATGTTGGCTGGGTGTATGCTGGCTGGGTGTATGCTGTGTGTATGCTGTGTGTATGCTGGGTGTATGTTGGCTGGGTGTATGCTGGGTGTATGTTGGCTGTGTGTATGCTGGGTGTATGCTGGGTGTATGTTGGCTGTGTGTATGCTGGGTGTATGTTGGCTGGGTGTATGCTGGCTGGGTGTATGCTGTGTGTATGCTGGGTGTATGCTGGCTGGGTGTATGCTGGGTGTATGCTGGCTGGGTGTATGCTGTGTGTATGCTGGGTGTATGCTGGCTGGGTGTATGCTGGGTGTATGCTGGGTGTATGCTGGCTGGGTGTATGCTGGCTGGGTGTATGCTGTGTGTATGCTGGGTGTATGCTGGCTGTGTGTATGCTGTGTGTATGCTGTGTGTATGCTGGCTGGGTGTATGCTGTGTGTATGCTGTGTGTATGCTGGCTGGGTGTATGCTGGCTGGGTGTATGCTGGGTGTATGCTGGGTGTATGCTGGCTGTGTGTATGCTGGCTGTGTGTATGCTGGCTGTGTGTATGCTGGCTGTGTGTATGCTGGCTGTGTGTATGCTGACTGGTTGTATGCTGTGTGTATGCTGGCTGCGTGTATGCTGTGTGTATACTGGCTGGTTGTATGCTGTGTGTATGCTGGCTGTGTGTATGCTGACTGGTTGTATGCTGTGTGTATGCTGGCTGGGTGTATGGTGGCTGTGTGTATGCTGGGTGTATGCTGGCTGGGTGTATGGTGGCTGGGTGTATGCTGGGTGTATGCTGACAGGTTATGAAGGACATTCAATATAGACCTTGAGATTGGTTTCCATACCCCCTCACCCTCACATGGTCCCACACCTAACACATTGTACTTCTCCTTCCAGAGGTGCTGGCTGATGACACACCAGCGGTTGAAGCTGTCCTCAGAGCAGACACCAAACGACTGCAGTTGCTTGAAGAGGTGTGTGTGCTACATCACGTAGTGTTGTGTGCAACTGATTAACAGGTTCTCATACATATGTAGGTATACACACCTATAAACATATATACGCAGATGTGCATGAAGACACACGCACATGACACACACACGCACACACACACACACACACACACACACACACACACACACACACACACACACACACACACACACACACTTGCCTAAGTACATGATATCCTTCATCCCTGTAGGAAAGAAAACTAACATCTCTGGCCAATTCTGGTGATGACAGTCATTCAGAGAGACTGAAGGTCATATATCAGGAACTAGATGCCATTGGAGCAGATAAGGCTGAACCAAAAGCTAGGAGAATCTTATCAGTATGTCCCTACAGAGCTGCTAAAATGTTTCATATATGTATGGTGTGACCCCTTTGGCCACTGTATAGGGACTTGGGTTCACACGAGAAATGCAGGAAAGACCCACTAAGAAGTTCTCAGGTGGTTGGAGAATGAGAGTGTCCTTAGCGCGGTAAGCACAAATCTCCAAACTCCATGATCTTCTCCGCTCAGCTCCTTGGTGAACCTGTCTACTCACCCTCTAATCCTCTCGTCCTGGCATGTGTAGAACACTGTTCCTGGAACCCTCAGTACTTTTGCTGGATGAACCAACCAATCATCTTGACCTCAATGCTGTCATTTGGCTGGATAAGTAAGCCAGCTAGAGCACACCTCACACCTGACACACCTCACACCTGGCACACCTCACACCTGGCACACCTCACACCTGGCACACCTCACACCTGACACACCTCACACCTGGCACACATCACACCTGGCACACCTCACACCTGGCACACATCACACCTGGCACACCTCACACCTGACACACCTCACACCTGGCACACCTCACACCTGGCACACATCACACCTGGCACACATCACACCTGACACACCTCACACCTGGCACACATCACACCTGACACACCTCACACCTGACACACCTCACACCTGGCACACCTCACACCTGGCACACATCACACCTGGCACACATCACACCTGACACACCTCACACCTGGCACACATCACACCTGACACACCTCACACCTGGCACACATCACACCCAGGGTACACAGATATCTTGTGATGTGTGTGAGTGAAGAAAGTGAAGAGTGTAGTTCTGTTTCTTTCTCACTTCAGCTACCTTCAAAAGTGGAAGAAGACTCTGCTAATAGTGTCACATGACCAGGATTTCCTCGACAGTGTGTGTACGGACATCATCCATCTAAATAACAAGAAACTAGACAACTATCGAGGAAATTACAGTATGTTCACCTTATTGCCGAAGTACAGTTCTCTGCT
Organism: Chondrilla cf. caribensis; assembly: GCA_964020155.1. Classification (NCBI taxonomy): domain Eukaryota; kingdom Metazoa; phylum Porifera; class Demospongiae; order Chondrillida; family Chondrillidae; genus Chondrilla; species Chondrilla cf. caribensis. The sequence continues at coordinate 4,666,040 of OZ026563.1, read as the reverse complement.
CTGTTGTTGGTTAACCTTGTAACTCGTTCCTCGATGTGCCCAGCTATACAGGATCCTTGTTTAACAATGCTCCACCTCCTGTTCTCTGTGTCACTTCAGACAGTTTCAAGAAGATGTTTGTTCAGAAGCAGAAAGAGGTGGAAAAGCAATACAACCAGCAAATGAAGGATATCAAACTGAAGAAATCTGCTGGTCAATCCTCCAAGAAAGCCGTGAGTAGAGGAAGGTGTTTGAAGACACTGTACATGCATACGTTAGTATACTAAGATTAGGATAACTTTGTATACCTGTACACTAGGAAGAGTCTGTTATAAGGAAGCAAACTAAGAAGAAGAAGGGAGGGCAAGCATCTAAGGTATACTAACGAGTATTTCTTGTATAACTTTGGATATCCTCATCATTGTTGTGCACCTAGGTTGAGGATGACGACGAAGATGATGGACCAGAGCTGATCGAGAAACCAAAGGAGTACCGGGTCAAGTTTTCATTCCCAAATCCTCCACCACTTAGTCCACCTATACTGGGATTGTTTGGTAAGTGAATTTGAAATTGAAATGGAAATCAAGGAAAGTTTATTGAATTTATTAACTTGATTATTGCAATCCTGGTGCATGTGAGGTGTACACCTGGTAGTATACACCTGGTAGTATACACCTGGTAGCATACACCTGGTAGCATACACCTGGTAGCATACACCTGGTAGCATACACCTGGTAGCATACACCTGGTAGCATACACCTGGTAGCATACACCTGGTAGCATACACCTGGTAGCATACACCTGGTAGCATACACCTGGTAGTATACACCTGGTAGTATACACCTAGTAGTATACACCTGGTAGTATACACCTGGTAGTATACACCTAGTAGTATACACCTGGTAGCATACACCTGGTAGCATACACCTGGTAGCATAAACCTGGTAGTATACACCTAGTAGTATACACCTGGTAGTATACACCTGGTAGCATACACCTGGTAGTGTACACCTGGTAGTGTACACCTGGTAGTATACACCTGGTAGCATACACCTGATAGTATACACCTGGTAGCATACACCTGGTAGCATAAACCTGGTAGTATACACCTAGTAGTATACACCTGGTAGTATACACCTGGTAGCATACACCTGGTAGTGTACACCTGGTAGCATACACCTGGTAGTGTACACCTGGTAGTATACACCTGGTAGCATACACCTGGTAGTATACACCTAGTAGCATACACCTGGTAGCATACACCTGGTAGTGTGCACCTGGTAGTATACACCTGGTAGTATACACCCTGTAGTGTACACCTGGTAGCATACACCTGGTAGCATACACCTGGTAGCATACACCTAGTAGCATACACCTGGTAGTGTACACCTGGTAGTATACACCTGGTAGTGTACACCTTGTGCACATACATACTTGAGTACATCGTACGTAGTGTTGATGATGGTAAGGACGTGACACAACTATGCTGTCCAGCATACCAGTGTATGCATCATTGCACTACTAATAATGAGTACAATCACTGTCGTAGCCAGTGAAGTGGACAATGTGTGCATTCACTTGTGTTGTCTCAGATGTCGATTTTGGTTACCCTGGGCAACCGATTTTATTCAAGAATTTAAATTTTGGAATTGATATGGAATCTCGAATTGCCGTGGTTGGGCCAAATGGAATTGGAAAGTCAACATTTCTGAACCTTTTGGTGGGGAAGTTGGAGCCGCTCCGAGGAGAAATGAAGAGGAACCACAGGCTGGTATGTCAGCTCATAGCAGCCGTTCTGTACATACACCCAGGAATTCATTAGGACACCACAATGCATTTGTACATTGCATCAATGCATGCACCTCTATGGTACATGCACCCCTATGGTACATGCATCCCTATGGTACATGCACCCCTATGGTACGTACACTCATGTGTATGTATGTACACGTAGTATAGTAATTTTTAATATACAGTAGATGAATTATGCTGCATATGTACATATCAGAACACTGATTTCCACCCTGATGACTGATTTTGGGGATTTCTTGCAGAAAATAGGACATTACCATCAACACTCTGCTGACCAGCTCGAACTCCATGAGAGCCCAGTTGAATATCTCCAGAGGGTCTTCAACCTTCCTTACCAGGAAGCCCGCAGGAACCTGGGGAGGTATGGATTGGCCTCACACGCCCACACAATCAAGATCAAAGACTTGTCCGGAGGCCAAAAGTCCAGGGTGGCTTTTGCAGAATTATCTCTCAGAGAACCGGATGTATTAGTACTGGTAAGAGAGTTGCATGACCTCCATCAGCCGTGGTTCCTATAGTGACTCATATCTTGTATGTATTAGGATGAACCGACCAATAATTTGGATATTGAATCAATTGATGCTCTGGCTGATGCCCTCAATGAGTACAAGGGTGGTGAGTACAAAGTTGCCAAGTCTGCATGTGATATACCACTTGGTGTGTGTGTGTGTGTGTGTGTGTGTGTGTGTGTGTGTGTGTGTGTGTGTGTGTGTGTTTGTGTGTATGTATTTATGTGTGTTTGTGTGTATGTGCGTTTGTGTATGTGTGTGTGTGTGTGTGTGTGTGTGTGTGTGTGTGTGTGTGTGCGTGCATGTGTGAACATCTGTGTGTACTGTGCATACATATGTTTCGTAATCATCTCATACAACAGACCTTCTTTTGGTGTGGTATCCTACCAAGTTGATGCAACGCCACTCCTCCCCCTCCCACTCTCTTAGGTGTCATTCTAGTAAGCCATGACTCAAGACTCATCAGAGAGGCCAACTGCACTCTGTGGGTGATTGAAGAGAAGGGGATCAGTGAAATTGATGGGGACTTCGATGACTACAAACGAGAAGTTCTTGAACAGCTAGGAGAAATATAATACTTTATCTAAACAATGAATCATTACTTCAATCAATTGTATGTAATCTAGTATACCTTTAATCAGGTCAAATGATTGCCGGATATATTACTTTGATTATTGCTCAATAATCATGCATCACCAGACAACTAAAGAGTGGTGAACGTGCTTGTATAGTAATACCATGAGGTACCTGACTCCCCTGGTAGTGCTGATCAAGTACTGTATGTACTTAATCAGCACTGCCCTAGTTCACAGGCTACAAAAGTTCTCAGGACAACTAACACCAATTTCAAGATACATGTAGGGAATATGGGAGAGAAATTGCTAAGCACCTTTTTGCATAGCTCATGGGAGAGGGGGCATGTCAACTTGATATTTCAGACAGACCTAGTTGGAGACGTAAACTAACTTCTAAAATAATTCCCATCTCAATAGGTGGCCTGTAACCCCAGCTACATTGGAAGGTGCTTAATATATTTTCAATGTATGGGAGAGTATAGGAGAGAAAACACTAAGCACCTTTTTGCATAGCTCGTGGGGAAGGGGGCGTGTCAACTTGATATTTCAGACAAACCTAGTTGAAGATGTAAACTAACTTCTAAAATAATTCCCATCTCAATAGGTGGCCCGTAACCCCAGCTACATTGGAAGGTGCTTAATATATTTTCAATGTATGGGAGAATATAGGAGAAAAAACACTAAACACCTTTTTGCATAGCTCATGGGGAAGGGGGCGTGTCAACTTGATATTTCAGACAAACCTAGTTGGAGACGTAAACTAACTTCTAAAATAATTCCCATCTCACTAGGTGGCCCGTAACCCCAGCTACATTGGAAGGTGCTTAATATTATATTTTCAATGTATGGGAGAGTATAGGAGAGAAAACGCTAAGCACCTTTTTGCATAGCTCATGGGAGAGGGGTAGTGTCAACTTGATATTTCAGACAGACCTAGCTGGGGACGTGAACTAACTTCTGAAACAATTCCCATCTCAATAGGGGGCCGGTAACTCCTGTTATATTCGAAGGTGCTTAAAATTTTTCAATGTATGGGAGAGTATAGGAGAGAAAACACTAAGCACCTTTTTACATAGCTCATGGGAGAGGGGGCGTGTCAACTTGATATTTCAGACAGACCTAGTTGGAGACGTAAACTAACTTCTAAAATAATTCCCATCTCAATAGGTGGCCTGTAACCCCAGCTACATTGGAAGGTGCTTAATATATTTTCAATGTATGGGAGAGTATAGGAGAGAAAACGCTAAGCACCTTTTTGCATAGCTCATGGAAAAGGGGGCGTGTCAACTTGATATTTCAGACAAGCCTAGGTGGAGATGTAAACTAACTTCTGAAACAATTCCCATCTCAATAGGTGGCTCGTAACCTCAGCTACATTGGAAGGTGCTTAAAATATATTTCAATGTATGGGAGAGTACGTAGCTCGTGGGAGAGGGGGTGTGTCGCCCTGATATTTTCAACAAATCTAGTTGGAGATGTGAACTAAGTTATGAAACACTTCCCATCACTTTGTGTTCTCTGTAACCCTTGTTATTCAAGGTGGTGCTATGGCCAAATTTTGGCCATAGCACCACAGTCAATGTATGGGGGAGAATAGGGAAAAAATGCACTTAGCACCATCCTGCATATCTCGTGGGAGATGGGGCGTGTCGCCCTGATATTTTCAACAAATCTAGTTGGAGATGTGAGCTAAGTTATGAAACACTTCCCATCACTTTGTGTTCTCTGTAACCCTTGTTATTCAAGGTGGTGCTATGGCCAAATTTTGGCCATAGCACCATCCTGCATATCTCGTGGGAGAGGGGGTGTGTCGCCCTGATATTTTCAATAAATCTAGTTGGAGATGTGAACTAAGTTATGAAACACTTCCCATCACTTTGTGTACTCTGTAACCCTTGTTATTCAAGGTGGTGCTATGGCCAAATTTTGGCCATAGCACCACAGTCAATGTATGGGGGAGAATAGGGAAAAAATGCACTTAGCACCATCCTGCATATCTTGTGGGAGATGGGGCGTGTCACCCTGATATTGTCAACAAATCTAGTTGGAGATGTGAACTAAGTTATGAAACACTTCCCATCATTTTGTGTTCTCTGTAACCCTTGTTATTCAAGGTGGTGCTATGGCCAAATTTTGGCCATAGCACCATCCTGCATAGCTCGTGGGAGAGGGGGTGTGTCGCCCTGATATTTTCAACAAATCTAGTTGGAGATGTGAACTAAGTTATGAAACACTTCCCATCACTTTGTGTACTCTGTAACCCTTGTTATTCAAGGTGGTGCTATGGCCAAATTTTGGCCATAGCACCATCCTGCATAGCTCGTGGGAGAGGGGGTGTGTCACCCTGATATTTTCAACAAATCTAGTTGGAGATGTGAACTAAGTTATGAAACACTTCCCATCACTTTGTGTACTCTGTAACCCTTGTTATTCAAGGTGGTGCTATGGCCAAATTTTGGCCATAGCACCACAGTCAATGTATGGGGGAGAATAGGGAAAAAATGCACTTAGCACCATCCTGCATATCTCGTGGGAAATGGGGCGTGTCACCCTGATATTTTCAACAAATTTAGTTGGAGATGTGAGCTAAGTTATGAAACACTTCCCATCACTTTGTGTTCTCTCTAACCCTTGTTATTCAAGGTGGTGCTATGGCCAAATTTTGGCCATAGCACCATCCTGCATAGCTCGTGGGAGAGGGGGTGTGTCGCCCTGATATTTTCAACAAATCTAGTTGGAGATGTGAACTAAGTTATGAAACACTTCCCATCACTTTGTGTACTCTGTAACCCTTGTTATTCAAGGTGGTGCTATGGCCAAATTTTGGCCATAGCACCACAGTCAATGTATGGGGGAGAATAGGGAAAAAATGCACTTAGCACCATCCTGCATATCTCGTGGGAAATGGGGCGTGTCACCCTGATATTTTCAACAAATTTAGTTGGAGATGTGAGCTAAGTTATGAAACACTTCCCATCACTTTGTGTTCTCTGTAACCCTTGTTATTCAAGGCGGTGCTATGGCCAAATTTTGGCCATAGCACCATCCTGCATAGCTCGTGGGAGAGGGGGTGTGTCGCCCTGATATTTTCAACAAATCTAGTTGGAGATGTGAACTAAGTTATGAAACACTTCCCATCACTTTGTGTACTCTGTAACCCTTGTTATTCAAGGTGGTGCTATGGCCAAATTTTGGCCATAGCACCACAGTCAATGTATGGGGGAGAATAGGGAAAAAATGCACTTAGCACCATCCTGCATATCTCGTGGGAAATGGGGCGTGTCACCCTGATATTTTCAACAAATTTAGTTGGAGATGTGAGCTAAGTTATGAAACACTTCCCATCACTTTGTGTTCTCTGTAACCCTTGTTATTCAAGGCGGTGCTATGGCCAAATTTTGGCCATAGCACCATCCTGCATAGCTCGTGGGAGAGGGGGTGTGTCACCCTGATATTTTCAACAAATCTAGTTGGAGATGTGAACTAAGTTATGAAACACTTCCCATCACTTTGTGTACTCTGTAACCCTTGTTATTCAAGGTGGTGCTATGGCCAAATTTTGGCCATAGCACCACAGTCAATGTATGGGGGAGAATAGGGAAAAAAAATGCACTTAGCACCATCCTGCATATCTTGTGGGAAATGGGGCGTGTCGCCCTGATATTTTCAATAAATCTAGTTGGAGATGTGAACTAAGTTATGAAACACTTCCCATCACTTTGTGTTCTCTGTAACCCTTGTTATTCAAGGTGGTGCTATGGCCAAATTTTGGCCATAGCACCATCCTGCGTAGCTCGTGGGAGAGGGGGTGTGTCGCCCTGATATTTTCAACAAATCTAGTTGGAGATGTGAACTAAGTTATGAAACACTTCCCATCACTTTGTGTACTCTGTAACCCTTGTTATTCAAGGTGGTGCTATGGCCAAATTTTGGCCATAGCACCACAGTCAATGTATGGGGGAGAATAGGGAAAAAATGCACTTAGCACCATCCTGCATATCTCGTGGGAAATGGGGCGTGTCACCCTGATATTTTCAACAAATTTAGTTGGAGATGTGAGCTAAGTTATGAAACACTTCCCATCACTTTGTGTTCTCTGTAACCCTTGTTATTCAAGGCGGTGCTATGGCCAAATTTTGGCCATAGCACCATCCTGCATAGCTCGTGGGAGAGGGGGTGTGTCACCCTGATATTTTCAACAAATCTAGTTGGAGATGTGAACTAAGTTATGAAACACTTCCCATCACTTTGTGTACTCTGTAACCCTTGTTATTCAAGGTGGTGCTATGGCCAAATTTTGGCCATAGCACCACAGTCAATGTATGGGGGAGAATAGGGAAAAAAAATGCACTTAGCACCATCCTGCATATCTTGTGGGAAATGGGGCGTGTCGCCCTGATATTTTCAATAAATCTAGTTGGAGATGTGAACTAAGTTATGAAACACTTCCCATCACTTTGTGTTCTCTGTAACCCTTGTTATTCAAGGTGGTGCTATGGCCAAATTTTGGCCATAGCACCATCCTGCGTAGCTCGTGGGAGAGGGGGTGTGTCGCCCTGATATTTTCAACAAATCTAGTTGGAGATGTGAACTAAGTTATGAAACACTTCCCATCACTTTGTGTACTCTGTAACCCTTGTTATTCAAGGTGGTGCTATGGCCAAGTTTTGGCCATAGCACCACAGTCAATGTATGGGGGAGAATAGGGAAAAAATGCACTTAGCACCATCCTGCATATCTTGTGGGAGATGGGGCGTGTCACCCTGATATTTTCAATAAATCTAGTTGGAGATGTGAACTAAGTTATGAAACACTTCCCATTACTTTGTGTGCTCTGTAACCCTTGTTATTCAAGGTGGTGCTATGGCCAAATTTTGGCCATAGCACCATCCTGCATAGCTCGTGGAAGAGGGGGCGTGTCGCCCTGATATTTTCAACAAGTCTAGTTGGAGATGTGAACTAAGTTATGAAACACTTCCCATCACTTTGTGTACTCTGTAACCCTTGTTATTCAAGGTGGTGCTATGGCCAAATTTTGGCCATAGCACCATCCTGCATATCTCGTGGGAGAGGGGGTGTGTCGCCCTGATATTTTCAATAAATCTAGTTGGAGATGTGAACTAAGTTATGAAACACTTCCCATCACTTTGTGTGCTCTTTAACCCTTGTTATTCAAGGTGGTGCTATGGCCAAATTTTGGCCATAGCACCACAGTCGATGTATGGGGGAGAATAGGGAAAAAATGCACTTAGCACCATCCTGCATATCTTGTGGGAGATGGGGCGTGTCACTCTGATATTTTCAACAAATCTAGTTGGAGATGTGAACTAAGTTATGAAACACTTCCCATCACTTTGTGTTCTCTGTAACCCTTGTTATTCAAGGTGGTGCTATGGCCAAATTTTGGCCATAGCACCATCCTGCATAGCTCGTGGGAGAGGGGGCGTGTCAACTTGATATTTCAGACAAACCTAGTTGGAGATGTAAACTAACTTCTAAAATAATTTCCATCTCAATAGGTGGCCCGTAATACCAGCTACAGACCTACCAAGTCTCACGCCTTAGGCGTGAGACTCACGATTTTGCAAGTGGTCTCAAGTTCTCACGCCCAGATTCTTCATTCTCACGCCTCAGAGCTAAGTTATACCTTATTGTAGAATAATCACATTTAGATGATTTAGTAGAAATGGTCCCAGATCTTAAGCTTCGATCGACCATAGACCATCTAGGGACCGACGACTGAGTCGCCCGCATTTTTACGCGTTCGATATGCGTGTCGACTTTATCAAACATGGCGACTCGAATGCAAGCCAAGTCAGCAACCTGGCAATACAGTATAATAAAGAACATTCTAGTAGACTAAATTCAGTGCTGTCGATATTACATACTGTACGTATGTCAAATAATCATGCAGTTATAAATTTAAAGCCAGTTTTAGTTCCACAATTATTGTATTGTCAGTGATTGACCTAGTACTACTATTATAGCTATATTATAGTGATGCAAACTGCATTAATTTTGTTGTGGTGGACATTTAATTAAATGTCAGCTGGTATGTCTCACTCCAAGTGGCTCTAATCTCACTCCTAACAGAGCTATATCTCACTCCTGCACTTTTTAGACCTTGGCAGGTATGCAGCTACATTGGAAGGTGCTTAATATATTTTCAATGTATGGGAGAGTATAGGAGAGAAAACGCTAAGCACCTTTTTACATAGCTCATGGGAGAGGGGTCGTGTCAACTTGATATTTCAGACAAGCCTAGTTGGAGATATAAACTAACCTCTGAAACAATTCCCATCTCAATAGGTGGCCCGTAACCCCAGCTACATTGGAAGGTGCTTAATATATTTTCAATGTATGGGAGAGTATAGGAGAGAAAACGCTAAGCACCTTTTTACATAGCTCATGGGAGAGGGGTCGTGTCAACTTGATATTTCAGACAAGCCTAGTTGGAGATATAAACTAACCTCTGAAACAATTCCCATCTCAATAGGTGGCCCGTAACCCCAGCTACATTGGAAGGTGCTTAATATATTTTCAATGTACGGTACGGATCACAAAAAAGTAAACGAAAGTTAACCTTTAACGTTTAACGCTTTTCAGGTAAAAGTTAAGCGAAAAGCGTTAATGGTTAACGGTTAACGGTTAACCGTTAACCGTTACGTAATGCCCAACGTAATCGTGACGTATAATTATTGCGTCATACGACAGCTGATCGGCTTCTTCGAGATTTGAGTATAGTGTTTTTTCGCTTAAGCATACTTCGCTGTTTTGACTTTGGTTCTTCGTACTTGTTTTGACTCTGCTTTAAAATGGATAAGGTTCTTATAAGGTATGTCGACAATGGATCGTTGCGATATGACGGCAAGGACTTTTTGGAATCAATATCAAAGATACGAAGGGCGGAAGGCGCTAAAGGCAGCATTGAAGCCGGCGAACCGATTACAATAAAGACGAAGGCAAGAGTTTGGAAGGCTGTTGTTCTAAATGTAAATCCAGAGCCACCGCAAAAGAAGAGACGAAAGAGAAAAAACGTTGAAGAAGTTGCCCATCTTAGTCCCGAAGTACCGTTACAAGGACCTTCCCCAATCATGGCCTCATTTTGCCCGGGTGGTAATGTAAATTCCGAATCGTCAAATCACCTTTTAGTTAGTCACACGTCTTCCATCACTCCAATCACCAACACACCCTCCAATACTCCTATCACTGACGCACCCTCTACTGCCACAATCACCAACACACCCTCCATTACTCCCATCACTGACACACCCTCTACTGCCACAATCACCAACACACCCTCCATTACTCCCATCACTGACACACCCTCTACTGCCACAATCACCAACACACCCTCCATTACTCCTATCACTGACACACCCTCTACTGCCACAATCACCAACACACCCTCCATTACTCCCATCACTGACACACCCTCTACTGCCACAATCACCAACACACCCTCCATTACTCCTATCACTGACACACCCTCTACTGCCACAATCACCAACACACCCTCCATTACTCCTACTTTGCCAATACATCAACATCAGCCATCGAGTGGGTTTATGTGTATGTCACCAGACTATACATTGCTGGATGACTATTATGATGATCCTCTTGCGTTTGTAAGAGAGACACCCAGTAACCAGATTCTATCTGAACTGAAAGACCAGATGGACCGAATGGAGAAGTTTTTGTATAGATTTCAAACAGAGGTCTTCCAAAGAATGGAGAAACTCGAAGAAAAGATCAACTCACAATGCCCACAGCCAAGGATTCCATTGGCAGAAATAAATCAAACAACACAGCCTGCCATCAATGGAGAATTAGAAAACACAACAGTACAAGCTGTCATGAATAACCCCAAAATAAAAACCGGAGTCCAGCTGGGGATGGAACTCTCAAAAGTACTGTTTACAGAGAGAGAAATGGCATCATCCACCCTGACAGGACGTACAGTCAACGGCCAACAAAGGGGAGTCCTGGATCCCCTAAAACTCAAATTAATAGATAATTTAATCCAGCAAAGGTTCAGCATGCCTGAGGCAGAATTAGCTGCAACCAGAAGTGCCTTCCGACTTGCATTGGCAAATCGTTGTAAATATTTGAGAATGAAGTTGGCACCACAAAACCAACTACTTCTCTAGTTATTTGTTTGTTATATATTATTTCTATTATTATATTTAAAATATGTGTATAAATGTGTAAGTATAATAATAATAATAATAGTGTAGTTATTATCATTATAATATAATTATGATGTATTGCTAATAATAATAATTATATTTATTATTATTGTAATTATTATTATTGTGTCAACTTCGAACTGTTTTATGTGTAAACACTTATTCTTTTGAACTTGTAAACCAGTGTGCTATTATAATATATATATTATGGTAATATATAATAATAATAATAATAATGAGAATAAATATAATTAATCAAGGGACAGTAATCATGATTACTGTCTACCACTGGTAGGGTTCCTAGCACGGATGTAGCATTTCCAATCTGGATTGCTACGGATATCCTCTGCATGAGGAATCCAAATGATTTTGGCTCCCCAGACACCATCTTGATCCGCCTGGCAAGATCCCTCAAGAAAGGCTTGGAAACAGGACCTATGGAGCCACATGTCTCTATGGCAACCGGCTGGAAGACGTAGATGCTGTCGAGATGGGCGTACTTCTTGATTTTCTCCTCTTCAGCATGGGCAGCAGCACCTCCTGGTTCTGTGACGGCTCTTGGGCAGTGAGATTGACAAAACATGTCTACACATGTGGCATCCCATACTAAATACTTGCCCGGTTTCCAGGGGACGAAGGTCATTCCATCAGGGCGCTTCCCATCTGCCCGGTGAAGACCAGAGGGTTCGAGCCGCGATGGGATTCTTGCAGTAGCAGGGGCATGATGGATGATGTTATTCACAGCATTATGGCGCGAAAACCTTCCTTGACTGAACCTACAATTGAGACCGTGTCTGGCAAACTGGTCCACCTCCTTACCACATTGCGCACATTGTTTATTAACATGTTATATTATATGCTGTCCAATTATTATATAACTGTTATACAGATTTGCAGTTGTGTTATGACATTATCAGATAGAAACAGTAAACATTGCTTGTTTTTGTCAATTCGCAAGTGATGAATCTAGTTATTGGCCTAAACTGGCTCAGAATGAGGAAGCTAATAACATGTTGACACATAATTTGACTGAATTCCAGCAGATATCTTATTATGGACATATCAACAATTGACCACTTTACAGTCAACACAGACTCATGTCTGAATAATGTCCTGAAATGTTATTTATGAGATCTATTTCGCTGGCAATCGAACGAATTATTTATAGTCTTCTTACAACAATATACATAATTATAATATAATATAATATATATATATATATATATATATATATATATATTTAATACATAATATTATATACACTATAAGTTTTGGAGAATAAAAACATACAATGTTATGTACAGATCAGTATCCTGTGGCTTCACCTTTCACTTCGATTACCTTTGGAATAACTTTCCTTAGGTGATCAATGTATTTGCAGCACTTTGCTGGTGTCACTGTTGCCCAAAACTGTTGGATGCCAGAAAGTAGCTCTTCTTTGGTACGAGGTTTGGCGGTTGTGCGAAGAAAATGTTTCATTTCGTGCCACAAATTTTCTATGGGGTTTAAATCAGGGCTTTCTGGTGGGGTCACTAGCAATCTTATGTTACTTTTCTCTATAAATCTTCGTGTAGATAGTGACTTGTGACATGGCGCGTTGTCCTGTTGAAACTGTCCGTTCGGTAAACTTCTTTCCAAAAAGGGTATAAGATGCGTACGGAGAACCTCTTGATAAACAGCGCTATCTACGGACGTATTCAGTAGGCATATGTTGGTTGCTCCTTTTCGCGATATTCCTGCCCACACCATCACTTTAAACGGGTGCTTAGGCTTTGGCTTACGCTTTGGTGGAGCTCCGACTTTCCTGTACGAAAACGTGCGGTGGTTCTCCAGCTGTATCATGGATTCATCCGACCAAACAACATCTTCAAAGTCGTTGCCCATATTTTCTGTCGCCCAAGTCAGTCTTTTCTCTTTGTTCTTCCGTCTGATCATCTGACAGTAGCGACTCCCATGGAAAGTCCACCCAAGTATCTTCCTCGCCCTAATTACAGTCGATCTCGATACCTGGTAGCCTTTATCATTGAGTAGTTTTAATAATTGCATGGCAGTTGCTTCATCGTCCTCTTGCAGGCGATCCTCTAGTAGCCGGAGCATATTAGGCGTCAGCTTGAAACCTCGACCAGACCCGGGAAGGCGGAAAATCGTTCCATGGTTTTTGTACCTCTTCACAGTCATCCATACGGTCCTCTTTGTTGCTTTCAATTGTTCTTCTTCTAAAGCTTTCACTACACCACCATAAGATAATTTGCGATCGAAATAGAGCTGGATTATTCTCTGCTTACAATACGCTGACAAAACCATTCTCTTGAAATACCGAGCGAAACAAAATCACAAGTTGACGTACGTACGTACCCTTACGTAGTAACTACGTAACGGTAATCGGCAAACCGTTAAACGTTAAAAATTAACAGTTAACGTTTAACGGATTTCCGTTAAAAGTTAACGGAATAATGGTAACTTTTAACCGTTAACGTTTACTTTTTTGTGATCCGTACCGTATGGGAGAGTATAGGAGAGAAAACGCTAAGCACCTTTTTGCATAACTCATGAGAGAGGGGGCGTGTCAACTTGATATTTCAGACAAGCCTAGTTGGAGATATAAACTAACCTCTGAAACAATTCCCATCTCAATAGGTGGCCCGTAACCCCAGCTACATTGGAAGGTGCTTAATATATTTTCAATGTATGGGAGAGTATAGGAGAGAAAACGTTAAGCACCTTTTTGCATAACTCATGAGAGAGGGGGCGTGTCAACTTGATATTTCAGACAGACCTAGCTGGGGACGTGAACTAACTTCTGAAACAATTCCCATCTCAATAGGGGGCCTGTAACTCCTGTTATATTCAAAGGTGCTTAAAATTTTTCAATGTACGTATGGGAGAGTATAGGAGAGAAAACGCTAAGCACCTTTTTGCATAGCTCATGGGAGAGGGGGCGTGTCAACTTGATATTTCAGACAAACATAGTTGGAAATGTAAACTAACTTCTGAAACAAATCCCATCTCAATAGGTGGCTCGTAACACCAGCTACATTGGAAGGTGCTTAATATATTTTCAATGTATGGGAGAGTATAGGAGAGAAAATGCTAAGCACCTTTGTGCATAGCTCATGGGAGAGGGGGCGTGTCAACTTGATATTTCAGACAAACATAGTTGGAGATGTAAACTAACTTCTAAAATAATTCCCATCTCAATAGGTGGCTCGTAACCCCAGCTACATTGGAAGGTGCTTAATATATTTTCAATGTATGGGAGAGTATAGGAGAGAAAACGCTAAGCACCTTTTTGCATAGCTCATGGGAGAGGGGGCGTGTCAACTTGATATTTCAGACAAGCCTAGTTGGAGATATAAACTAACAACTAAAACAATTCCCATCTCAATAGGTGGCCCGTAACCCCAGCTACATTGGAAGGTGCTTAATATATTTTCAATGTACGTATGGGAGAGTATAGGAGAGAAAACGTTAAGCACCTTTGTGCATAGCTCATGGGAGAGGGGGCGTGTCAACTTGATATTTCAGACAAGCTTAGTTGGAGATATAAACTAACCTCTGAAACAATTCCCATCTCAATAGGTGGCCCGTAACCCCAGCTACATTGGAAGGTGCTTAATATATTTTCAATGTATGGGAGAGTATAGGAGAGAAAACGTTAAGCACCTTTTTGCATAACTCATGAGAGAGGGGGCGTGTCAACTTGATATTTCAGACAGACCTAGCTGGGGACGTGAACTAACTTCTGAAACAATTCCCATCTCAATAGGGGGCCTGTAACTCCTGTTATATTCAAAGGTGCTTAAAATTTTTCAATGTATGGGAGAGTATAGGAGAGAAAACACTAAGCACCTTTTTGCATAGCTCATGGGGAAGGGGGCGTGTCAACTTGATATTTCAGACAAGCCTAGTTGGAGACGTAAACTAAATTCTAAAATAATTCCCATCTCAATAGGTGGCCTGTAACCCCAGCTACATTGGAAGGTACTTAATATATTTTCAATGCATGGGAGAGTATAGGAGAGAAAATGCTAAGCACCTTTTTGCATAGCTCATGGGAGAGGGGGCGTGTCAACTTGATATTTCAGACAAGCCTAGTTGGAGATGTAAACTAACTTCTGAAACAAATCCCATCTCAATAGGTGGCCCGTAACCCCAGCTACATTGGAAGGTGCTTAATATATTTTCAATGTATGGGAGAGTATAGGAGAGAAAACGCTAAGCACCTTTTTGCATAGCTCATGGGAGAGGGGGCGTGTCAACTTGATATTTCAGACAAGCCTAGTTGGAGATATAAACTAACCTCTGAAACAATTCCCATCTCAATAGGTGGCCCGTAACCCCAGCTACATTGGAAGGTGCTTAATATATTTTCAATGTATGGGAGAGTATAGGAGAGAAAACGTTAAGCACCCTTTTGCATAACTCATGAGAGAGGGGGCGTGTCAACTTGATATTTCAGACAGACCTAGCTGGGGACGTGAACTAACTTCTGAAACAATTCCCATCTCAATAGGGGGCCTGTAACTCCTGTTATATTCAAAGGTGCTTAAAATTTTTCAATGTATGGGAGAGTACGTATAGGAGAGAAAACGCTAAGCACCTTTGTGCATAACTCATGGGGAAGGGGGCGTGTCAACTTGATATTTCAGACAAACATAGTTGGAGATGTAAACTAACTTCTAAAATAATTCCCATCACAATAGGTGGCTCGTAACCCCAGCTACATTGGAAGGTACTTAATATATTTTCAATGTATGGAAGAGTATAGGAGAGAAAACGCTAAGCACCTTTTTGCATAGCTCATGGGAGAGGGGGCGTGTCAACTTAGTATTTCAGACAAGCCTAGCTGGAGACGTAAACTAAATTCTAAAATAATTCCCATCTCAATAGGTGGCCCGTAACCCCAGCTACATTGGAAGGTACTTAATATATTATCAATGCATGGGAGAGTATAGGAGAGAAAATGCTAAGCACCTTTTTGTATAGCTCATGGGAGAGGGGGCGTGTCAACTTGATATTTCAGACAAGCCTAGTTGGAGATGTAAACTAAATTCTAAAATAATTCCCATCTCAATAGGTGGCCTGTAACCCCAGCTACATTGGAAGGTGCTTAATATATTTTCAATGTATGGGAGAGTATAGGAGAGAAAACGCTAAGCACCTTTTTGCATAGCTCATGGGAGAGGGGGCGTGTCAACTTGATATTTCAGACAAGCTTAGTTGGAGATATAAACTAACCTCTGAAACAATTCCCATCTCAATAGGTGGCCCGTAACCCCAGCTACATTGGAAGGTGCTTAATATATTTTCAATGTACGTATGGGAGAGTATAGGAGAGAAAACGTTAAGCACCTTTTTGCATAACTCATGAGAGAGGGGGCGTGTCAACTTGATATTTCAGACAGACCTAGCTGGGGACGTGAACTAACTTCTGAAACAATTCCCATCTCAATAGGGGGCCTGTAACTCCTGTTATATTCAAAGGTGCTTAAAATTTTTCAATGTATGGGAGAGTATAGGAGAGAAAACACTAAGCACCTTTTTGCATAGCTCATGGGGAAGGGGGCGTGTCAACTTGATATTTCAGACAAGCCTAGTTGGAGACGTAAACTAAATTCTAAAATAATTCCCATCTCAATAGGTGGCCTGTAACCCCAGCTACATTGGAAGGTACTTAATATATTTTCAATGCATGGGAGAGTATAGGAGAGAAAATGCTAAGCACCTTTTTGCATAGCTCATGGGAGAGGGGGCGTGTCAACTTGATATTTCAGACAAGCCTAGTTGGAGATGTAAACTAACTTCTGAAACAAATCCCATCTCAATAGGTGGCCCGTAACCCCAGCTACATTGGAAGGTGCTTAATATATTTTCAATGTATGGGAGAGTATAGGAGAGAAAACGCTAAGCACCTTTTTGCATAGCTCATGGGAGAGGGGGCGTGTCAACTTGATATTTCAGACAAGCCTAGTTGGAGATATAAACTAACCTCTGAAACAATTCCCATCTCAATAGGTGGCCCGTAACCCCAGCTACATTGGAAGGTGCTTAATATATTTTCAATGTATGGGAGAGTATAGGAGAGAAAACGTTAAGCACCCTTTTGCATAACTCATGAGAGAGGGGGCGTGTCAACTTGATATTTCAGACAGACCTAGCTGGGGACGTGAACTAACTTCTGAAACAATTCCCATCTCAATAGGGGGCCTGTAACTCCTGTTATATTCAAAGGTGCTTAAAATTTTTCAATGTATGGGAGAGTATAGGAGAGAAAACGCTAAGCACCTTTGTGCATAACTCATGGGGAAGGGGGCGTGTCAACTTGATATTTCAGACAAACATAGTTGGAGATGTAAACTAACTTCTAAAATAATTCCCATCACAATAGGTGGCTCGTAACCCCAGCTACATTGGAAGGTACTTAATATATTTTCAATGTATGGAAGAGTATAGGAGAGAAAACGCTAAGCACCTTTTTGCATAGCTCATGGGAGAGGGGGCGTGTCAACTTAGTATTTCAGACAAGCCTAGCTGGAGACGTAAACTAAATTCTAAAATAATTCCCATCTCAATAGGTGGCCCGTAACCCCAGCTACATTGGAAGGTACTTAATATATTATCAATGCATGGGAGAGTATAGGAGAGAAAATGCTAAGCACCTTTTTGTATAGCTCATGGGAGAGGGGGCGTGTCAACTTGATATTTCAGACAAGCCTAGTTGGAGATGTAAACTAAATTCTAAAATAATTCCCATCTCAATAGGTGGCCTGTAACCCCAGCTACATTGGAAGGTGCTTAATATATTTTCAATGTATGGGAGAGTACGTATAGGAGAGAAAACGCTAAGCACCTTTTTGCATAGCTCATGGGGAAGGGGGCGTGTCAACTTGATATTTCAGACAAACATAGTTGGAGATGTAAACTAACTTCTAAAATAATTCCCATCACAATAGGTGGCTCGTAACCCCAGCTACATTGGAAGGTGCTTAATATATTTTCAATGTATGGGAAAGTATAGGAGAGAAAACGCTAAGCACCTTTTTGCATAGCTCATGGGAGAGGGGGCGTGTCAACTTGATATTTCAGACAAGGCTAGATGGAGACGTAAACTAAATTCTAAAATAATTCCCATCTCAATAGGTGGCCTGTAACCCCAGCTACATTGGAAGGTGCTTAATATATTATCAATGTATGGGAGAGTATAGGAGAGAAAACACTAAGCACCTTTTTGCATAGCTCATGGGAGAGGGGGCGTGTCAACTTGATATTTCAGACAAGCCTAGTTGGAGATGTAAACTAACTTCTGAAACAAATCCCATCTCAATAGGTGGCCTGTAACCACAGCTACATTGGAAGGTGCTTAATATATATTTCAATGTATGGGAGAGTATAGGAGAGAAAACGCTAAGCACCTTTTTGCATAGCTCATGGGAGAGGGGTCGTGTCAACTTGATATTTCAGACAAGCCTAGTTGGAGATATAAACTAACCTCTGAAACAAATCCCATCTCAATAGGTGGCCCGTAACCCCAGCTACATTGGAAGGTGCTTAATATATTTTCAATGTATGGGAGAGTATAGGAGAGAAAACGCTAAGCACCTTTTTGCATAGCTCATGGGAGAGGGGGCGTGTCAACTTGATATTTCAGAAAAGCCTAGTTGGAGATATAAACTAACCTCTGAAACAATTCCCATCTCAATAGGTGGCCCGTAACCCCAGCTACATTGGAAGGTGCTTAATATATTTTCAATGTATGGGAGAGTATAGGAGAGAAAACGTTAAGCACCTTTTTGCATAACTCATGAGAGAGGGGGCGTGTCAACTTGATATTTCAGACAGACCTAGCTGGGGACGTGAACTAACTTCTGAAACAATTCCCATCTCAATAGGGGGCCTGTAACTCCTGTTATATTCAAAGGTGCTTAAAAGTTTTCAATGTATGGGAGAGTATAGGAGAGAAAACGCTAAGCACCTTTTTGCATAGCTCATGGGGAAGGGGGCGTGTCAACTTGATATTTCAGACAAACATAGTTGGAGATGTAAACTAACTTCTAAAATAATTCCCATCACAATAGGTGGCCCGTAACCACAGCTACATTGGAAGGTACTTAATATATTTTCAATGTATGGAAGAGTATAGGAGAGAAAACGCTAAGCACCTTTTTGCATAGCTCATGGGAGAGGGGGCGTGTCAACTTAGTATTTCAGACAAGCCTAGCTGGAGACGTAAACTAAATTCTAAAATAATTCCCATCTCAATAGGTGGCCCGTAACCCCAGCTACATTGGAAGGTACTTAATATATTATCAATGCATGGGAGAGTATAGGAGAGAAAACGCTAAGCACCTTTTTGTATAGCTCATGGGAGAGGGGGCGTGTCAACTTGATATTTCAGACAAGCCTAGTTGGAGATGTAAACTAAATTCTAAAATAATTCCCATCTCAATAGGTGGCCCGTAACCCCAGCTACATTGGAAGGTGCTTAATATATTTTCAATGTACGTATGGGAGAGTATAGGAGAGAAAACGCTAAGCACCTTTTTGCATAGCTCATGGGGAAGGGGGCGTGTCAACTTGATATTTCAGACAAACATAGTTGGAGATGTAAACTAACTTCTAAAATAATTCCCATCACAATAGGTGGCTCGTAACCCCAGCTACATTGGAAGGTACTTAATATATTTTCAATGTATGGAAGAGTATAGGAGAGAAAACGCTAAGCACCTTTTTGCATAGCTCATGGGAGAGGGGGCGTGTCAACTTAGTATTTCAGACAAGCCTAGCTGGAGATGTAAACTAAATTCTAAAATAATTCCCATCTCAATAGGTGGCCCGTAACCCCAGCTACATTGGAAGGTACTTAATATATTATCAATGCATGGGAGAGTATAGGAGAGAAAATGCTAAGCACCTTTTTGTATAGCTCATGGGAGAGGGGGCGTGTCAACTTGATATTTCAGACAAGCCTAGTTGGAGATGTAAACTAAATTCTAAAATAATTCCCATCTCAATAGGTGGCCTGTAACCCCAGCTACATTGGAAGGTACTTAATATATTTTCAATGTATGGGAGAGTATAGGAGAGAAAACGCTAAGCACCTTTTTGCATAGCTCATGGGGAAGGGGGCGTGTCAACTTGATATTTCAGACAAACATAGTTGGAGATGTAAACTAACTTCTAAAATAATTCCCATCACAATAGGTGGCTCGTAACCCCAGCTACATTGGAAGGTGCTTAATATATTTTCAATGTATGGGAAAGTATAGGAGAGAAAACGCTAAGCACCTTTTTGCATAGCTCATGGGAGAGGGGGCGTGTCAACTTGATATTTCAGACAAGGCTAGATGGAGATGTAAACTAAATTCTAAAATAATTCCCATCACAATAGGTGGCCCGTAACCACAGCTACATTGGAAGGTACTTAATATATTTTCAATGTATGGAAGAGTATAGGAGAGAAAACGCTAAGCACCTTTTTGCATAGCTCATGGGGAAGGGGGCGTGTCAACTTAGTATTTCAGACAAGCCTAGCTGGAGACGTAAACTAAATTCTAAAATAATTCCCATCTCAATAGGTGGCCCGTAACCCCAGCTACATTGGAAGGTACTTAATATATTATCAATGCATGGGAGAGTATAGGAGAGAAAACGCTAAGCACCTTTTTGTATAGCTCATGGGAGAGGGGGCGTGTCAACTTGATATTTCAGACAAGCCTAGTTGGAGATGTAAACTAAATTCTAAAATAATTCCCATCTCAATAGGTGGCCTGTAACCCCAGCTACATTGGAAGGTGCTTAATATATTTTCAATGTATGGGAGAGTATAGGAGAGAAAACGCTAAGCACCTTTTTGCATAGCTCATGGGGAAGGGGGCGTGTCAACTTGATATTTCAGACAAACATAGTTGGAGATGTAAACTAACTTCTAAAATAATTCCCATCACAATAGGTGGCTCGTAACCCCAGCTACATTGGAAGGTACTTAATATATTTTCAATGTATGGAAGAGTATACGGTACGGATCACAAAAAAGTAAACGAAAGTTAACCTTTAACGTTTAACGCTTTTCAGGTAAAAGTTAAGCGAAAAGCGTTAATGGTTAACGGTTAACGGTTAACCGTTAACCGTTACGTAATGCCCAACGTAATCGTGACGTATAATTATTGCGTCATACGACAGCTGATCGGCTTCTTCGAGATTTGAGTATAGTGTTTTTTCGCTTAAGCATACTTCGCTGTTTTGACTTTGGTTCTTCGTACTTGTTTTGACTCTGCTTTAAAATGGATAAGGTTCTTATAAGGTATGTCGACAATGGATCGTTGCGATATGACGGCAAGGACTTTTTGGAATCAATATCAAAGATACGAAGGGCGGAAGGCGCTAAAGGCAGCATTGAAGCCGGCGAACCGATTACAATAAAGACGAAGGCAAGAGTTTGGAAGGCTGTTGTTCTAAATGTAAATCCAGAGCCACCGCAAAAGAAGAGACGAAAGAGAAAAAACGTTGAAGAAGTTGCCCATCTTAGTCCCGAAGTACCGTTACAAGGACCTTCCCCAATCATGGCCTCATTTTGCCCGGGTGGTAATGTAAATTCCGAATCGTCAAATCACCTTTTAGTTAGTCACACGTCTTCCATCACTCCAATCACCAACACACCCTCCAATACTCCTATCACTGACGCACCCTCTACTGCCACAATCACCAACACACCCTCCATTACTCCCATCACTGACACACCCTCTACTGCCACAATCACCAACACACCCTCCATTACTCCCATCACTGACACACCCTCTACTGCCACAATCACCAACACACCCTCCATTACTCCTATCACTGACACACCCTCTACTGCCACAATCACCAACACACCCTCCATTACTCCCATCACTGACACACCCTCTACTGCCACAATCACCAACACACCCTCCATTACTCCTATCACTGACACACCCTCTACTGCCACAATCACCAACACACCCTCCATTACTCCTACTTTGCCAATACATCAACATCAGCCATCGAGTGGGTTTATGTGTATGTCACCAGACTATACATTGCTGGATGACTATTATGATGATCCTCTTGCGTTTGTAAGAGAGACACCCAGTAACCAGATTCTATCTGAACTGAAAGACCAGATGGACCGAATGGAGAAGTTTTTGTATAGATTTCAAACAGAGGTCTTCCAAAGAATGGAGAAACTCGAAGAAAAGATCAACTCACAATGCCCACAGCCAAGGATTCCATTGGCAGAAATAAATCAAACAACACAGCCTGCCATCAATGGAGAATTAGAAAACACAACAGTACAAGCTGTCATGAATAACCCCAAAATAAAAACCGGAGTCCAGCTGGGGATGGAACTCTCAAAAGTACTGTTTACAGAGAGAGAAATGGCATCATCCACCCTGACAGGACGTACAGTCAACGGCCAACAAAGGGGAGTCCTGGATCCCCTAAAACTCAAATTAATAGATAATTTAATCCAGCAAAGGTTCAGCATGCCTGAGGCAGAATTAGCTGCAACCAGAAGTGCCTTCCGACTTGCATTGGCAAATCGTTGTAAATATTTGAGAATGAAGTTGGCACCACAAAACCAACTACTTCTCTAGTTATTTGTTTGTTATATATTATTTCTATTATTATATTTAAAATATGTGTATAAATGTGTAAGTATAATAATAATAATAATAGTGTAGTTATTATCATTATAATATAATTATGATGTATTGCTAATAATAATAATTATATTTATTATTATTGTAATTATTATTATTGTGTCAACTTCGAACTGTTTTATGTGTAAACACTTATTCTTTTGAACTTGTAAACCAGTGTGCTATTATAATATATATATTATGGTAATATATAATAATAATAATAATAATGAGAATAAATATAATTAATCAAGGGACAGTAATCATGATTACTGTCTACCACTGGTAGGGTTCCTAGCACGGATGTAGCATTTCCAATCTGGATTGCTACGGATATCCTCTGCATGAGGAATCCAAATGATTTTGGCTCCCCAGACACCATCTTGATCCGCCTGGCAAGATCCCTCAAGAAAGGCTTGGAAACAGGACCTATGGAGCCACATGTCTCTATGGCAACCGGCTGGAAGACGTAGATGCTGTCGAGATGGGCGTACTTCTTGATTTTCTCCTCTTCAGCATGGGCAGCAGCACCTCCTGGTTCTGTGACGGCTCTTGGGCAGTGAGATTGACAAAACATGTCTACACATGTGGCATCCCATACTAAATACTTGCCCGGTTTCCAGGGGACGAAGGTCATTCCATCAGGGCGCTTCCCATCTGCCCGGTGAAGACCAGAGGGTTCGAGCCGCGATGGGATTCTTGCAGTAGCAGGGGCATGATGGATGATGTTATTCACAGCATTATGGCGCGAAAACCTTCCTTGACTGAACCTACAATTGAGACCGTGTCTGGCAAACTGGTCCACCTCCTTACCACATTGCGCACATTGTTTATTAACATGTTATATTATATGCTGTCCAATTATTATATAACTGTTATACAGATTTGCAGTTGTGTTATGACATTATCAGATAGAAACAGTAAACATTGCTTGTTTTTGTCAATTCGCAAGTGATGAATCTAGTTATTGGCCTAAACTGGCTCAGAATGAGGAAGCTAATAACATGTTGACACATAATTTGACTGAATTCCAGCAGATATCTTATTATGGACATATCAACAATTGACCACTTTACAGTCAACACAGACTCATGTCTGAATAATGTCCTGAAATGTTATTTATGAGATCTATTTCGCTGGCAATCGAACGAATTATTTATAGTCTTCTTACAACAATATACATAATTATAATATAATATAATATATATATATATATATATATATATATATATATTTAATACATAATATTATATACACTATAAGTTTTGGAGAATAAAAACATACAATGTTATGTACAGATCAGTATCCTGTGGCTTCACCTTTCACTTCGATTACCTTTGGAATAACTTTCCTTAGGTGATCAATGTATTTGCAGCACTTTGCTGGTGTCACTGTTGCCCAAAACTGTTGGATGCCAGAAAGTAGCTCTTCTTTGGTACGAGGTTTGGCGGTTGTGCGAAGAAAATGTTTCATTTCGTGCCACAAATTTTCTATGGGGTTTAAATCAGGGCTTTCTGGTGGGGTCACTAGCAATCTTATGTTACTTTTCTCTATAAATCTTCGTGTAGATAGTGACTTGTGACATGGCGCGTTGTCCTGTTGAAACTGTCCGTTCGGTAAACTTCTTTCCAAAAAGGGTATAAGATGCGTACGGAGAACCTCTTGATAAACAGCGCTATCTACGGACGTATTCAGTAGGCATATGTTGGTTGCTCCTTTTCGCGATATTCCTGCCCACACCATCACTTTAAACGGGTGCTTAGGCTTTGGCTTACGCTTTGGTGGAGCTCCGACTTTCCTGTACGAAAACGTGCGGTGGTTCTCCAGCTGTATCATGGATTCATCCGACCAAACAACATCTTCAAAGTCGTTGCCCATATTTTCTGTCGCCCAAGTCAGTCTTTTCTCTTTGTTCTTCCGTCTGATCATCTGACAGTAGCGACTCCCATGGAAAGTCCACCCAAGTATCTTCCTCGCCCTAATTACAGTCGATCTCGATACCTGGTAGCCTTTATCATTGAGTAGTTTTAATAATTGCATGGCAGTTGCTTCATCGTCCTCTTGCAGGCGATCCTCTAGTAGCCGGAGCATATTAGGCGTCAGCTTGAAACCTCGACCAGACCCGGGAAGGCGGAAAATCGTTCCATGGTTTTTGTACCTCTTCACAGTCATCCATACGGTCCTCTTTGTTGCTTTCAATTGTTCTTCTTCTAAAGCTTTCACTACACCACCATAAGATAATTTGCGATCGAAATAGAGCTGGATTATTCTCTGCTTACAATACGCTGACAAAACCATTCTCTTGAAATACCGAGCGAAACAAAATCACAAGTTGACGTACGTACGTACCCTTACGTAGTAACTACGTAACGGTAATCGGCAAACCGTTAAACGTTAAAAATTAACAGTTAACGTTTAACGGATTTCCGTTAAAAGTTAACGGAATAATGGTAACTTTTAACCGTTAACGTTTACTTTTTTGTGATCCGTACCGTAGGAGAGAAAACGCTAAGCACCTTTTTGCATAGCTCATGGGAGAGGGGGCGTGTCAACTTAGTATTTCAGACAAGCCTAGCTGGAGACGTAAACTAAATTCTAAAATAATTCCCATCACAATAGGTGGCCCGTAACCCCAGCTACATTGGAAGGTACTTAATATATTATCAATGCATGGGAGAGTATAGGAGAGAAAATGCTAAGCACCTTTTTGTATAGCTCATGGGAGAGGGGGCGTGTCAACTTGATATTTCAGACAAACATAGTTGGAGATGTAAACTAACTTCTAAAATAATTCCCATCACAATAGGTGGCTCGTAACCCCAGCTACATTGGAAGGTGCTTAATATATTTTCAATGTATGGGAGAGTATAGGAGAGAAAACGCTAAGCACCTTTTTGCATAGCTCATGGGGAAGGGGGCGTGTCAACTTGATATTTCAGACAAACATAGTTGGAGATGTAAACTAACTTCTAAAATAATTCCCATCACAATAGGTGGCTCGTAACCCCAGCTACATTGGAAGGTGCTTAATATATTTTCAATGTATGGGAGAGTATAGGAGAGAAAACGCTAAGCACCTTTTTGCATAGCTCATGGGAGAGGGGGCGTGTCAACTTGATATTTCAGACAAGGCTAGATGGAGACGTAAACTAAATTCTAAAATAATTCCCATCTCAATAGGTGGCCTGTAACCCCAGCTACATTGGAAGGTGCTTAATATATTATCAATGCATGGGAGAGTATAGGAGAGAAAACGCTAAGCACCTTTTTGCATAGCTCATGGGAGAGGGGGCGTGTCAACTTGATATTTCAGACAAGCCTAGTTGGAGATGTAAACTAACTTCTGAAACAAATCCCATCTCAATAGGTGGCCCGTAACCACAGCTACATTGGAAGGTGCTTAATACGTATATTTTCAATGTATGGGAGAGTATAGGAGAGAAAACGCTAAGCACCTTTTTGCATAGCTCATGGGAGAGGGGGCGTGTCAACTTGATATTTCAGACAAGCCTAGTTGGAGATGTAAACTAACCTCTGAAACAAATCCCATCTCAATAGGTGGCCCGTAACCCCAGCTACATTGGAAGGTGCTTAATATATTTTCAATGTATGGGAGAGTATAGGAGAGAAAACGCTAAGCACCTTTTTGCATAGCTCATGGGAGAGGGGGCGTGTCAACTTGATATTTCAGACAAGCCTAGTTGGAGATATAAACTAACCTCTGAAACAATTCCCATCTCAATAGGTGGCCCGTAACCCCAGCTACATTGGAAGGTGCTTAATATATTTTCAATGTATGGGAGAGTATAGGAGAGAAAACGTTAAGCACCTTTTTGCATAACTCATGAGAGAGGGGGCGTGTCAACTTGATATTTCAGACAGACCTAGCTGGGGACGTGAACTAACTTCTGAAACAATTCCCATCTCAATAGGGGGCCTGTAACTCCTGTTATATTCAAAGGTGCTTAAAATTTTTCAATGTATGGGAGAGTATAGGAGAGAAAACGCTAAGCACCTTTTTGCATAGCTCATGGGGAAGGGGGCGTGTCAACTTGATATTTCAGACAAACATAGTTGGAGATGTAAACTAACTTCTAAAATAATTCCCATCACAATAGGTGGCCCGTAACCACAGCTACATTGGAAGGTACTTAATATATTTTCAATGTATGGAAGAGTATAGGAGAGAAAACGCTAAGCACCTTTTTGCATAGCTCATGGGGAAGGGGGCGTGTCAACTTAGTATTTCAGACAAGCCTAGCTGGAGACGTAAACTAAATTCTAAAATAATTCCCATCTCAATAGGTGGCCCGTAACCCCAGCTACATTGGAAGGTACTTAATATATTATCAATGCATGGGAGAGTATAGGAGAGAAAATGCTAAGCACCTTTTTGTATAGCTCATGGGAGAGGGGGCGTGTCAACTTGATATTTCAGACAAGCCTAGTTGGAGATGTAAACTAAATTCTAAAATAATTCCCATCTCAATAGGTGGCCCGTAACCCCAGCTACATTGGAAGGTGCTTAATATATTTTCAATGTATGGGAGAGTATAGGAGAGAAAACGCTAAGCACCTTTTTGCATAGCTCATGGGGAAGGGGGCGTGTCAACTTGATATTTCAGACAAACATAGTTGGAGATGTAAACTAACTTCTAAAATAATTCCCATCACAATAGGTGGCTCGTAACCCCAGCTACATTGGAAGGTGCTTAATATATTTTCAATGTATGGGAGAGTATAGGAGAGAAAACGCTAAGCACCTTTTTGCATAGCTCATGGGAGAGGGGGCGTGTCAACTTGATATTTCAGACAAGGCTAGATGGAGACGTAAACTAAATTCTGAAACAAATCTCATCTCAATAGGTGGCCCGTAACCCCAGCTACATTGGAAGGTACTTAATATATATTTCAATGTATGGGAGAGTATAGGAGAGAAAACGCTAAGCACCTTTTTGCATAGCTCATGGGAGAGGGGGCGTGTCAACTTGATATTTCAGACAAGCCTAGTTGGAGATATAAACTAACCTCTAAAACAATTCCCATCTCAATAGGTGGCCCGTAACCCCAGCTACATTGGAAGGTGCTTAATATATTTTCAATGTACGTATGGGAATGTATAGGAGAGAAAACGTTAAACACCTTTTTGCATAGCTCATGGGGAAGGGGGCGTGTCAACTTGATATTTCAGACAAGCCTAGCTGGAGACGTAAACTAAATTCTAAAATAATTCCCATCTCAATAGGTGGCCCGTAACCCCAGCTACATTGGAAGGTGCTTAATATATTTTCAATGTATGGGAGAGTATAGGAGAGAAAACGCTAAGCACCTTTGTGCATAGCTCATGGGAGAGGGGGCGTGTCAACTTGATATTTCAGACAAGCCTAGTTGGAGATGTAAACTAAATTCTAAAATAATTCCCATCTCAATAGGTGGCCCGTAACCCCAGCTACATTGGAAGGTGCTTAATATATTTTCAATGTATGGGAGAGTATAGGAGAGAAAACGCTAAGCACCTTTTTGCATAGCTCATGGGGAAGGGGGCGTGTCAACTTGATATTTCAGACAAGCCTAGTTGGAGATGTAAACTAAATTCTAAAATAATTCCCATCTCAATAGGTGGCCCGTAACCCCAGCTACATTGGAAGGTGCTTAATATATTTTCAATGTATGGGAGAGTATAGGAGAGAAAACGCTAAGCACCTTTTTGCATAGCTCATGGGAGAGGGGGCGTGTCAACTTGATATTTCAGACAAGCCTAGTTGGAGATATAAACTAACCTCTGAAACAATTCCCATCTCAATAGGTGGCCCGTAACCCCAGCTACATTGGAAGGTGCTTAATATATTTTCAATGTATGGGAGAGTATAGGAGAGAAAACGTTAAGCACCTTTTTGCATAACTCATGAGAGAGGGGGCGTGTCAACTTGATATTTCAGACAGACCTAGCTGGGGACGTGAACTAACTTCTGAAACAATTCCCATCTCAATAGGGGGCCTGTAACTCCTGTTATATTCAAAGGTGCTTAAAATTTTTCAATGTATGGGAGAGTATAGGAGAGAAAACGCTAAGCACCTTTGTGCATAGCTCATGGGGAAGGGGGCGTGTCAACTTGATATTTCAGACAAACATAGTTGGAGATGTAAACTAACTTCTAAAATAATTCCCATCACAATAGGTGGCCCGTAACCACAGCTACATTGGAAGGTACTTAATATATTTTCAATGTATGGAAGAGTATAGGAGAGAAAACGCTAAGCACCTTTTTGCATAGCTCATGGGGAAGGGGGCGTGTCAACTTAGTATTTCAGACAAGCCTAGCTGGAGACGTAAACTAAATTCTAAAATAATTCCCATCTCAATAGGTGGCCCGTAACCCCAGCTACATTGGAAGGTACTTAATATATTATCAATGCATGGGAGAGTACGTATAGGAGAGAAAATGCTAAGCACCTTTTTGTATAGCTCATGGGAGAGGGGGCGTGTCAACTTGATATTTCAGACAAGCCTAGTTGGAGATGTAAACTAAATTCTAAAATAATTCCCATCTCAATAGGTGGCCCGTAACCCCAGCTACATTGGAAGGTGCTTAATATATTTTCAATGTATGGGAGAGTATAGGAGAGAAAACGCTAAGCACCTTTTTGCATAGCTCATGGGGAAGGGGGCGTGTCAACTTGATATTTCAGACAAACATAGTTGGAGATGTAAACTAACTTCTAAAATAATTCCCATCACAATAGGTGGCTCGTAACCCCAGCTACATTGGAAGGTGCTTAATATATTTTCAATGTATGGGAGAGTATAGGAGAGAAAACGCTAAGCACCTTTTTGCATAGCTCATGGGAGAGGGGGCGTGTCAACTTGATATTTCAGACAAGCCTAGTTGGAGATGTAAACTAACTTCTGAAACAAATCCCATCTCAATAGGTGGCCCGTAACCCCAGCTACATTGGAAGGTACTTAATATATATTTCAATGTATGGGAGAGTATAGGAGAGAAAACGCTAAGCACCTTTTTGCATAGCTCATGGGAGAGGGGGCGTGTCAACTTGATATTTCAGACAAGCCTAGTTGGAGATATAAACTAACCTCTAAAACAATTCCCATCTCAATAGGTGGCCCGTAACCCCAGCTACATTGGAAGGTGCTTAATATATTTTCAATGTACGTATGGGAATGTATAGGAGAGAAAACGTTAAACACCTTTTTGCATAGCTCATGGGGAAGGGGGCGTGTCAACTTGATATTTCAGACAAGCCTAGTTGGAGACGTAAACTAAATTCTAAAATAATTCCCATCTCAATAGGTGGCCTGTAACCCCAGCTACATTGGAAGGTGCTTAATATATTTTCAATGTATGGGAGAGTATAGGAGAGAAAACGCTAAGCACCTTTTTGCATAGCTCATGGGAGAGGGGGCGTGTCAACTTGATATTTCAGACAAGGCTAGATGGAGACGTAAACTAAATTCTAAAATAATTCCCATCTCAATAGGTGGCCTGTAACCCCAGCTACATTGGAAGGTGCTTAATATATTATCAATGCATGGGAGAGTATAGGAGAGAAAACGCTAAGCACCTTTTTGTATAGCTCATGGGAGAGGGGGCGTGTCAACTTGATATTTCAGACAAGCCTAGTTGGAGATGTAAACTAACTTCTGAAACAAATCCCATCTCAATAGGTGGCCCGTAACCCCAGCTACATTGGAAGGTACTTAATATATATTTCAATGTATGGGAGAGTATAGGAGAGAAAACGCTAAGCACCTTTTTGCATAGCTCATGGGAGAGGGGGCGTGTCAACTTGATATTTCAGACAAGCCTAGTTGGAGATATAAACTAACCTCTAAAACAATTCCCATCTCAATAGGTGGCCCGTAACCCCAGCTACATTGGAAGGTGCTTAATATATTTTCAATGTACGTATGGGAATGTATAGGAGAGAAAACGTTAAACACCTTTTTGCATAGCTCATGGGGAAGGGGGCGTGTCAACTTGATATTTCAGACAAGCCTAGCTGGAGACGTAAACTAAATTCTAAAATAATTCCCATCTCAATAGGTGGCCTGTAACCCCAGCTACATTGGAAGGTGCTTAATATATTTTCAATGTATGGGAGAGTATAGGAGAGAAAACGTTAAGCACCTTTGTGCATAGCTCATGGGAGAGGGGGCGTGTCAACTTGATATTTCAGACAAACATAGTTGGAAATGTAAACTAACTTCTGATACAAATCCCATCTCAATAGGTGGCTCGTAACACCAGCTACATTGGAAGGTGCTTAATATATTTTCAATGTATGGGAGAGTATAGGAGAGAAAACGCTAAGCACCTTTTTGCATAGCTCATGGGGAAGGGGGCGTGTCAACTTGATATTTCAGACAAGCCTAGTTGGAGATGTAAACTAAATTCTAAAATAATTCCCATCTCAATAGGTGGCCCGTAACCCCAGCTACATTGGAAGGTACTTAATATATTTTCAATGCATGGGAGAGTATAGGAGAGAAAACGCTAAGCACCTTTTTGTATAGCTCATGGGAGAGGGGGCGTGTCAACTTGATATTTCAGACAAGCCTAGTTGGAGATATAAACTAACTTCTGAAACAAATCCCATCTCAATAGGTGGCCCGTAACCACAGCTACATTGGAAGGTGCTTAATATATTTTCAATGTATGGGAGAGTATAGGAGAGAAAACGCTAAGCACCTTTTTGCATAGCTCATGGGAGAGGGGGCGTGTCAACTTGATATTTCAGACAAGCCTAGTTGGAGATGTAAACTAACTTCTGAAACAATTCCCATCTCAATAGGTGGCCCGTAACCACAGCTACATTGGAAGGTGCTTAATATATTTTCAATGTATGGGAGAGTATAGGAGAGAAAACGCTAAGCACCTTTGTGCATAGCTCATGGGAGAGGGGGCGTGTCAACTTGATATTTCAGACAAGCCTAGTTGGAGATGTAAACTAACCTCTGAAACAAATCCCATCTCAATAGGTGGCCCGTAACCCCAGCTACATTGGAAGGTGCTTAATATATTTTCAATGTACGTATGGGAGAGTATAGGAGAGAAAACGCTAAGCACCTTTTTGTATAGCTCATGGGAGAGGGGGCGTGTCAACTTGATATTTCAGACAAGCCTAGTTGGAGATGTAAACTAACTTCTGAAACAATTCCCATCTCAATAGGTGGCCCGTAACCACAGCTACATTGGAAGGTGCTTAATATATTTTCAATGTATGGGAGAGTATAGGAGAGAAAACGCTAAGCACCTTTTTGCATAGCTCATGGGAGAGGGGGCGTGTCAACTTGATATTTCAGACAAGCCTAGTTGGAGATGTAAACTAACTTCTGAAACAATTCCCATCTCAATAGGTGGCCCGTAATCCCAGCTACATTCACACTCATATTGAAATGTACATACAATTGTATAATGCTATGTGCCATATGGACACCTGACAGAATCTTTAATCACCAACAATACCTATCATTTTTCTTATCAAAAGGACCGTGTTAGTTCCAGGAGTGTGTCCGTGCATTCGTATTAGATCTATGATGCAATATGTGCACACAGGAAAGGCCGTGGTGACAAGCATAAAAATTGACATTTTTTTGCTTGTCACCACGAGGCCCATAGCACACTCAGGATGGTTTGTAATTCATTCGAAATTGTGTTGGTGAGTTTGGCACGGACACTTGGCAGCCCTTGGTGACCAGCAATGTGATGTCAAATCACCTGAGTGATCACCACAAGGCGTATTACACTTATATTCAAATGTACATACAAATGCATAATGCTATGTGCCATATGGACACCTGACAGAATTTTCATTACCAAAAATACCTATCATTTTTCTTATCAAAAGGACCGTGTTAGTTCCAGGAGTGTGTCTGTGCATTTGTATTAGATCTATGATGCATTATGTGCACACAGGAAAGGCCGTGGTGACAAGCATAAAAATTGCCATTTTTTTGCTTGTCACCACAAGGCCTATAGCACACTCAGGATGGTTTGTAATTCATTCGAAATTGTGTTGGTGAGTTTGGCACGGACACTTGGTAGCCCTTGGTGACCAGCAACGTGATGTCAAATCACCTGAGTGATCACCACAAGTCTTATATTGAAATGTACATACAAATGCATAATGCTATGTGCCATATGGACACCTGACAGAATTTTCATCACCAACAATACCTATCATTTTTCTTATCAAAAGGACTGTATTAGTTCCAGGAGTGTGTCTGTGCATTCGTATTAGATCTATGATGCATTATGTGCACACAGGAAAGGCCGTGGTGACAAGCATAAAAATTGACATTTTTTTGCTTGTCACCACGAGGCCCATAGCACACTCAGGATGGTTTGTATGCATTCGAAATTGTGTTGGTGAGTTTGGCACGGACACTTGGCAGCCCTTGGTGACCAGCAACGTGATGTCAAATCACCTGAGTTATGACCACAAGGCGTATTACACTAATATTGAAATGTACATGCAAAAAACGCTAAGCACCTTTTTTACATAGCCTATGGGAGAGGGGGCGTGTCAACTTGATATTTCAGACAGACCTAGCTGGGGACGTGAACTAACTTCTGAAACAATTCCCATCACAATAGATGGCCCGTAACTCCTGTTATGTTCGAAGATGCTTAATATTTTTTTCAATGTATGGGCGAGTATTGGAGAGTATAGGAGAGGAAACGCTAAGCACCATTATCCATAGCCCATGCGGAGGGTGTGTTAAGTTGATATTTCACCAAACCTAGCTGGAAACGTGGATTAACATATGAAAGAATTCTCATGTCTGTAAGTAGCCTGTAATTATAACCTAAGCTATGTTTGGAGATGCTTTAAAATAATATCTTTTAAATGTATGGAAGAGTATAGGAGAGAAAACGTTAAGCACCTTTTTGTATAGCTCATAGGGGAGGACTTGTGTCAACCTGATAATTTTACCAGTCCTAGCTGGGGATGTACACTAATTTACAATTCCCCTCTTAGTATGTGGCCTTTAATCTTAGCTACATTTGGAGAGGTGATCGATACTTTTGAATGTCTGGGATGAAAGGAGTGAGGGAGGGGGGGAGCATGTTAAGCTGATAGTTTAGTGATGGCACTTTGTGAGATAAACCCTATTCCTAGATATCGATGGTACGTCACATCTTCCAGGTATCCATCGCATCTTGTAGTGAACACAAGTTGAATATGTTAAGAAACAGTGATCCTTAAAAGAATGATTCAACATAATATTATACAGAAAACATTTTATGGGGGTAACAGAAGCGGTTAGGTTTATAGGGTTAAAACCCATATATGCATAGTATGATTAATATACTATTTGTAACATTGTCAATATATATAATAGTTAGTACATATATTACCTGTTCATATGTAATATTACATGGCTGCACGTTTTACCATCATCAGTGCAATAATGATTATATACTTGGGGAAATACATATTATGCAACATGACACAAATTAGGCACAAGGGATTATTACATAACGTGCACACTAATAAAAGCTAACAAAACAAGCAAGCAGTATAATGTTACAATAGAATCACATGCGGATATGGATACGTTCAAGCCAAATTTGGAATACAGTTAACAATGTTCAAAGTAATTCCACAACAATTTCATAGCATGTTTTAATCATCATTTTGTATGTTCTCCCTCAAAACCTTCATCCCCAGCTGGTTCGTCTTCTTTGGCTGGTTCCTCTTCCTTGACTGGTTCCTCTTCCTTGACTGGTTCTTCTTCCTTGGCTGGTTCCTCTTCCTTGACTGGTTCGTCTTCTTTGGCTAGTTCCTCTTCTTCGGCTGGCTCCTTGTCCTTGGCTGGTTCTTCTCCTGTGAGAGGTTCTTCTGTCTTGTCCTCTAATTGGGCTGATGGCTCTCTTGTTTCATATATCCTGTCAATCCAATCTCCTACAATTGTCAAAAATCGCTCCCTCTCAAGGTCATTCAGTCCTTCATGATATCCTCCTTCAAAGATTTCAAGGGTCTTATCTGAGCTACTGACCGAGTCATAGCCAAAGTGGGAAGACCTAACATTGACCAGCTGATCAGCATTGCCATGAAGAAACAGAATAGGCAGTGTGATCTCACTGAGTCGACTTTGTAAAGTATCGTAGGCAGCCAAAAAAGCAGCACCCCAACCTGCCTTCAATTTACCCTTGTGGATCAAAGGATCCTCTCTGTACTTCTCAATCTGAAATGAGCAGAATCAGAAAAAGAAAAATACCTCAATCTACTCAAATGGTGAGACAAACCAGCGACAAATATGACATGATATTTGCCACAAACATAGAATAAGAATACACTGGTGAAAACAGCGTTGGTCAACACAGCTGCAGGTAGGCATGTTGTATGAATGTACGTATGTATGTATGTACGTATAAAGACACAGCATGCAAACTGAGACACACACCTCCTCTGGGATACGGCTAATGCCTTCGATGTTGAGTTCCTTAATCCCCAGACCAGGGAAAACTGCTGCTATTACTTTAACAGCCAATTTCTGCAGAGATTGGAAAAACATGTGGTACACACGCATGCACCAGGCTGATGGTGCATGGCAGTTCACTGGAGTGAGCGTGAGAACAAACATACCAAAAAGAAGCCAGCACTTTCAGGATCAGCCACTAGAGAAGGTGCACTCAGCACAACACCTTTGAACAGATCTGCTCTCATGATTACTGTTAGTGCAGCAATGGTACCTCCCTGCATGCATGTGGGAGAAGATATGTATATGCACTGTAATTGGATCACACATATACAAACATACATGCCCGTCCACACACACACACACACACAGACACACACACACACACACACACACACACACACACACACACACACACACACACACACACACACACATGCATGCACACACACACACACACACACACACACACACACACACACACACACACACACACACATGCATGCAAACACACACACACACACACACACACACACACACACACACACACACACACACACACACATGCACACACACACACACACACACACACACACACACACACACACACATGCACACACACACACACACACACACACACACACACACATGCATGCACACACACACACACACACACACACACACACACACACACACACACACACACACACACACATGCATGCACACACACACACACACACACACACACACACACACACACACACACATGCATGCATGCACACACACACACACACACACACACACACACACACACACACACACACACACACACACACACACAAACACACATACACGAACCATACCATACACCAATCACTGTCCCACAATAACAAACCGTCACTCACCATAGAATGCCCAAACAGAAACACAGGTAGCTCGGGATGCTTTGCCTTGATTCCCTCCACATGCTGGATCACATCTCTTGCATAAGTCTCAAAAGAGTCGATCAAAATACGTTCACCTCCACTATGCCCGTGGCCAACTGGAATATGAAAGGGAGAAGCATTACATAAAATTTCATCTAAGAACACGTCACATTATATCAGAGATACAAGACACACTAAACTGACCGTGGTCGTGAGCGGCTACACAAAACCCACGAGCATTCAGAGAATCGGCCAGTATTTTGTATCTTCCACTGTATTCCCCCACGCCATGGGAAACGAAGACTATACCTCTAATAGAACAAAATAAAAACTCATGTTTGTCTAAAAGGGTAGCATTTGCATACACATTACGACACTAATAACAATTCCTAAGCACTGGACAGCTTCATCTAAAGGAATTACTTTGGGGAAACATTTGGAGGCCAGTGGTAAGTATGGAGATTATGTCCAGAAACTGAAGTCAACTCGTCCATGTCAAGTCGGCCACAGGGTGCAGAAAAAAAAACTAATTTTCCTTTTCCTGTATTAATACTCCAGATTGGACTATGAATAGCTAGATATAATAGAAGCACAGTCACGCCGTCAATTAGTCTAAATTAAACTATGAACCATGCAGCGTGGTATTGCGCATGCTCAGTAGGGTTATTTCGGCTACACCATTTGGCGCATTCAGGTGCCCTGCCCACAAAACCAAACAATTGCTAGGACTCATCTATTCAACAATCGAATCTGACCTGGAATGGCCCAGTTGAGTAATTACGAAAAGGAAAGACTGCTTAGAATCAAGGAAAACAATGAAATGGTTTGTTGTTTCGCTACCGTCTCCATACATTTGATTTAATGCGGTTTCTTGCTATGCGGCTCACAGCTCAAAAAGATATTTGATGTTTCGAAAACAAACGTCAATGGAGATAGCTTAGAAGCGAAGGTACGTGTTAGGTGCGGTACGCTTTTTGCTGATGTGTACACTATTGTTCTGCTTGTGTGAAATGGATTTGCCATCACACAAACTATGACCAATCTATTAACAGTCGACACTTATGGCATAAAGTGTTGTTCAACTGCTTCGTCCATTATGCTTGTATGTATGTGTGCCTTGATAGAAAACACCAGAGAAAAAGGATCTGTCCAGCACTGTACCAGCATGTCGCAAATTGGTGATTGACTCCAAATATTCAAGAACACCAAGAAGGAATCCTGCACGAAATGGACGTCCTAAATTTCTGGATAGTTCTTTTCGCAGACCTGTGACTAGGTCAATGAGTAGGAAGGGCGAACAGAAGCTGGACAGAGGGCTCAAGGATGAAGAGGATATCCGAAGAATTGCCTATCGACAAGTGAGCTAACCATTAATTTCCACAATGCACTCCTCTTCACAAATAAAGTACTATCCAGTTGGCACAGTGTTAATATGGGGTATTGTATGACGATTATCAGTACTCTGTTTGTTGTGTGGCTCATATAGAGGTTAACCACCACTATGTACATAGTTGTACCTACGTATGTAGCAGTAGTTTGTTAGTTTACATATGCTCTCCAAGCAGACAACTCAGGATTTGTGTGGGTTCCTCAGATACTTTACTGCCTTTGGGTTGAAACCAGAACTACAAGAAAATTCATTGAGTTATATACTTACTCAGATCACTTTCACATACATTTTCTTTGGTTGTCATTTTGATTTGTGTGAAGCTATCATGTCTGTTTTCTTCTGACAGAGAAGAGTGATTTATGATGACGAGCCTGTTGCTGTTGAAATTGACAAGACAAAGGGTTTCATGAATCCGGTCAGTCTGAGACTGGATACGATTGCTGAAAAATCATCTGATAAGATATATGATAGAGTTAGGGTGAGTTGTGTGTGTGTTTGCATGCGTGCATGCATGGACTTGTGTAGAAGATTCATATATAAAGTATGCTCATGTATGTGTACGTATATGTGGATGTGGATAGTAGACATGTACGTTCTCGCGTGTGTACAAGCATCACTCCCCTGATCCCTGCCCACTGCTATCCAGGGTACAACATGTCATCAGTGTAGG
The DNA here is from genome assembly GCA_964020155.1 of Chondrilla cf. caribensis. Classification (NCBI taxonomy): domain Eukaryota; kingdom Metazoa; phylum Porifera; class Demospongiae; order Chondrillida; family Chondrillidae; genus Chondrilla; species Chondrilla cf. caribensis. The sequence continues at coordinate 4,627,885 of OZ026563.1, read as the reverse complement.
CAAAAGACCATTGACCTCAAAACTGTTTGTCATAATAAGAACTGTTGTGGAACTCGAGGACAGGTGCAGTGATTGCAAATACGTATCACAACTTTCTGTATTTATGTGGATTTCTTTCTTTCTAGTTTTGTGGACCTTGCTTAAAGAACCGTTATGGTGAAGAAGTGAAAGATGCATTATTCAATGATACTTGGGTGTGTCCACCCTGTAGGGGGATTTGTAATTGCAGTTTCTGTATGCCAAAGAAGGGGAAGCCCCCAACAGGGATAATGATCCATTTGGCACGTGGAGCAGGTTATGAAAATGTGAAGGAATATCTTGACAAGTGAGTGTTTGAATGAAAGTCAACAAAATCGATCGGAATTATCCTTGTTTTGTTGTTTACCAGGACCCCTACTTGGTTTTCTGATGAAGACGAGTGTTAGATTGTATAGTTGTCTTTAGTAGAACTTTCTATTGTCTACGTATTTGTTTATATGATAGTCTGTGTAGTTGATGGATTGTTTGGCATCAGGAGAACAACAAAAACGTATTATAATTATTACTATATATTAGTTTTGTTTGAGTCATATAACCGGCAGATACCACGCAAGCAATACAGCTCACCAGTATTTCAAGTGCTAGTTGGCAGAGTCATCATTAGAGATTAGAGTATCATCATGGAAAAATGGCTGCCAACGTTGGCGACATTCTCGTATGTAGACTAATTTCAAGTATTTCATAGGAATGGAATAAATTGTATAAGTTTCTTCTTCACCACAAAGCCTATAGCACACCTGGGCGGGTGTGCAATCATCAGAATTTATTTCAATATAGGTTTGATATGGGCACTGGGCAGCCTGTGGTGACTATTGACAATATATGAAAATACCTGACCAGTCACTAAGAGGTCTATAACACCTCCATATTGGAATGTACAATATGTATAATAGTATAGTATTATTATGTGTTATCATATGGACACTGGGGAGCTTTGTGACCGTTGACAAAACACATATTGTTGGTTGCCAATAGGTCCAGAACACCACCAGGAGGATGTGAACGCATCAGAAGTTGTGCTCTGATCCATCACAACGAATATTACATGACATATTGAGTACAATATAAATATTCGATATAAATTTCAAGAAATTTCAAGAATTTGTGAGGTTCTGAACTGTGTTCACAACCTAATAAAGAGTAATAAGATTCATAGGCTAGTGCACCAATAAAATGGCGTCTGCTTCTCGATAATGATAGTGCATCTACACCTTTAGCTATATTGTAGCCAATGGTTCCTTTAATTTTCGTTTAGTCCGGTGATAAGCTCGGAAATGTCCAAGAGAAGCTATAGACGTCGTCAGGTATCAGATTCAGACGGCGAAGAAGACACAAACAGGCGAGAAAATGATCCAGAAAGCCAAGTGTACGTTATACCATAGATCTTCCATGGTTCTACCCGCGATATCTACAGCGCTATCTCACTGATATGTTGCTATATATAATATTTTGCCCCTTCTTTTTCTATTTTGTCTTTGTTCATCAACCCACCATAATATGCTAGTAAGAAATTGAAAGAAACAAAGGAGATTCAGAAGTTTAGAAAGCGTCCAGCTGGCGTCAGGTACAAACCAAGCGCATGTCATTGGGTTTGTTGTTCGAGGATGTAAGTGCTCATACGTTGCCCTCTCAGTGCAGCCAAGTTAGCCCTAGGGCAAAAGATAACATCGGAGGAAGAAAAACTCCCGGTATGTACTTTAATACTCTTAATGTACTTGAGATAAACTACAGAATATTAATGTGATTTGGATGTGCTAGGTGGATCCCTTCAAGCTGAAAACAGGTGGAGGACTCGTTTCATTACAGGATCTTGCTTCGACCGGTTCTACTGGAAAGTTAGTGTGTTCCCTAACTTGAGCCCATGAGACCAAACAGCTACTGGTTACTGTGGTTGGCTGCTGACTTTAGATGGTGGACTACTGTGTGTTGAAAACTTTCTCTAATTTTAGTAATCTAATTTTCCCTAACCCTAGCTAACCCCAACCCTTTCCGCCCACCACTGTCTTATTCATGTTCTGCCTGTGAGTGGTTTTGTTGTGTGTCTCTTGCAGATTAGATGAAGAAGAAGATGAAGTAATGAAGAGACTGAGCAGTACTTTTTCTGCTGAAACAAACAGAAGAGAGGAAGATGACAGAATGTATGTGTTGTGTGTATGTACATTGCATTTGTGCGAAGTACATACAAATGCACTTGATAACTGTGTGTGTGTGTGTGTGTGTGTGTGTGTGTGTGTGTGTGTGTGTGTGTGTGCTATGTCTTTATATTGTATGATTCTATAGGTTGAAGTACATTGAGGAAGAGATGAGAAAGAGAAAGAAGTCAGTTGATGAGAATGAGAAGAGATTATCAGCTTATGAAGAAAAGATCAAGTCATTGTATGAAGTCCCTGATCATCTCAAAGTGGAAGGAACAAGAAAAACAGAGGAAATGCTCTCAAATCAGATGTTGTCTGGTATTCCGGAAGTCAACCTTGGTCTGGAGTATGTTCTTTAGTCAAATCTTATACAATATGTGTGAATATGTGCAACTATAATGATTTATAGGGCAAAGTTCCAGAATATAGAGGAAACGTTAGAAGCTAGAGAAAAAATGATAAAGGAACACAGTACACGGTAGTGTGCCTCTGTGTGTGTGTGTGTTAGTACATACTGTATCAATATTTCGATATTCTACGTTCAATGCAGGAAAGAGGAGAATACATCATTTGCTGTCACCAATTATGCTGCTGACTATACTCATCACAGCTTAAGATGTGAGTGATATTTTGTGAACATAGGGATATGCTATCAAGTGTACACGTAACTCTGTGAATTCCAAGTATTTTGAGTGTGTTTGAAGGGTACATTTTCTTAATAATAGTTTTTAGAGATGGAGAAAGTGTCCCAAAGCAGAAAGAGCCCCCTAAACCTGAAGAACCCACTTATATCCCAGTGGTAGGAGAGGCAGAACCAGAGATGAAATATGTTGGACCCAAAGACGGCGCAAAGAAAAAGACTAACCAAGCTAATAATGCTACGGACGATTTCCATTTTGAAAAATATAGGAAGAAACTCAGAATGTAAACTATACAATATGTTCGTTTGTTTCCGTTACTTTGCATTGCACTTCCGTTTTAGTTGATATAAAAATGGCGGCTGAGGAGAAACGCAAAGACGTGGATGAACTCGCATTGGAAGAGCGCCTTAACGAGAATTCTGCATACTTCTCTAAAATGCTTAACCTCATTCCGGCGAAATATTACTTCGTAGAAGAGGCTGATCCGGTTCCGAAGAACGGCAAATACATGAAAAACAAAAGAGGAAAAACTCCCAAGCAAGAAGTGAAAGAGGCCAGCAAGAAAGCTAAAAGGTTAAAATTGAATCCTAATGCGTATAAAACTATTGAAGACATTCAAAAGGAGAAGGAAGCAGAAGAAGAAATGGAACAAGCAAAATTCTTGTCAGATGCTAGCAAGTCTGGTACCTCTGTGAGACCAGTTCAGATATCAAGTGTGAAAAGTACCACTTTAGAAGATTTGAGGGAAAGGGTCCAAAAAAAGATAACGGAGTTCAAAACCAAACGTGGAACCAGAAAACAGCATGTGAGAGGAACTTCCAATCATAAGGGACGAAAGAAGTGCAGGGAGAAAGGAAACCACTTGGTGAGAGCTGAACAGAATGTTACTAACGGAGCTACCAATCAGTCTCCTCAAAAACCGTCAGTTACAGATGAAAATGGCCGAATTGTTTTCAGCAAGTTTGATTTTATCAATCCAGGAGAACAAAGAATTGCGAAACGGTCAAAGAAGGACTTGCAGAAGATGTTAGCTAAAGCAGAACGTGAAAAAATGAAACTGGAACAGTTGAGTGAAACTGATAAATTGAGAAAAGAAGAACAAATGTCTTGGAAGAAGGCTCTCAGCAAAGTGAAAGGCGAAAAGCAGCAAGATGATCCTACTTTGATCAAAAAGACAATCAAGAGGAAAGAGAAACAGAAGAAAAAGAGCCACAGAGAGTGGAAAACAAGAATGGACCAAGTGGAGCAGCAAAAACAGAGAAGACAGGAGGTCAGAGCCAAGCACATCAAGGAACGTATTGAGAGGAAGAAGAACAAGAAGAAAGCAAAACGAAAACCAGGGTTTTAAGTTCCTATATCGAATTTATAATGTTATGTTTAAATGTTACAGGGAATAATTAATAAAAAACTTTATTTATTGTGATGATAGGATATGACGACTATTGTCATGGTTATTAATATAGAAGAACATACACATACATACACAACATTGTGAAATGAATCGAAATTGCCATGGTTAAAATAATAACACGTAAAATGCCATAAATACACAAGATAACGAGACAAAAATATGCAGTCTTGTCCCAAGTACAGAGGCTTTGTGAAGCGCTCCAAACGGTCCTTTCTTTTCCGATAAGAAGAACTCCTTCAATTTTGGCACTTGTCTAATGTAAGCACACGTACAAATAGTAAGTAGTACCAATACGACCAGTCCATCGAAGTGGAAAGCGTTTGTCATGGTTGCTGTTGGTTGTTCTTCGAACAACGATACTGTATAAGGGAATTACCCGTCTAAGATTGTATAATAAACTTCCGGTAGGAATTAAAATGGCCGATCAGGTATGCGAAATATTTTTCTTGGTTATTTTTCTGTTGTGTGAGTTTCTTTTTTCTCTAGAGCGACGACGAAAACGAGAAGGAAATCAAGGTGGATAAGTGGGACACTTCAGGTGTAAGGAATGCTATTGAAGATGCTACTAAAAAGGTTTCTGCAGTGCATAATGGGATAACCTACACTTATGATGAGAATGTAATATATGATTGATTGGGTATCATGCCATTGTGTCATTTGGAGGTGAACGAGTGTGATAGCGTTTGGGTGCAATGTACAATCGCACATGAATGTTCAGACTTGGTGAATAATCTGTATCTCTGTAACTATAACACCCAAATGGTGTTGCTGTAGCTGGTGATGAGGGACCATGAAATGTCCTGGATAGGAATTTGGTGTTTATGGTGAACTGTCTGAAGAGTAACTGTGGCATTAAGCAAAAGCAGTACTGAACAGTGTGTGTTGGTACTGTAAGTGTTTTGTACATGTATTTACTTCAAACACCATTTTTTTAATTTCTTTGTAGTTTTTCAACGAGCAGGACGAATTTACAGAGGATTTCAAACTCTTTGACATGAAGCTAGCCCTGTGTACTATTGCGTGTATTTTTTCAGGCTTTGCTCTGGTGTACGACTACTTCATTGCTCCATTTCCAAAGTCTGCTACTGTGTTAATGATCTGCTCAATCAGGTTCGTGGTTGAAGCCATCCTTTATATTCAAACTTTGATGTTTTTCATCAATGCAACATACATCAACTAGAACTTTAGTATTGAGCCAACACGTATTTTAGTGTTGAAAAGTTGCTAGTATTTATGTGTTATCTGGAAGAGTTACTCCATCCTGATACACCAGTGGTATTGGTTGTAGAGAGTGTTTAGGACAGTATTGTAGGAGAAGTAGTACCACTTTAGAACTATTTTAGAGAGAGAGAGTGGGGGGGGGGGGGAGAGGGAGAGAGAGAGAGTGGGAGGGAGGGAGGGGAGAAACATGGTAACTAGGCTTTGTCTGGTACACTTTTCACTTTAGGAAATGTTTGGTCACCACTAATTTGTTTGCACCTATGAACCATCTACAATGATACCACAGATATTGTCACTGTCAAGGTTCTGTTATTACCTTTTGCAGTTATTTTATAATGATGGGTGTGCAGACACTCTTTTCTATGTTTTTGGAAAAGAACTGTTTCTTTAGAGCCAAGGAGAGAAGAGAAGGCGGAATTGTAAGTGTTTCGCTGTAACTATGACATCTATCATCAAAGCAGTGGCAGTAATGGCAGTGCATATTGGGTGCTGAATTGGCAGTGCATATTGGGTATGCTGAATTGGCAGTGTAGATACCCTCTAACAGGAGTTGAGCAGTGAACCTTGTTGTCACATGAGCTGAACTGGGGGAAGCCTTTTGGTTGTTCTTTGTTCCAGTTATGCAAGGCTTCTGGTATGGTGTGTGGTTAGCCATACATGGTTTCCATGGTTATCTGCTACATCCTCTGTAAATGGCTTCTTGATTCAACAGACATTATCATCCATTGTCTTCAAAATGGTTCTATGTAGTATTGCAGTGAACAAATGTAGCTAGTTAATGTATATGGGCACAGTGTACATAAATGTTATGCTGAATTATTGTATTTCTAACAGGGAACACCAAGTATGTGGAGAGTGGAATCTAAATTCCCTAAGTACACTGATATGTTTGTTCTGGTCTTTATACGCGAGGACAGTCAAACAGGACTGAGAACAGAGGAAACTTTGAAAAAGTGTGTGTGTGTGTGTGTGTGTGTGTGTGTGTGTGTGTGTGTGTGTGTGTGTGTGTGTGTGTGTGTGTGTGTGTGTTGGGTGTGGGCGTGTGTGTGTGTGTGTGTGTGTGTGTGTGTGTGTGTGTGTGTGTGTGTGTGTGTGTTGGGTGTGTGTGTGTTGTGTGTGTGTGTGTGTGTGTGTGTGTGTGTGTGTGTGTGTATGTGTGTGTGTGTGTTGGGTGTGGGCGTGGGTGTGTGTATACTGTGTAGTGTAGTGTACACATACACACACAACCAATCCAGCCAAGGAGTTGTTTACTGATTGTAACACATGTTCTAAGGTGCTACAATCACACAAGCTGACCACAGTGAATTACAGATAGTGTACACAACTACAAGATAGTGACCATATTCACCCCAGTGGTCTTGTAGCTTACATCTTACATCTTGTATGTAGGTATGATTTCACTCATACTCCCCACACAACCAGTGACACATGTAATCTGGGTTAATGATGACCAATTTCTCCTGCTGTTGAACAAAACACTAAAACTTACTCTACACTTGGAGTGTATTGTTTGTTGTCAATAAGCATGTCAAACAGTTATTGCATGCCTTTGAATCTAGTTTTATGTCACTGTGTGTGCTGTGATGTCCTCTTATGTTTAGGTCAATTTCAAATTGGATAACTGAGAAAGGTGTCCTTGTAACGGAGAGGCTTTATGAGGACCTTGCCATGATGCAGAAGAACGTCAAGACAAAGAAGACAACTTAGGAAACATTAGCAAGATGTGGAAAACTTGTCGGGGTCAGATCAATCACTTTCAGTATTACCAATAATTTAATCTTCATAATACGTGTCGACAGCTATATAAATTGCGCAATATAAAACGAACATAAAATGGCGGATTTGGGATTTTTCGCTTGTCCCGATACGAGTTCTGATTCTGAGGAGGAGGAGGAACAGCCTACGTCGCATGAACACGAAAACAAGGAGGAAAATAAAAAGCCACAATCAGTCAAAGACGACATAAACAAGCTGCCATCTCCTGATACACTGTTTGCTACAGTTGGAAAACCGGATTTTTTAACCACTTCACAACACTTCGACTGGGATAGACACGTTAAAGTGTTCGAAAAAGACGATGACGAGCCTAATGCACATAGTTCGGGTCGATATGCTGCTATTGCTCCTCCTTCAGGGCTAAATCAAGACAGTGAAACCATTAGCCGTCCTCCAACCAAGTACTCCAAGGTTGAAGCGAGCGAAGTGGTGGACAGCATTGAAACTGGCTTTGGTATGAAGCGTCAAAGAGACAGAAAAGGCTCTGCTCGGGATCGTGACCACACAGACTACAGTCAACTTGATAGTGGAACAACTGCCAAGAGGAAGAAGGGTGAATGGTACAGAGAGAAGGAGAAGAGAAAGAGAGACATTGGACAGAGCTCCAGGGATAAGAGTTATGTTGAAGAGGAGAAACGAATACTCAGGCAGACTTACAGTGTTGACCAGCAACTTGCATGAGCATGAGATGTCCCAACCCACTGTAATTATTTTACTACAGAAAGCCCTATGTGATTGTCTGTATGTACTCACTGTGTTGATGTGGGACCGTCTGTACTTTTAACTTGGTTGGCTAGACTTGATTATGTAGTAGACAATAATATGGCCAAAACCACCAGACAACAACCTGATAACTCTACTATTTTGTGTGTGTGTGTGTGTGTGTGTGTGTGTGTGTGTGTGTGTGTGTGTGTGTGTGTCAGTCTCAATTTTTCATTTGTAGGTAGATACTCTACATGTTAGCTATGGTTGAAGGAGGCTTGTGGTTGTACATTGAGAGATAAATGATATATCGACACACATTGGTCATATTCTGTATGTTCCCTCAAATGGGGGTATTAATGGACTGTGGAGATCGTAGTCCAATCATTGTGTGGTTTCTGGTACTAAATGGTTGTGCCTAGGACCAGCTATCCATGTCAAAAACACAAACCCAGAACCTCAAGGTTGTGGGATCATCCAGATCACTTGGATCCACGTAGGTAGGTAGTTGTGCAGGAATTTCAAAGATTTGATCAATCTTATCATATTTGCTAGTTTTTGATAATCTTGGTATTCGTTACATTGTATCTGTCACTAGGAAGGCGACACCTGACATGAAGTGTTTGCCATTGTCTGGTTTCCACCAAATACCAATCCCAAGTTCGGTCTCCAAGCGCGCTGCCGTATATAAACGGCGCCATTTCCGCTGCATCGCATACTTGTTCGAGCCCACGTCGCGAAGGTTCAACCAAGTGTACTCAACGATTTTACTTCGAAAAGTCTCCTATCTTCGAAATTCAGAGGAAAAATGAGAGAGTGTATTTCCATCCACGTTGGACAAGCTGGGTGCCAAATCGGGAACGCCTGTTGGGAGCTATACTGCCTGGAGCACGGGATAACGCCGGACGGGATGATGCCTTCCGACAAGACCATTGGATACGGAGATGACTCCTTCAATACCTTCTTCAGCGAAACTCAGGCGGGAAAACACGTCCCCAGATGCGTCTTTGTCGACTTGGAGCCAAATGTGATCGACGAGATACGTACGGGAACGTACCGTCAGCTGTTCCACCCAGAGCAACTGGTAACGGGAAAAGAGGACGCGGCCAACAACTACGCTCGCGGTCACTACACCGTGGGGAAAGAGAAAATCGAGGAAGTTGTCGAAAGAGTTAGAAAATTGGTCGATCAATGCTCTGGCCTTCAAGGATTCCTCGTGTTCCATTCGTTCGGTGGAGGAACTGGTTCTGGATTCACTTCTCTCCTGATGGAGAGACTCTCTGTGGACTACGGGAAGAAGTCCAAGCTGGAGTTTGCCATCTATCCAGCTCCTCAAGTCTCCACAGCTGTGGTGGAGCCGTACAATTCAATTCTTACCACCCACACCACTCTGGAACACACTGACTGTGCCTTCATGGTGGACAACGAGGCTATCTTTGATATTTGTAAGAAGAATCTCGCCATCCAAAGACCATCATACGTCAACTTGAATCGTCTCATCAGCCAAATTGTCTCCTCCATCACTGCCTCTCTGCGTTTTGAAGGATCCCTCAATGTTGACCTGACAGAGTTCCAAACCAACTTGGTTCCTTATCCCAGGATCCATTTCCCTCTGGTCACATATTCACCCATTGCTTCAGATGAGAAGGCTAGTCACGAGCAGTTCACAGTAGCTGACATCACCAATGCCTGCTTTGAGCCTGATAACCAGATGGTGAAGTGTGACCCTCGCCAGGGTAAGTACATGGCCTGCTGTCTGCTGTATCGTGGAGATGTGGTCCCTAAAGATGTCAACACAGCTATTGCCAGCATCAAATCTAAGCGTACCATCCAGTTTGTGGACTGGTGTCCCACTGGTTTCAAGGTCGGAATCAACTATCAAAAACCAGCCGTCGTTCCTGGAGGTGATCTGGCCCAAGTAGAAAGAGCTGTCTGCATGCTCTCCAACACAACTGCCATTGCCGAAGCTTGGGCCCGCCTGGACCACAAGTTCGATCTGATGTATGCCAAGAGAGCCTTTGTGCACTGGTATGTGGGCGAAGGAATGGAAGAAGGAGAGTTCCAAGAGGCTCGTGAAGATCTAGCAGCATTGGAGAGGGATTATGAAGAAGTTGGAGCTGATTCAAATGATGATGAAGAAGAGGAGGAAGGCGACGAGTATTAATTTGTGCTTTTGTAGTCATTAGGATTCAATAGGCTCAGTTTGTATTTTTTCTAATCTGAATTCATAACTCAGGCCCTATTATGTATTCATTCAATACAATGCATTCAATATAGTATACATTCATGTCAACTGGCGCTACTTTCGCTTTTGTCAAGGAAAAGTTGCGGTTAACGCTGTCACGGATGTATGCCGCGCACACGTGACGTCACGTGCACTCCCTACCTAGTATTATACCATACACAGCGTACATAAACCGTGTTTTGTATCCTTTAATTTATTATTTACTCGATCTCGTCACGCCGTTGAGTAAGTAAGTTTGTACGAAGTAGTGCAAGATGAGAGAGTGTATTTCCATCCACGTTGGACAAGCTGGGTGCCAAATCGGGAACGCCTGTTGGGAGCTGTACTGCCTGGAGCACGGGATAACGCCGGACGGGATGATGCCTTCCGACAAGACCGTTGGATACGGAGATGACTCCTTCAATACCTTCTTCAGCGAAACTCAGGCGGGAAAACACGTCCCCAGATGCGTCTTTGTCGACTTGGAGCCAAATGTGATCGACGAGATACGTACGGGAACGTACAGACAGCTGTTCCACCCAGAGCAACTGGTAACGGGAAACGAAGACGCGGCCAACAACTACGCTCGCGGTCACTACACCGTGGGGAAAGAGAAAATTGATGAAGTCCTGGACTGTATTCGAAAGCTTGTCGATAGGTGCTCTGGCCTTCAAGGATTCCTCGTGTTCCATTCGTTCGGTGGAGGAACTGGTTCTGGATTCACTTCTCTCCTGATGGAGAGACTCTCTGTGGACTACGGGAAGAAGTCCAAGCTGGAGTTTGCCATCTATCCAGCTCCTCAGATGTCAACAGCTGTGGTGGAGCCGTACAATGCCATCCTCACTACCCACACCACTCTGGAACACAGTGACTGTGCCTTCATGATGGACAATGAGGCTATCTTTGATATCTGTAATAGGAACTTGAGTATCGAACGCCCCAGCTACACCAACTTGAACCGTCTTATCTGTCAAATTGTCTCCTCCATCACTGCCTCTCTGCGTTTTGAAGGATCCCTCAATGTTGATCTGACAGAGTTCCAAACCAACTTGGTCCCTTATCCCAGAATCCATTTCCCTCTGGTCACATACGCCCCCATCATTTCGTCTCAGAAAGCCCAACATGAGCAGTTCACAGTAGCTGACATCACCAATGCCTGCTTTGAGCCTCATAACCAGATGGTGAAGTGTGACCCTCGCCATGGCAAGTACATGGCCTGCTGTCTGCTGTATCGTGGAGATGTGGTCCCTAAAGATGTCAACACAGCCATCTCCAACATCAAGACGAAGAAGTCAATCCAGTTTGTGGACTGGTGTCCCACTGGTTTCAAAGTCGGTGTAAACAACAAGGTTCCTTCCGTTGTCCCAGGAGGAGATCTAGCACCAGTCCCCAGGGCTGTCTGCATGCTCTCCAACACAACTGCCATTGCCGAAGCTTGGGCCCGCCTGGACCACAAGTTCGATCTGATGTATGCCAAAAGAGCCTTTGTGCACTGGTATGTGGGTGAAGGAATGGAAGAAGGAGAGTTCCAAGAGGCTCGTGAAGACATGGCAGCTTTGGAGAAGGATTACGAAGAAGTTGGAGCTGAGAGCCAAGAGGAAGATCTTGAAGATGAATATTGAACGTTTTATAATAATATGCAATTGTTCTTGTGAGTGGTAGATAGTATATACTAGCTCTAGTTTTGTAAGGTTTGTAAAGTTCACTTATTTAAGTCAAATGATCACTTCAAGTATGTTTGATGTAAAAACTCAACCACCGTGGAATAAAACTCGCTTATTCTTTCCTTAATTATTCATAAGTTTGCTGTTATGTAGTGTAAACCATTCATTATTTTGCTGTGTGGACCTAGTGGGGGAGTTCATTGCGTTGTTGGGTTCATTAGGTCCAGGATATGTAGAATACAATCCCTTTGGTCAATGCTCCTAGATGGCCTCCACTGATCACATTAGTATGTTATGGTCTGCTCAATGGGTATCTTCAAAGTCTTAATGTATTTTGGCTCCCAAGAAGCTTTTGTAGGGTTTCCCTTCCTATTGATATCAGCTGTTGTGGCTGTGTAGCTGTAGGTACATGCGTGGGCTTGTGGTTGTGTGAGTACATTTCCATGGTAACTGGGATGTTGTGTTCTGTACAACAGACTTTTCCATTGCATGAAAGTGTGAACTGTACATCTGTATACCGTATGCATGTGTCAGCCATTGAAACAGAAAATGACTACAAGTTCTACTATTTTCCCTTTCACAATTTTGTAGTTGAAAATGAAATTGGAATGGTGTCTTACTTCACTAGGTGCACAGTGATTGGACAATAACAAGCTAATTCCTGTTTGAATGTCGTCTCAGTGAGCTTTTATTGATGACTACATATTATGTATCAATGTAAATTATAAGTAGTCAATGTAATAGAATAATTAATACATTAATTTTTGTTATTATAATTTTGATTATGTAAAGACTATCCCATAATGTACATAGTCGTGGTACAACTACAATTAACAGACAATATGGCTGAAGAGAGATCAAGCACACACACACACTCATGGGCAGTTAGGAGTGTGTACATTATGGTAACTGATGTTTTGGAGGAGGACACCTTATCTACAAGATGCTACATTGCTATAAATAGTTTCTAAGGTGGTAGATGCATACTAAACTAATTGCCTACAGAAATACTAAAGGTGCTCTCCAGGAAAACTCAGTATTCTTGATCATTATCATCTTCTTCGATTACATCGATTCCAACTTCTTCGTAATCTTTCTCCAAAGCTGCCATGTCTTCACGAGCCTCTTGGAACTCTCCTTCTTCCATTCCTTCACCCACATACCAGTGCACAAAGGCTCTCTTGGCATACATCAGATCGAACTTGTGGCTGAGCCTCGTCCATGCTTCAGCGATGGCAGTGGTGTTGGACAGTGCACACACGGAGCGGGGTACAGGAGCAAGGTCTCCCCCAGGAACAACAGCGGGCTTCTGACAGTTAATGCCAACCTTGAAACCAGTGGGACACCAGTCCACAAACTGGATTGAACGCTTGGACTTGATGGTTGTAATAGCTGTGTTGACATCTTTAGGGACCACATCTCCACGATACAGCAGACAACAGGCCATGTACTTACCCTGGCGAGGGTCACACTTCACCATCTGGTGGGTGTGTTCGAAGCAGGCATTGGTGATGTCAGGAACGGTGAACTGTTCATGAGTGGCTTTCTCAGCTGAAATGATGGGAGCGTATGTGACCAGCGGGAAATGGATTCTTGGATAAGGGACCAAATTGGTCTGGAACTCTGTCAGATCAACATTGAGAGAGCCTTCAAAACGCAGAGAGGCAGTGATGGAGGAGACAACATGGCAGATGAGACGATTCAAGTTGGTGTAGCTGGGACGTTCAATGTTGAGATTCTTGCGGCTAATGTCATAAATGGCCTCATTGTCCACCATAAAAGAGCAGTCCGAGTGCTCCAGTGTGGTGTGGGTGGTGAGAATGGCATTGTACGGCTCCACCACAGCTGTGGAGACTTGAGGAGCTGGATAGATGGCAAACTCCAGCTTGGACTTCTTCCCGTAGTCCACAGAGAGTCTCTCCATCAGGAGAGAAGTGAATCCAGAACCAGTTCCTCCACCGAACGAATGGAACACGAGGAATCCTTGAAGGCCAGAGCATTGATCGACTAGCTTCCTTGTTTTGTCAAGCACGTCTTCAAGCAGATTCTTGCCAACCGTGTAGTGGCCACGGGCATAGTTGTTGGCAGCATCTTCTTTCCCACTAATGAGTTGTTCAGGATGAAACAGCTGTCTATAGGTTCCCGTGCGAATGCTGTCAATGACACTTGGCTCGAGGTCAACGAACAGACATCTGGGAACATGTTTACCGGCGTTGGTTTCCTTGAAGAACGTCGACACCGAACTTCCAGTGTCATAACCAGAGGGAAACATCCCATCAGGCATTATCCCGTGCTCAAGAAGGTACAGCTCCCAACAAGACTCCCCGATTTGACAGCCAGCCTGTCCAATGTGAATCGACACACACTCTCTCATTCTTACTCCTCTATTTTCACTTGCTTACAATAATCTCAAATAGCTTCAAACTGATTCCTCTTCTTGTGCTAGTAACGTGCTCGGAAGAGAACTCTTGTAGTACTGACTAGATGAAATATGACTGATCTAGTGGTATATATTTATACCAACAGTGACCACAATACCATCTGTCCCGATTTAATAACACAATGCTGCGTAATTGACTTAATTATGAGTTGATTGAGGTTGATTAAAATAATAAGTCGTGGTTTGCGAAGTAAAGAGATACTAATTCCTATGCTACATTGATGAGATGTAACATATGCATGAATGCATATGCGCATGTACACACTGTAGCTACACACGTTTTGAATACACATGAACACTGACTCTCAGTCAACCACCCTACTCAATCTACCCACTTGCTACCATGTAGCAAATTGTATCATGTACATTGGATGCATCATTGATACTGAATACAGTGGTATCTATGGATACAGGAAATATATATGCATAAACACACAAAAATGTTAAAATGTTAACAAGCGAAGAAAAAAACGGCAATTACACACAAATGCAAAACGCCAAGCTAACAAAATCAATGATATTTTGTAAATATACACAGAGAGAGCTTAAACATACACGCAAACACACACCAAACACTTTAACCACATGCGACTAGTACAGACTCAGGATACAATAAGAAACAGTAAACCATGCCGGTTGAATTTAATAACACGAACCAGTTCACTACGAGTAGCAAGGTAAGCTCTTTACGTACTCATCAAGTTTAGAAGCAAACAGCTCACTGCTTATCCATTCTTCGGAGTCCACGAATGGGTTCTTCACGATGTATTGTACATAAATACTGGCATAAATGTATCTGAGATACTCCTGGACGTTCCGTGGCGGGTTGCAGTCCGTGTTCATGATAATCGTCACTCCAGACGTACTCTCCATGAAGTGGAGATGGTAGGAGTTGGTTTTGTATCCAATAAACCTGTCCTTTGTCCCCGAGGGCGACATTCTGGACACGAACGACTTGATCGAGTAAATCATGCCATGCATCAGCTTGTATTCCTCCTGGACGGAAATTGACGGTTTCTTGGTTCTGTGCCAAGCTCGATAATAGATGCACGTCCCTTCCTTGCTGTACATGTAAATGTTGAATACAGTCATCTTCAAACAACCTGTGGAAAACAGGTGGTATGGAAGATCTATGATAGCACGAGAGGACGGTATGTACGCATACAAATACCCTTTGTGATACACGATCCCCTAATGGGGATAACCCTGCTATTAAATCCCTCCTAGCTTACCCACGTGGACTTTATACAGGGATATTGGGCTACTTCGGAAGAAAATCGTCCACCATCTGTAGACGGAGGCAAGAACCATGGTAGGTTTACTGCAACATCAAAAGAAGTAAATATTTATGAATAAAACTATATTTCTGTATCATAGATGTCTTGTATGTCTGAAGATTACCTTGATTGTGACCGGCCATCTCTGCTGTTGTTACTGTATGCTATATTTCTACTCTATATAGCCGTTTGTTAAAGTTGTCAAGAATAAGGCGTATTTTATGCGCTATCAAGTGAAATTCAGAAGACGAAGGGGTGAGTAAAAATTCGGCTGGATCCCATACCAGCTATACTGTCTTAGTCCGTCTTCTGCAACTGTTGTTCATGGGTGAAGGTTTGGTTTGTATAGTGTTGCAAATTAAAACGTTGATGGACCCATCGATTTAGCCTTCAAGTTACCTGGATGTTAGTTACAAACACAATATTCCTTTTAATTCCTAATAGGACTTATCATCCGTTTATCTCTATAATTATATCATTGTCTATTGGCTATTTTTTAAATATTTGTGAGATTGGAACGCTTACGAGTATTGTGCATTTTTAAGAATAGATCAGCACAAGATATACCGACATCTTTGTGTACATGGGTTGTAGTGACATGGCCACATACAGTGGTATAGGGTGCCTGGAAAAGTGTAGCTGTATTCCAGAGAGTGTACTCCGAACAATGCTAAAAGCATTGCTGTTCATCACACTAAGCCTCATTATCTGTCCTGTACAGAGGGGAAGACAGACTACTATGCTCGTAGACGCTTGATAGCTCAGGACAAGAACAAGTACAATACACCCAAGTATCGGCTAATCGTTCGCTTCACCAACACCGACATCATATGTCAAATTGCCTATGCCAAGATAGAAGGCGACATCATCATTGCAGCTGCTTATGCTCACGAGTTGCCAAGATATGGTGTCCCAGTTGGTCTCACTAACTATTCAGCTGCCTACTGCACAGGGCTCTTGCTGGCTAGAAGAGTGAGTGTCTTACGCTATTTTCATCTCTATCAGTACACTGTCGACATGGTACATGGACAGCCTGTGATCCTTGTGCAGAGTGTACGTGTGTACTATGTAGAATGTACTTTCCAATGTGGATAAGTTCAATGGAATTCTCTAGCCATAGAAATTTTATTACACCAAACGTTTTGGCAGCTGACTGCTGGCTGTATTTTATACTGCTTTTTTTCTGTCTGTTTGTTGGTGTTCACATGTTTTTTGCTTACATGAAATCACCCTTTGGTGTTAATGTACTTCTGTTGTAGCTTCTAACAAAGTTTGATCTAGCAGAGAAATATCCAGGCCAAGAGGAAGTCGATGGAGAGGATTACAATGTTGAAGATGCTATGGATGGTCCTGGGGCGTTCAAGGCCTACCTTGATGTGGGGCTGACGAGGACCACCACTGGGGCCAGAGTGTTTGCCGCAATGAAAGGAGCGATTGATGGAGGAATAGATATACCTCATAGGTGTGTGTGTGTGTGTGTGTGTGTGTGTGTGTGTGTGTGTGTGTGTGTGTGTGTGTGTGTGTGTCTGTGTCTGTGTCTGTGTGTGTGTGTGTGTGTGTATTATGTTTTTGTGAATAACTCCTTATAAATAACTGGGATGTGATCCCTATAGTGTTTTCATCTTCTCTCACCTGCAGCCCAACAAGATTTGTCGGTTATGATAGTGAGAAGGATGAACTGGATGCTGAGACATTACGGAAGTATATCTTTGGCGGTCATGTCGCCGACTACATGCGACTCCTTCAGGAGGAGGATGAGGACAAGTACAAGAGTCACTTTTCACGATTTATCAAAAATGGGATAACTGCTGATGGAGTGAGTGTGTGAGCTGCATGCCCCTTTATATGAAACACTTAATCTTTTGTTTTAATCTGCAGTTGGAAGATATGTACAAGAATGCACATGCGAAAATAAGAGAGAATCCAGTGGCTGTCAAGAAACCAAAGAATGAACCAAAAGAAAAGAAACGTTTCAACAGAATTAAAATGTCTCTGAAGCAAAGGAAGGCTCGAGTTGAACAGAGGAAGGCAGCGCACTTGCGTTCGCAGGAACAAGAAGATTGAATTGAATTAATAGAACTTTGCAGTTGTTGATTAATGTTTCGTGTTGAATGATTGGATTGTATAATCAAAATACAGTATACGGGTTGTGCGATATTGATTGAAAATGGCGTCCAGCTGTGATAGTGCCCTTTCTTTGGAAACTTCAGAAGGTCGGAGACAACGAGAAATACAGCCGCATCAAGATACAACTGCAGGGAGGTCCAATGAAGTTAAAAGTAAATTTAAAGGGAAAGGAAAGGTAATCAAGAAAAAGAATGTCAAGAAACACATCAAACAATTGGAGAAAAGGCTAAAAGCGCTACACAGCACGATCATGAAATTCCAGGAAAGCGAACTATCTCTCGACGAAATGGACGAGGAAGATTCCCCTTATGTCAAAACCGACTATATCATGCAAAAGTTTGTTAGAGATTGGGAAACTTTGTGCTCCCTCACCGGCACCTCTCCTCATATTCTTGTCGACACTTCCGACACACCTAAACCCTACGAAGGGACATCCTATGATGTTATCAACAAGAAGGTACAACGACTCGTAGACAGTGACGAGTTCCCTGACTTTCAGGACGTGGTCGACTTGATTGCTCACTGTAAAACAAAGTATGTTCTTCCCATCGGTGAAGAAGAAATAACTAGGCTAGCTAAAATCGTCTTTGCTGATGTTGGGAAGATGATCAAAAAACTAAGACGCTGTGACTTCCTCCATCATTTTGGTTGTCATCTAACAGATGCAGTTCGTATGGAAGAGGACCCTTCTCTGAAAGATCCTTCTCTTCAAAGCACTTTGCAAAAGAGCTCAGAAGATGCTCAGACCAAATTGCTTTCTCTTCTAGATGATTTTGCTTCAAGACAGGTAACGCGAGAGCAGGAAGGAATAAAGGAGGATGAAGAGGAAGGTGATGATAATGATGGAGATGACGACGACAATGATGGTGATGATGAAATGCAGAAACTTGCTGTGAAGGAAGATGGAGATAGTGGTGATGATGATGGTGAAAACGATGAAATGCAGAAACTTGATGTGAAGGAAGATGGAGATAGTGGTGATGATGATGGTGAAAATGACAGAGGGGAGATTAATAACTGCAATGAGGATATCATTGAAGATGATGATGATAGTAATGACAAAGTGGAAGAAGAGTGCATGAATGATTCTGAGGAAGACGATGACGATAACGTTTCACCAGAAGATACAGACACATTACATGCTTTGGAAAGTGGAGAATCGGTTGAGTGGTGTATTAGCAAAGCCAAGAGTGTCTCTGCAAGTGATGAACTACTGACTGGATCCGACAGTGAGGACAGTTTCTCACAGTTCATTGATGATGTGACTCCTCGAAATGGTTTCGATGGACCATCTAATTCCTCACCACAGACTGGTCCAACCAAAGAGCACTCCAGTGACCTGGTCCCACGAGGGAGTGCTACTGAAGATGATATGACTATTGTCCTCATAGATGACACCAGTTCACCTCCTGACACACCTTCTGACACGCCCCCTTGTAAGCGATTTAAATTGGACGACAATGATATCATTATTCTAGATGATGATGATCAAGATTAAAATCAAGATGGATATTGTTTTATTTTACACCTTTAACAAGATTTTTGAAAGTATTTTATCACAATATTATGGACACTGCCTAGTAATCTTTGTATATATTTACGTATTTGTGTAAATAATTTTATTCATGGTTCTTGTGGCAATGTGCACTTATAATAATATTATATATAATATTTAGTTAATCATAATTAATACAATTAACAACCACTTATATAGCACATGAAATATAATATTATTATATCATGATCAGTGATCAAATAACAACAAAATTTGGCAGCAGATGTTGACATGTTTGAACATGAAGGATAAAAGCTGTGCTATTTTCTTAATTTTCTTCCCTTCTTTAGTTTTTTGTATCTTCTATTTTTTGAAAATTTTACCTGAAGTTCAGCATACTTCCTCTTCTGATACCTGTGTGTGTGTGTGTGTGTGTGTGTGTGTGCGTGTGTGTGTGTGTGTGCGTGTGTGTGTTACATGTGTGTTCACATACGTATGATGCCAAGTTTATACATTATAATCCTCCAACATCATGTGATTCTTGTAAACACATCATACACACACACACACACACACACACACACACACACACACACACACACACACACACACACACACACTCACACACACACACACACATTTTGAACTTTTCATCTGCTAGGAGTTCTTCGACTATAGTGTTCCTCTGTTGCTTCCTGGGTATTCGGCTTGAATAGAACTCAGCTGGCCCTCCAATAACCCTACCAACCTACATGCAAATATTGCACAGAGTAGTGCTGTTCAGCAAGTTAGCATACTATTACGTACATATATAGAACACTGTGTACAGTACATACAGTACGTATATACCGTGGAGGCTCTACTAAGGACACTGTTGATAAAGGACAGTAAAATCCACCTCCCTACAAAGGACACAGTAAATTTCACCTCCCTACAAAGGACACAGTAAAATCCACCTCCCTACAAAGGACACAGTAAATTTCACCTCCCTACAAAGGACACAGTAAATTTCACCTCCCTACAAAGGACACAGTAAAATTCACCTCCCTACAAAGGACACAGTAAAATTCACCTCCCTACAAAGGACACAGTAAAATTCACCTTCCTACAAAGAATACTTCATAGATATTAAGAATGGGCTCACATCATAATGCTAATTATACCTGTTAAGAGTGAAAAACTCCCTTCAAAGTGAACAAAATGGCTGGTCTATGTCAATGGGTCCTTCACCACGTTGTCCCACTGTACATCACATTATAACTCACTTGAAAATACTTTGGGAGATCTTTACTGTCATTCTTCTTATAATGCTGCTTTGGGTCTAAGGCTCCTCTCATTCTAAGCAGTTTGAGATCATTGCGAAGTTCCGGGGTGAGGGGCGTGGCAGGTAGGTGGAACCACCCTTCTCCAGCCGTCCTCTCCCTAGCCAGCTATAACACACCAACATGTCAAATAACTACACAAGGGGAAGTGATACCAAATATAGCATGATACCTTCTTCATTTTAGCTTTTTGATATTTATTAGGTTCAACTGGTGCATTTGGCTTCTGCTCAAAATCATCTGTGAGAACGCTCTTCTTCATCAGCTGAAATGAAGAAATGTTCACAGCAATACATAACATGCACTCAGTGTATGCAAAAGTACAAATACATACGAAGTATACAAAAGTATATTATACTCTGAATGTGTGCACAGTAATGATTTGGACAATCTGCCAAACTCATTAGTCCACTGCATCTACTTTCATGGATTACTGTACATATGCACCTAATGTCATGTAAAAGTTTATGTGTTACAGTCATAATATTGTGTTCACATCCTGTACATAAAGCAGGTGAATTAGTGGCTATATGTAAATATAATATACATTTATGAGCATACATACATACATACCTACTTACATGCATTCAATCATCAAAGCATCACACATCAGAGTATACCAGTGTAGCAGACATTTTATCAAGCATAATATCATGCATATTTTAGAAGACAAACCCACAAACATGCACAAAATCACACATGCATATGCAAACAAACATACACAAACAAACATACACAAACACACACAAACAAAAATATACAAGCACACACACGCACACACAAACAAAAATATACACGCACACACAAACAAAAATATACAAGCACACACACACACAAACAAATATATACCAGCATACACACATGCACAGAGAGAGATAAGGGACATACTTCTTCATCTTGCCAAATCTTTGTTTTTGTTCTGCTAGTGCCGCTATAACCATCAAATACAAGAGGACCTTCTTCTCCAAGGTTCGGCTGAAGTCCAGGTGGTGACTGAGTCAAGCTGAACAGTGGGAGGTGTTGGTAAAACACACAGTGATAGAACACAATAATACCACAACACCAAGGCAATCAACAGGCCGGGCTGGATCAACCAGTACACCGATGTACATGTGCGTGCTTTCTACTAGCAGACGATATATGTAGGCACTGACTCACTTCTTCCTTTTCTTACTCTTTGTCTTTAGCGGCTGATCATCACCGGTGTCCTCCAAACTGATGAATCCATCTGATACCCGAGGAGGATCTTTGGGTGCAATATCAGGTTCTTTCTCGGCCGAACTGTCTACTGTATCGTAGCCATGGTGAGGACGAAAGGTATCCAATAGACTATTACGCGCCAAAGAAGCCAATTCTGTAACGGAATACATGCCATCTTCCTCATTTCCACTATTTTCCCCGCTCTCATGATGGAAGTGATCGATTTCCTTGTCTTCTGAAGACAAAACGTCCTCTGAGGGCAATTTACTTTCTTCTTGAAGTTGCTTTTTCGACGCCTTCGCTCGAAGACGTGCGGATCTTCTGGTTTGCATGGCACCACGTGTAGGGAAATCCCCAGATGAACGGTGCATCTGATTACGTCACGTGAGGATTCATAGGGCAAAATGGTTGACCACTAGCAGGACTGAGTATCAAAGGTTCCGGATGTCCAGTTATATCTAGGCAAGCTAAAATGTCCCAAACAATGGTAGGTACGCTTCACTATTGGGGAAACAGTCCATTGAAACGCAAAATGTGGTCTTACTGTCCTTTTAATACGATTCTATACCACTTACATTCCTATTCATATGACATTGTGAGGTGTACCAAGTGCGTTTGCGTATTCTAATGCTGTTTCTATTTTCAGATTGTAGGTTTGGGGAACTTTGGGATGAAGCGTATGCGTCACAGCGTTGGTATGATGGTGATAGACTCCTTGGCGGCACGACTGGGCCTCCAGTGGAGGGTGGAGTCCGCCTGTAAAGGTTATGTCATCCACACTGTCACGAAGAGTGGGAATAAACTTGTCCTTCTCAAACCACGACTATTTATGAATGAGAATGGGAAAAGTGTTTTAAAGACTGGTATGTTTATGCTACAGGATGTGTGTGGGGAATGTTCTGTGTTGTGTGTGTTGTGTGTGTGTGTGTGTGTGTGTGTGTGTGTGTGTGTGTGTGCCTGCGTACGTGCGTGAGTGTGTGTGGTTCTGCATCTGTTAAAGCATGCATTATTCAAACACATAGTTCCATTTAATGTTATGTACATATTTCTTACTTGCACCCAGCAAATATTTATAATATTGAGCCACACTCAGTATTCCTTATCCACGATGACCTTGATCTCAAGCTTGGCAAGTGCACGCTTAAGCAGGGAGGGAGTGCGAGGTGAGACTATCGTTGTTGAGGTTGAATCACTTTTACATGAACGTTGTGTTAGAAGTTGAGGACTGTCCATTTTGGGAAAGCCTAGGGCCAAAAGCGCACCAGATTTGTGTGTGTGTGTGTGTGTGTGTGTGTGTGTGTGTGTGTGTGTGTGTGTGTGTTTGTGTGTGTGTGTGTTTGTGTGTTTGTGTGTGTGTGTGTGTGTGTGTGTGTGTGTGTGTGTGTGTGTGTGTGTGTGTATTCATGATACCTACATCCTCTCTCATCACATCCACCTTTTGATATACTCATACCTTCATGCAGAGGACACAATGGAGTGAGGTCTGCCATTGCATCTCTGCAAACAAACGTGAGTAACTTCATTGTGCGTGTACATGTTTATGTGTACAGTAATTACAGTATGCACTAAGTTCCCTCTTGATGTGTGTATGAGCTATTATACAGTATTCGCCTAGATAAATTTGATCACTACACACTGATATGATAACCTTAATCTCAGGTATAAGTTTAGATCGCAAGATATCCTGTATCGTTTGTGTGTTTGTGGTTTTTGATTCTGAAATACCATATAGCGGGAAATTTTTGTGGATTTTGCAGTTAGCCTAACATCCGTGAAAATAAAATCTGTGAATTAGGCGTTCTCGTTGTTCTGTCACGTGACTGTGGCCAGCATCCATGAAAATTTTGTCCTGTGAAAATTCCCCACTATACAGTACTTCAACTGCCTATGACTGGTTGGGGATATGGCTCAACCACATGAATACTTCTCTTCAACATGCTCTTCTTTCAGGTCATGCATAGATTACGTGTTGGAATCGGTAGACCCCTTGACAAGTCAAAAGTCAGTGATTTCGTTTTGGAGGACTTCACCTTCAAGGAACTTCCGTTGGCAGAAGCCACTGTTGAATCTTGTACGGATTATCTGCTGATGAAGTTTGCACCAGAAATTATGGAAAAACAGCTGTTTTCCCTCAAATGTGACCAGAAGTAGTAACTAGATCGATCGAGTTGCACTGGCCACATGGCAGGTCACATTGTTGTGTGTAAAACTGTTTTAAACAAATCTTCAACAAATCACTGATATTAATTATTGCACTGGATGTCTAGTGTATTATTGTGCTATTCTTACACCAAGTATCAGATATTATTTCATGTGAATCTTGAAAAACAATGTTTGTTGATGTTATTTCCCCGCGTATTCAAAATGGCTGTGCTGACCTGTTCGGCATGACTGCATGAAGAACACCTTAACCAGTATCTGGTTTCACAAAATAGCTCACAGTGTACAAGTTTACTGGACGTACGTAATGTATTAATACAAAAAAGCTTTCGTCGAAAGGGATAATTAGGATTTGGAACCTGAACGAGTGCGTTTCGGTTGTCGCCAGTCTATTAATGGTTAAACTGGTAGTTGACACCGTGTATATATTGACCTACTGACTATGTGATTTCATTATCCAAGTTATTTCACCTGTGTTACGACCTTTTGTGATTCTTAATAGTCGTGGAGTACAGGCCTAGGTTCTAGTCCGCCAGCGACTGGAGTGAGAGAGAAGAGTTCCTCGTTATGGGAGAAACCACTGTCCAATGGTTGTTGAATATTTTGAACGGTACAGTGAGAGATGTTATAGCGTACCAGGTAGAACTTCTTCTGAATCATTACATCCAAGCCGTCCTGGCCATTCTTCTGGCCACAGCGATATTTATCTATTGCAGAAAGTCAAAAGTTAAAGGTGAAACAGTCGAATTTCAACTGTTCAACTTAAAGATTTGTACGAATCAAATTTCTTGGTATTTCTTCTTCGATTCGTTTAGTCTCTAGTGCCTGTGAGCTTCAGTCGGGGGACAGTACAGGCAACACCAGGATAAGAAAGAGGGACAGAGTGTTTCGAGTTGGAAAAGATATAGTGAAGAGGGTATGCTCTGTGTGTGTGTGTGTGTGTGTGTGTGTGTGTGTGTGTGTGTGTGTGTGTGTGTGTGTGTGTGTGATACAGTATTTTTCTTCTTGTAGTAATTTTACATAATAGCATTGATGTGTTTGATAATAATTATTATTGTTTCTTTTGTTTCAATGGGTTACCACCTGTCTTCAACTTCTTATAGTTTGGAGACCTGGGTCCTCTTGGTAGACAAGTAACAAGACGCGCCAGTTTAAGAAAGAGAAATAGCTTCTCCCATCACCGTGCCTTCGATAAGTGATTAATTGCTCGTTTATTCAATTACCATTGCTACCGCTGTAGCTATTGTTCCAATGTACACGTATGTAGGGGTTACATGTGTATGTAGGGGTTACATGTGTACGTAGGGGTTACACATGTTGGTTAATGTATGTGTTGATGTGTGGCACAGGCTATTCGGGTTTAGGGATGAAAAGAAAACAGAGGCAGTGCCAAAACTACAGCTACACGTGCCAGAGGCTCTACTGGAAGCTGACATCACTGAAGTATGCTGTACATACCATCATGTTTGTACAGTACATTTTCTGTCACACTTGTACAGTATGTATGTACAGTGGAACCTCCATTAAAAGACTATCCCAATAAAGGACACCATAGACATTACCTCCCTACAAAGGACACTCTGTAAGGCACCAAAAATAGATTTTCCTATAGTCCTAATACATTTTTTACCTCCGAAGAGAGGACAACCTCTCTACAGTGGACACATTACCTGCTCCCAATTTGTCCTTTATAGAGAGGTTCCACTGTATTCTGTAACTTTGCATGGAGTGTGTACTGATGACTTTTACAGGACAGACACAGTCACCTGTACTCTGTGTGACCTGGTCAGCCTGTATGGAGATGCAGTATATTAGCTATCTCAGACTGGTCACATAAGCCAGGTGGTATTACATTGTATTGGCAGCTGTGGAGGTTCTATGCCTCATACATAGCATGGCGGGGCAAGAATTACTCCTATTGATCAATATATTACCTGGAGACACTCTAAAACCCCGTGTTGACTCATTTGTTTGTTGGTTTTGTTTAGAGTGAGAGCCAGCTGCCCCAGGAGGTCCTGTACCTCCTGAAGAGTGTGAGGTGAGGTGTGTGTCTGTGTGTGTGTGTGTACATGCATGCGTGCGTGTGTGTGTGTGTGTGTGTGTGTGTGTGTGTGTGTGTGTGTGTGTGTGTGTGTGTGTACATGCATGTGTGCGTGTGTGTGTGTGTGTGTGCGCGCGCGTGTGTGTGTGTTCACCTACTTATCGTCAGTTATAAGTATACTATTGTGGGCACACGAGTACGGTGCAGTTTGCCTTACTGCACTACATGTACATATGTTAGTGTTATTGTAGTGGAATATGTGGGTAAGTACGTATTGTCATGAACACCACTCTGGAGTCTCTTGTATTAACATGCTTTATTGTATATATGCACACATTAGTTGCTATGGTGATATTGTTGTTGTTTTGTTATTAGTGTTTTCTGTTTACAATATTAATAGAGTTTTCGGTCATTTTGAGAAGCCACTGTTTGTTGAAATGTGTAAGAATGTAGAGACCAAGTTTCTACCAGCTGGAACCATCCTCTTCAGACCGGGACAGGTGTGACAAGTGTGGGGAATGTGCTGTTTGTGATGTGATTGTAAATTCTGTTCGTGTGTCTGTGTTTGTATGTCCACATGTACATAAATGTATGGAATTGTGTGTGTGTGTGTGTGTGTGTGTGTGTGTGTGCTACTTTGAATTATTCTTTATTCTTATAGCCAGTGGACAGTGTGTATGTGGTGCAGAGTGGAAGGTTAAGTGTATTCATGATTGATACTGTGAGTTGTGTGTGTGTGTGTGTGTGTGTGTGTGTGTGTGTGTGTGTGTGTGTGTGTGTGTGTGTGTGTGTGTTTGTCTGTGTACATGTATTACACTGAATTGTAGGATAAAACTGAACTACCCTTGAAGGAAGTAGGAACTGGAGAAAATGTTCACAGCTTACTTTGTATACTGGACACACTCATTGTAAGAGAACTATACTCACCCACCTACCCCCTCACTCACCCCCTCACCCTTCACCCACATGCACTCTTTCATCCATTCACCCCCTCACTCACCCACCTACTCCCTCACTCACCTACCCCTTCACTCACTCACCTATCCCTTCACTCACTCACCCACCTATGCCCTCACTCACCCACCTAACCCCTCACTCACTCACCCAAGCCCTCACCCACCTACCCGCTCACTCACTCACCCACCTACCCCTTCGCTCACTCACCCACCTACCCCCTCACTCACTCACCTACCTACCCCCTCACTCACTGCCTACCCCCCTCACTCTCTCACCCACCTACCCCTTCACTCACTCATTCATATATCCACCCCTAACTCTCTCCCTCACTCACCCCCTCACCCTCCTCAACGTTACCGACATACCTTTTCCTCGTGTCCAGGACCAGCCCCAAAGGTACTATTCCATTGCTGCCAGAGCACTTAGAGACACTTATGTTCTACAGTACGTACCAGTGTGCTGGTGTGCTGGTGTGCTGATGAGCCAGTGTGGTGGTGTGCTAGTGTGCTGGTGTGCTGATGTGCCAGTGTGCTGGTGTGCCAGTATACATATATACGTCTGTGCTAGTACATGAGTTTGTGTGTGTTCCACTCAGTGGTTGATCTTGACTTCCTCTCTCCGTTCCCCTCAAGAGTAAAGACTTCAGCATATAAAGACTTTCTTGTAGAGAATCCTGACTCTCTTCTCAGAATGATCCAAGTATGTTCTCCATCATATATAGTGTACTTGCTGTCCATTCACCAGACCACCTTCACCCTCTGCTGTCACTGGTCCACAGGTCATTGTGGTCCGGCTCCAGAGAGTTACTCTGTTTGCTCTTGTCAAGGTGCTGGGTCTTGGGTCAGGACTCTTCATACAAGTAGGGATAGTGTGGGGATGTCTGTGACTGGGAGATGTGTGTGACCGGGAGATGTGTGTGACTGGGAGATGTGTGACTGGGAGATGTGTGTGACTGGGAGATGTGTGTGACTGGGGATGTGTGTGACCGGGAGATGTGTGTGACCGGAGATGTGTGTGACTGGGAGATGTGTGTGACCGGGAGATGTGTGTGACTGGGAGATGTGTGTGATTGTGGGGATAATTGTGATTGTGGGGATGTGTGTGACTGTGGGGATGTGTGTGACTGAGAGACTGTAGCATATGTGCATGTGGGGATGTCTGTGACTGGGAGATGTGTGTGATTGTGAGAATGTAGCTTATGTGCTTGTGGGATGGGTATATTTCTTGAAACTTGTACAATTATGGAGGTTCAAATTGTGATTTAACTTTATTTTGTCGTCTTGCTCTGCAGAAACTGAACATCCAGGGACTCAAGATCCTGGACCTACCTTGTAACACAACCCCCAGTCCTGGTACTGAGAAGAGTCCTCACCCTTTGCTCCCGAAGGAGGACCACAGCGGCAGCGATGAGGACTACCTTGAGGCCGAGGACCAGCCCATCCAACAGCCAACCAGGCCGCTCAAACCTAAGAGGAAGGTCCGTTGGCATGGATCAGAGGAGGACAGCTCGGACACGGACGGTGACCCGGTCAGCCATGTGTTTGTTCCCAACAGTCAACCAGACTTCGATGCTGTCATTCATCAGGTGAACCTCATCTACCTTTGAACAATTGCTCTCGCAATGTGTGTGGGGGCTAGCATACATCAATGGAACTATGATGTGTCAGTGGGTGTGTCAGTGGGTGTGTCAGTGGGTGCAAGAGTTAGCATACAGTTCATATGACATGGGTGTGTTAGTGGGTGTGTCAGTGGGTGCAAGAGTTAGTATACAGTTCATATGACATGGGTGTGTTAGTGGGTGTGTCAGTGGGTGCAAGAGTTAGTATACAGTTCATATGACATGGGTGTGTTAGTGGGTGTGTCAGTGGGTGCAAGAGTTAGCATATAGTTCATGTGATGTGTGTGTCAGTGGGTGTGTCAGTCAATGTGATGCTGCAAGTAGCAGGTTGCATGTCAACTCCATCTCGTCCTACCGTTGTTCTCTCTCAGGCAAGGCTAGACCGAGGAAGGTTCATACTGGACGAAGAGGATGACATGCGTCTTCCCATGTCCAAAGACAGGTTTGGGTCCACATTCTCATACTTCTCAACTGGAAGTGAGGACATCCTCAAAGCTGCCACTGAAGACCTGATCAAGATATTTGCTCTGGAAGTGAGTGAGCACTGTGTGTGTGTGTGTGTGTGTGTGTGTGTGTGTGTGTGTGTGTGTGTGTGTGTGCGTGTTTGTGTGCATGCGTGTGTGTGTTCACCTACTTATCATCAGTTTCAAGTACACTATTGTGTGCACATGAGTGTGGTGCAGTTTGCCTTACTGCACTACATGTACATATGTTAGTGTTATTGTATTGGATTGTGTGGGTACATACATATGTACTCATGTATTCTGATTGGTGGCCACATCAAAGAGACTGACAGAGATACATATCCTGTGTGCCTGGGTTTTGTAAGTGGTGTAGTGTATTAGGACGGTTTCACCAGAAAAGACCACACAATTTGCTTTTAAAAACAGCTTTTACAAAGACAAATCATTCCCAAGTTGTCTCAATTATCCCCTATGCTCGCAATACAGTCGTACAACAATTGTATGGCTGGTGGGAGGATTTCCTCTTATTGATGGATATTCTCCTCGCTAATTGGAAATAAGCTCCCTCTTCAAATTGACTGTACATACGTACGTACGTCTACAGAGTATAATTACTACATGTACTACTATGTGTACATATTGCAGGTGTATTATGTTGTGTGTACACTGTGTGTATTGTGTACATATGCATGTACATATGTATATACATATTCTGTATTACATACATGTTGTCAATAGTGCTTCTCCATTTTCTCTATTTATTAAGGATGATTCACTCCTCAAAGGCCGTCTACAACTGATAGAAGCACCAGAGGGTTCCACTATAGTTGCTGAAGGCTCTACAGTGAGTGTGTGTGTGTGTGTGTGTGTGTGTGTGTGTAAGCATACGTGTGAGATTCACTTGGTGAAGATTATGTTTTGAAGCTGACAGCTGCTCCATCTTTGGGTCTGACTATGATTGGCACTCTTCTCTGTACATTCCAGCTAACAGATATTACTCCTCACTTACAGGATCACAACATCTTCTTCATAGCAAGCGGAGGACTGTCTGTTTGCAGAGAGGCACAGGAGGGAAAAGAGGTGGGGTAATTGTCTTGTGACTGTCATGTGACCAGCGTGGGATTTTCATGTGACTACATACACTATGCATATAATGATGTACACCTTTCACAGGTGGTGCTCTATCATCCCTCCCCCGGGGAGTTTGTGGGGGTGTTGAGTGCGCTCACGGGAGAACCCTCCTTTATAACCACGAGAACAAGGCAGAACTCCCACCTCATCATGATCACAAAGACCCATCTGTACCAGTAAGGATGCATGTACTTGTACACATGTAAACACATGGGTGTGGAGAACACACACAGAGAGAGAGAGAGAACACCACGAGAGAGTTGACACAGAGAGAATTAAGACAGAGAGCATTAGCACAAAAGAGAATCAACACAGACATTTACACAGAATACAGACGAAGTACATGTACATACATGCACAGCTGCTAGCTAGTATCTCTCTCCTGGTGTTAGGATCCTCTCTGCGTGTCCCAAAGCTATTTGTGGACTTGCTTATGATCTGGTGCAGCGACTCTCCTCTCTCATGAGGCATGTCGATTTCGCAGTGGACTGGATGGTGCTGGAAGCAGGTAAAGCCCTTTACAAGTAAGTGCACAGCATAATATTCAAGCCATTCCATGAAGTATTGTATGCATGTACGTACGTACTACGTAATACTGTATTCAGTCTATGGTACATACTGTATGTACATTCAATTAATCATTATATGTACTGTATATTTATTATGTACGTACATAAATACTGTGTTTTATATATAATACATACTGTTCTACACTCACTACAATCATGTATCTGGTATGTACGTATGTACATCATTCTAGGTATGCTATACTGTACAGAGGAGTGGTATAGGTCAGTAGTGTACAGTTAGCACTTCCAGTCAACCTTGTGTGGCCTTGATCAACCGGAGGTGATGTTTGGGTGTTATCTGCGATACCTTTGCTCCCTCAGGCAAGGAGATCCCTCCGATCTCGCCTATATCGTTCTGAACGGTCGACTGAGGTCTGTCGTGAAGAAGAGAGATGGGAAGAAAGAGATTGTCGAAGAACACGGAAGAGGAGAGACAGTAGGATTGGTATGTTGACAAATATGTTTGTGTTGGCCAGTGTGTTTGTGTTAGTGTTTGTGTTTAGAAATGTGTTTGTGTTGATGTCTATGTTTACAAGTAAGTTTATGTTGACAAATATGTTTGTGTTGACCAGTGTGTTTGTGTTAATGCTTGTGTTTAGGAATATGTTTGTGTTAATGTTTGTGTTTAGAAATGTGTTTGTGTTGATGTTTAAGTTTACAAGTGAGTTTATGTTGACAAATGTGTTTGTGCTAGTGTGGGTGTTAATCAACAAAATTAATATGTTTGTATTGATGTATGTTTGTGTTGATGATTGTGTTTATGTTGAGTGTGATTGATTGTGTTGACAAATTTACTGTGTTTTTGTCAACATGCTTCCTCTGTATGATGGACCAGCACTTCTAAAATTCACCATCCTGTCCCATATGTGGTGGGCTGTACAGATGCTATCATTACACATATTGTGTGAACCTTCACTATTCACTGCTAATTCACAAGTTGTACTTGTAAGAACGGTGCCAGGAAATCCTCAAGGAACCTGTCACGAAGGAAAGAGTTTAGAACAGGAGTATCCACAGGAATGGCAGACAACTCCACTCTCTTCACAAACTGGACCAACTACTCAGCTCCCTGGGATCAACCCACAGTGTTTGTTCACCCTGCAGCACTGGCTGTCATGATACTGGTGTTCATGGCATTGCTTGTAGTTGCTGTGTTTGGGAATTGTCTACTGATTGCAGTGGCGCTCTCGGCCAAGAAGAATACCAACAGCACTGGAATATACCTTCTCTTCTTGGGTATCCTCAATCTCTTGTATGCCATTCAGCTTCTGGTTGGACTGATACACTTGCTGGGCCGAGGTCTGGTCCTGGGGGAGAGGGTGTGCCAGCTATCAGCATTGATGCTCTATCCTGTCAGAATGTCGGCTCTCCCCTATTTCTGTATCATCTTTGATCTTCTCTTGTACGTGTTCTGTCCCACGAAATACAGCCAAGTGAAAGCCAAATACAGTGCCCTTGTCGTGTGTGTCTTGACCCTCTTGAGTGTGGTGCCGTACGTCATCATAGTGATGTCTGTCGACGCAGTACATGTGCCTAACTACATCTTTGTTCCAGAAAATCGGACGTTTTCGTTCTGTGAGAGGTGGGACGTTGTGGACACTTCAGACCAAGTTGTCCTGGCCATCGGCTTTTTGGGAAAGTACACCCCCATAGCTATCTCAAGCTTGCTGGTGTTGGCTTCTATGGTAGCCTATATCATTGCTCTAACGAAAGTGTGTCTTTTGAGAAGAAGAAGGCGAAAAGTACAACAAGAGCTGAAGCAAGGTGTTCTTAGAATCAATGGCTTTGAAGCTTTCTACATCAGCGTTGACAAACAGCTGCGTATTTTGAAATCTCTTGGAGCTATTTTTGTTGTTCAAATGATGTCATCATGTTTGACCTTTTTGTTGAGAGGAGCATATGGATTTCAGTCGGGACGTGTGTTCTGGTCGGATGTGACCAACAATGTCATTCTGAACCTCACAGTGGATGGTACGCTACTGGTGTTGGCCACTAATAAGAACTTTAGACAGAAAACGTGGAACCTGCTGAAGTGCGCCTGTAGTGCTGATGTACACAAGAGAACCCAGGTGGTAGATGAATCACAAGGGAAGGGTGTCACCAGTGACGTTTGCAGGAAGCCTTTGATTGCCAGTGAAGAGGAACGACTTCCCACCTCTAAGGAAGACCTCCCGGTCCCTTCGAGATCTCAGAGTGTGAAAGGGAATGTTAAGAGGAACAAGATTGTTCCAGAGATGATTGCTACTCCTTGATGTGACCAATCCAACATTGCTAGATGATTGCTACTCCTTGATGTGACCAATCCAACATTGCTAGATGTACATTGTTCATTCAAATAGTTCATTATAGACATTGATTGACAATGTTGTACCATGCTTCGTTTAATGCACCATTCTCTTCAGTTATAGATCAGTAACAGATGTATTATTGTTCAGATGCACCAAATATATCAACACACATGCACCATCCACACCTCACATCAGCGAGAATATTATTATGGTGAAATATCGGATTATAGAGATGTTGGATTATAGAGATGTTGGACTGTAGAGATGTTGGACTGTAGAGATGTTGGATTGTAGAGATGTTGGACTGTAGAGATGTTGGACTGTAGAGATTCTGGACTGTAGAGATGTTGGATTGTAGAGATGTTGGACTGTAGAGATTCTGGACTGTAGAGATGTTGGATTGTAGAGATGTTGGACTGTAGAGATGCTGGACTGTAGAGATGTTGGATTGTAGAGATGTTGGACTGTAGAGATGTTGGACTGTTGAGATGTTGGACTGTAGAGATGCTGGATTGTAAAGATGTTGGACTGTATAGATGTTGGACTGTAGAGATATTGGACTGTAGAGATGTTGAACTGTAGAGATGTTGGACTGTAGAGATGCTGGACTGTAGAGATGTTGGATTATAGAGATGTTGGACTGTAGAGATGTTGGACTGTAGAGATGTTGGACTGTAGAGATGTTGGACTGTAGAGATATGCTGGACTGTAAAGATGTTGGACTGTAGAGACGTTGGATTGTAGAGATGCTACCACTTGAACACTGCTTTGCACTGTTGTAGTCTTCCAGTACGTGTGTGCATGTACTGTATGTTGTATACTCATGTTCATGTAATTGTGTACACATGAACGTGTTCTTGCTGCGTTCATTCCTTTCCTCAAACCACCTTTATGTGGACCATGTGCAGACTGAAGTTATAACTAAGTCTCCAAGGGCAACCACAGTGCACGCCATCAGGTCAGTGTTAACGTGCTACATGTACATAGCACCACACATGGGAGTATGTACAGCTAGAGAGGTGGTTGTGTGTGTGTGTGTGGTGTGTGTGGTTGTGTGTGTGTGTGTGTGTGTGTGTGTGTGTGTGTGTGTGTGGTGTGTGTGGTGTGTGTTTGTGTGTGTGTGTGTTTGTGTGTGTGTGTGGTGTGTGTGTGTGTGTGTGTGTGTGTGTGTGCGTGTGCATGCGTGCGTGCGTGTGTGTGTGTGTGTGTGTGTGTGTGTGGTGTGTGTGTGTGTGTGGTGTGTGTGGTGTGTGTGGTGTGTGTGTGTGTGTGTGTGTGGTGTGTGTGTGTGTGTGTGTGTGTGTGTGTGTGTACATACGGCTGTATGTCCATCTGCATCCGCGCACCCAGGGACACGGAGCTAGCACAGCTTCCTGTTGGACTGATTGAGACCACCAAGGTCAAGCACCCAGGGATTGTCGTCAAGCTCATCACTTTGCTTGGGGAGAAGGTGCTTGGAAGCTATGCCAAGCTTTCAACGTCCCACATCAGCCCGGACCCACTGCTGGGCAACGCTACCTCCAGTATCTCGAACTTGTCCACGGTGGCCATCGTCCCAATGACCCCAGATGTCCCCATCTCTCACTTCACCAGAGAGCTGTGCAGTGCTCTGTCTGCCATAGGTACGCACACAGGCAACCCACACACTTGTACATGTATGTATGTGTGTACATGTGTATGCACACTTTAAGGTGTATGTGTATGCCAGGTCTGTATTGTTCAGTATTGTTGGATTATCAAGGGTCACAGACTACCATCCAAGTGTAGTGTCCTTTCTGCAGTGTCGGATTTTTAAAACATACCCTCAGACTTGTTTACTTGACTTGCTGTATGTACATCTGCCATAGACTCAGCTCTGAGGCTGACCAGTTCACTTGTTCAGGAGAAATTGGGTACTAAGATTCTTGACAGGTGAGCCGCTCAGTTGTGTTGTTCCCGCTAAATCCTGCTGTCTTTAACTTCCTCTGTCTGTTTGCTCAAGTGTGTCCGAGTATCGTCTCCGGACTTGGCTGGGGCACCAGGAGGACACCCATAGGATGGTCATATACGAAGCAGACACTCAGCTGACCCCATGGACACACAGGTGTATCAGACAGGTTTGTGATGCTGTCGATGATGAACCCAGGCTCTTTGTGCTCCAGGAATTGTGTTGGTCTTGTTGTGTTCTGTACAGGCTGATCACATTCTTCTACTTGGAATAGCAGAGAAAGGACCGACCTTTGGAAATGTGTGTGTGTGTGTGTGTGTGTGTATGTGTGTGTGTGTGTGTGTGTGTGTGTGTGTGTGTGTGTGTGCGTGTGTGTGTGTGTGTGTGTGTGTGTGTGTGTGTGTGTGTGTATGTGTGTGTGTGTGTGTGTGTGTGTGTGTGTGTGTGTGTGTGTGTGTGTGTGTGTGTGTGTGTATGTGTGTGTGTGTGTGTGTGTGTGTGTGTGTGTGTATGTGTGTGTGTGTGTGTGTGTGTCTGTGTGTGTGGGGGGGGGTGAATGTTAAATTCTCGGATGTACTGTACGTAGATTGTCAAGCAAGTGGAAACCTACTCTCTAAGAGTCCAGAAGGAGCTGGTTCTACTCCACCATCAGGATGTTAAGCAACCCACGGACACAAGAAAATGGTTGAACTCTTTAGAATGGGTGTCCTCATATTTTCATGTACGTTTGTACTGTCCTAGTACATGTTGGATTTCCTACCTGTTGTACATGTTGTACATGTGTGTTGGTTCTTCCACCTGTACATGTGTGTTGGTTCTTCCACGTGTACATGTGTGTTGGTTCTTCCACCTGTACATGTGTGTTGGTTCTTCCACCTGTACATGTGTGTTGGTTCTTCCACCTGTACATGTGTGTTGGTTCTTCCACGTGTACATGTGTGTTGGTTCTTCCACGTGTACATGTGTGTTGGTTCTTCCACCTGTACATGTGTGTTGGTTCTTCCACCTGTAGTACATGTGTGTTGGTTCTTCCACCTGTACATGTGTGTAGGTTCTTCCACTTGTTGTACATGTGTGTTGGTTCTTCCACCTGTACATGTGTGTAGGTTCTTCCACTTGTTGTACATGTGTGTTGGTTCTTCCACCTGTACATGTGTGTTGGTTCTTCCACCTGTACATGTGTGTTGGTTCTTCCACCTGTAGTACATGTGTTTTGGTTCTTCCACCTGTACATGTGTGTAGGTTCTTCCACGTGTAGTACATGTGTACATATGTGTTCTTTCCATCAGTGCTTTTCTATCGCTTCTCCTGCCTCTCTCAGGTAAGATGTCCCGACTATTTCTACACACAACCATCAAATTCAGAGGTATGCAGCACTTGATGCACTCCACAGTGTGTAGTCTTTTTAACATGTATTCTACTACAACAGGAGGAGGTGAAATTACCCCGATGTCCCAGCAGGTAATTATCGAATGTACACTCCATTTCATTCCCTGTTAAACGTCTGTTCACTCACTGTATACTCTGGTTCACTCACTGCATACTCTTGTTCACTCACTGTATACTCTTGTACACTCACTGTATACTCTGGTTCACTTACTGTATACTCTTGTTCACTTATTGTATTCTCTAGTTCACTCGCTGCATACTCTTATTCACTCACTGTATACTCTTGTCCATGGACAGGCATTCTGATTTTGGGCGTTTAGCTCGCAAGTTGACAGGAACCTCTGTTGGTATTGTGCTGGGAGGAGGTGGAGCCAGGGGACTTTCCCATGTTGGAGTGCTGGCAACCTTTGAAGAAGCAGGTTTCTGCAATGCTCACGTATTCAGTGTACTTTGTACTGTGTGTATCATATGTACTGTATGTACTGTCTGTACTGTATGTACTGTATGTACTGTATGTACTGTCTGTACTGTATGTACTGTATGTACTGTATGTACTGTATGTACTGTCTGTACTGTATGTACTGTATGTACTGTCTGTACTGTATGTACTGTGTGTATCATATGTACTGTGTGTACTGTGTGTACTGTATGTACTGTATGTACTGTATGTACTGTATGTACTGTATGTACTGTCTGTACTGTATGTACTGTATGTACTGTCTGTACTGTATGTACTGTGTGTACTGTATGTACTGTGTGTACTGTGTGTACCGTGTGTACCGTATATGTGTACTGTATGTACTGTGTGTACTGTGTATGTGTATTGTGCCTAGGTATTCCCATTGATATGATTGGTGGAACCAGTATCGGTGCATTTGTTGGAGCCATCTACTGTGAGGAACTGAATGCAGAGAGGACCACGGAGAGAGCCAGGAAGTGGGCACAGGTCAGTCCAAACTGCACCAGCTGATGAGCCTCTTGTGAATGTTTGTACCATCTCCTGATTGTCACTGGGTAGCCTCCAGTTGAAGGGGAATTTATGCAGCCTCTAATCATTATTATTGCCATGTTTTGTTTTATTAACTAGAGGATGGGGAATATGGCTGAGAAGCTGCTTGACTTGACCTACCCAATCACATCCATGTTCACAGGTGAGAGTGTGTACATTGCCAACACCTATGGTAAACTAGTGGACTTCTGCACAACACACACAAACATGCATACACAAGTACGTGCACGCACACACACACACACACACTCTCTCCCTCCCTCCCTCCCTCCCTCTCTCTCTCTCTCTCTCTCTCTCTCTCTCTCTCTCTCTCTCTCTCTCTCTCTCACACACACACACACACACACACACACACACACACACACACACACACACACACACACACACACACTGTTAATTTCATGTATAACTTCAATGATGTGTAGGACGAGCTTTCAATACTAGTATTCGTGAAGTATTCGGAGAGAAGCAAATTGAGGTGTGTTCTACATGCTAAATGAGGGGTGATGTAGGAGTAGTTATTATTTTTCAAAGAGATATAAACTTGAAGGGCTTGATTCCAGGGGAAATGCCAGGTTTTTCCTGATTCTTGTGAGCTCAGACTGTGTTGTCTTCCCTCCCGTAATGCCAGGACTTGTGGCTGCCTTACTTCTGTGTGACGACGGATATCACAGAGTCCAAGATGAAGGTCCATCGCTTGGGGAGTCTCTGGCGCTACGTCAGGTCCAGCATGTCTCTGTCAGGGTACCTCCCCCCGCTGTGTGATCCAGTGGACGGCCACCTCCTCCTGGATGGGGGGTATGTCAACAACCTACCAGGTGAGGGAGTACAGTGGGGTGGGTGGTGCTGGCGAAGCAGAAATCAGTGCTGGTTTTGATGTTTGAATTACTCTGTACAACTCTGTCGTCATCCAGCTGATGTGATGAGCACCCAGGGACCTCAGACGGTGATATCGGTTGACGTCGGATCAGAGGACAACAACAACATGACCAACTATGGCGATCACCTCTCTGGATGGTGGCTACTGTGGAACAAGTACAACCCGTTTGCCACCAAAGTCAGGGTTAGTGTATGCATGGGTGTGTGTGTGAGTGTGTCTGTCTCTGTGTGTGTGTGTGTGTGTGTGTGTGTGTGTGTGTGTGTGTGTGTGTGTGTGTGTGTGTGTGTGTGTGTGTGTGTGTGTGTGTGTGTGTGTGTGTGTGTGTGTGTGTGTGTGTGTGTCTGTCTTTCTCTGTGTGTGTGTGTGTGTGTGTGTGTGTGTGTGTGTGTGTGTGTGTGTGTGTGTGTGTGTGTGTGTGTGTGTGTGTGTGTGTGTGTGTGTGTGTGTGTGTGTGTCTGTCTCTCTGTGTGTGTGTGTGTGTGTGTGTGTGTGTGTATTGTTACAAGACAGCCTTGAATTACATATACCCTATAGGTCCCAGGCTTAGCTGAGATACAATCGAGGCTTGCTTATGTTTCTTGTGTGCGGCAACTTGAATTGGTCAAGGATGGAGAACTTGGTGAATACATCAGACCTCCCATCGATAAGTATGTAATGGCTCATGCAGGTTCAGTGTGTGTGTGTGTGTGTGTGTGTGTGTGTGTGTGTGTGTGTGTGTGTGTGTGTGTGTGTGTGTGTGTGTGTGTGTGTGTGTGTGTGTGTGTTGTGTGCGCGTGTTGTGTGTGTGTTGTGTGCGCGTGTTGCGTGTGTGTGTGTGTGTGTGTGCATGTGCATGTGCGTGCGTGTATTTAAGTTGCAGTCAGTAAATGGTGTAATCATTTAGCGTACTCAGTAACTCATATTCTCTTGGTTTCTTGTAGATTTCAAAATTTGGAATTTGGAAGATTTGAGGAAATAGCGGTGAATAGACCAATGATTCTGATGTTATTATAGATTGCACATATACAGTGTGCTTGGTGTGTGCGATATACTGTACGTATGTCACGTACTGTATGTACATATGTACGTACATGTATGACAGGTATGTGAACACACAGATGTGCACCCGGAGAAGTGCCGACCTGTGGACCAGCTGTACATTGGGATGTTGGCCCATTGGTTAACAGGCACTAAAATGACTCTCCAACTAAGGAGATGAATCGACCTCTACTTAGTGAATAGTATCCCTAGAATTTATACAGTTAAACATTGGCACAGTCCAAGGCTATGTTATGCTCAGTGTGGACAGAATGTACTGTATACTGAGTTGAAATGGAATTTGCACCAATTATAGTTTTATTTTTTCATTTACGCACACAACCCCCCAATACACACACACACACACACACACACACACACACACACACACACACACACACACACACACACTACAGAAAACTGGTTACCGACATGGTAAGACTGTGGTGGCTGGATGGAGGAAGTCTTCTAACATGCAACATCTGTTCCAAAACAATTTGAGGACAGACAAATCCAAGAAGCAATACTCAGTAGACAAGGGAAAGCAGCTTCCTTTAGAACTCAAGAAATTCTCTCAGGATCTGGCTAAAGTGGCGTCCCAAATCGCCCAGTCACACTACCCTCTTAAGAGGTCCCCCAGTGCCGGAACTATTCATATGGAGCATACCGAAGGGGAGGGGGTGGGGGGATATTGGTCCAGTCCAGAAGATAACAGCATCGGGTTCCTGCTAGGCGATCTCTCCAGTGAAAGCTCTCCAGAGGATGGTCCCAAAGGTCCACCACCAGTGTATGGGTCCAAGTCAGAGGCAGACCTGGATACAG